>JZKD02S2360997.1:97703-140997 GCA_000966675.3 Picea glauca | reverse complement strand
TGGACACCATAACATTATATACTTTTTCATGGAAACATGATTACCCTAATTTAATTGGTAAATAAGTACTATTCATTGCCTTTTTATGCTTTTGTTCGATAAAAGCACAAGTAGGGAAGGTTATATATTCATCCATTGTTTTTCTTTTTTCTTTCTTTTCTTTTGGTTTTTTTAAAAGGAAAAGCTTGCGTTGGACACAATGGATCGACTTGTCCAGTATCCAGCGTACTACCATTAACCTAATCTGCCTATTCTCAATACCTACCGCTTCAACCTAATCTGCCATGAAAATAAAAAACTGGTACTCCAAACAATTTCAAGAAATTAAGAAATACAATTAAAACAACACAATTACCATATATATTGATTATTTGAATAGAATCATTCCCACTTCAACCAAAAAAAAAAAAAATTCAATACCAGGTAGTTTTTGAAATAATTCCTACTTACCTGAAAGAAAAGATTTCAAATTTCATTCAGTATATGTATGAACACCTAGTTGCATAGGATTCTCGATATCGATATCTTCAGTCACCATTCAATTTCTTTCTATTAGCCAATTTCCACTCTTAATTTCCATGGCTGCCGTTCCTTCTCCTATTCAATATCCATGAAAATGAAGACTGAGACTGAACATAAAACATTGCCCCCGCTCCAACTCCACACCTGCTCTCAAACCTTACGAAATAAAAATAACAGTGGAAATCTAATTATGATAAGCTATAAACCCTTAATGTCCATTGCCAGGATCACTGGAATTATAAAAGAATAATTGATTGGGACTCATGGTGAACGTCAATTACTAAAAATCCTTCGAAAAGGGGGAGTTGTTGGAGATTTCCCCCAGCAGAATTTATAAAGATCTAAGCATGTTTCATTTGAAGGCTATTTCAAGGGTCATAGTAAAAGAATCAGTTAGCAGAATACAGCAAAATACTGATGTCAGCCAAACCATCTCTTTGATCAATGTCAAAGAAATTCAAAATGAAGCAAAAAGACATGGGACAAATTATTTGCATTTTGGATGCATTCGGGTTGGAATAAGTGCTTTGGTTCATAAAGGCATTGATGCCTATGTTCTCTACACTGTCAGAGACATGACACATCATAAATTTACTGATTCTCTCATAGGAGGAATAGTTGCTCCTCTCTCTAATGGCCCTGTCTATTTTGACTGCTATCCAAACTTTTCTGCTTACACTTTTGATGAAAACCTTGGAGATATATTAAAACTCCAAATCAGGACTACTGGATTTGACATGTGCCAATCCAGAACAAATATATCTATTCAAACAAGGAGATGTTTTAGGCATACCAACACTCTTTTTCCAGCTGTCTTACATACCCCCAGTAGAAATGATCAATCCAGTACTTTAGTCCTGACAAACCCTTTAAATCAGAAAATGGAGCACCAAACTATAAGATGGGAAAATCTCTCTTTTCCCTCAGATTGGGTAATAGATACACCAAAAGCTCCAATCCCTAGATCCATTACCTCTGCTCAAATAAGAGAATCTGCATCTTCTACAATGATCTCTTTCCCACAAAAAACTCTTTCAAGAAATAATTCTTCAATCTCGTCTTCTTCATCCACTTCATCCTTTTGTCTGCATACCTCACTCCATTCCTTAGCCAATAAAGTTGGCCATGTTCCCTTTGCAGTACAATGTATAGATTGTGGAAAACTTGTTACTCTATCCACACTCTCAACATCCAAAGAAGAAGAACAACTGCATTTTGAACATACTAACCATAATCCACGAACAAACTTCCCTCCTCCAAATTCTACATCTAAAGAACCAAGTCCCGATCCACAATGTTTCGACTTTCCTTTTCCCCATGACTCTCATGTTTTAGTTATACAAACAAATCCTTGTACAAAAATAAATCAGAGATACCAAGTTCGTATCCCTAAAGACATCAGGAAACCATCTACTCCTGAGATACAAAAATTTCTTTCCCTTATGAAAGGATGCAATAAAAACAAAGTGAAATCTGAATGGATGAAAGAAATGTTGAACTGGGATCTATTTACTCATCCAAAAGCAGATCTCTTTGCCAGACACATTTCAGACAAGGAAAAGGTGAAACTAGCCACACAATTGAAATAATTTATGAATTTTGAAGATATATTCATTTCCTTCTATGAATGGAAAAATCAGAAAATGATCTTTCCATCGACTTGCTCAAAAAGGATTCTAACACCACAAATAGTAAATCCTATATGTTGTTCTATTCAGACCATCTCCATTTCAGATCTTGGAAAAGAAATAGGTAGATTGAAGAAATCTATCAAAGAACAAAAAAATAGTACAGAACAGAAAAAGGATCAAATTCTTCAGATTCAACATCAGAAATTCCATGTTCTGATTGACTTAAAAATCCAAGGAATACCTTTTAAATTGAAGACGTTGATAGACAAAGGATCTGATCTAAACCTATTACACAAAGATGTTATTCCCGTGACTCTCTGGCAAAAAGCCCAAGCAAGTGCTGTTGGATTAGGAAATGTTCCAACAAAAATCTCCTTCCAGGTTCTTGAAGCTATTTTTTGCTTCAAAGATTATTGTTTAAAGCTAAAATTTCTATTAGCAGACATTCCTATAGCCTGCATCTTTGGAACACCTTTTCTTTCAACGGTCTCTCCTCATGGATCTACTATGGTGACAGGAAATAGGCCAGGATATTTCATCAGTGTTCCTTCTGGAAAAGGCAAAATCATTGTAAAATTGCCTTTTGTCTCTACTCCTAGAATCTCTGATATGGTACGAACCATAAGGAATAAGAGTCTTAAGATAGAAGAATTAAAAGGATTCCAAACTGGGATTAGAATAAAGGAACAACTAGACAAAGAATCACTCTAGCAAAAGATTCTTCTGCTAAAACAAGAATTTATTGACTTAGTCTGCTCTAAAAACCCTACAGCTTTCCGGAAACAAAAAAACATGAAGTTTCTCTTCCATATGAAGAAGATTATCAAGGGAAACCATGCAAGAGTAGGGCTATTCCTTCATTTGCTAGATGGAAAGCTTTATTTAACAATTTTGATTTCTCCATCGAGCATATTAAAGGGACTGATAACTCCATTCCTGACTTTTTGAGCAGAGAACATTTACAAAATCTTTGTCTAATAATTTATGTACATCTCAGAAATGATACAGAAACTTTTGTTCATATACCTGATTCTCAAAGTTGGGAAACATATGAAGTAGAATGGACACCCCATTGGGAGCTACAAAGTACAAAAATTCTTTCTCAGACAACACAACTTGCCTATTCTAATTTGGTTCCAGAAGTCATAGGAAGAAGAATTCCAAATGTTCTAGCTCCAGTGACTGCTAGAGCTACTGAAAAGGCAGTTGAGGCACACGAATCTCTTAATTATAAATTTCATGATATTGATCTCATCTGGTATATTAGAGATAATATTGGAAATAATCAACAATACTTTTGCCTGAACAGACCAAGATTATTATACCAGTGGCCTGAAAGAAATCCAAACATAAGCTTCCCAGAAATAGATTATAATTATTCATCCTATAAAGAGCTATGGTGGAACTTCGTTCAACAAGAAGATTTTTTGACTCTGGTAAAATTTGGAAATGTAAATATAGCTACTTCTGGAAGACCACCTCTTTGGCTGGCAGACTGGTGGAAAGACTTTGGACTAAACAAAGGGGCAATTGATCCAGGAATTTTAAATTCAATATCTCCTTTACAATCAGTTCATAATCTTTTTTAATTCAGTCCAAATGAGGGAGAATTACTATGCCTCTTCATATTAAATCATTTTTAATGGAAGATAAAAGTAAAAACCATTGTTCAAATTATGAATGGACAACCATTCATTGCAAGAAAGATATATACTAAATCTTGGGATATCTTAAACTATCCCCAAAGATTTCCGACTTATATTGAAAATGACTAAAACAAGTGGAATTTATCAGTTTTCGTGGGTTGACCTAACCAACCTCCATAGTGTAATCATGATCATTCATGTCTAAATGGCCGACAATGGTGCCATTCGGGTTTAGTGGGTTGACGTAACCAACATCCACTTTGTAAATAATTTGTAATAATGAGCATCTTGGAAACTTGGAGCACTTCTCCAACTTTTGGCATGGTTTGACCCGCATTTCCAAGATTCTCTTCTTTATGTCATGTTTTGTTTGTCCTCTGGTCGGGGAATCTTGCACGACTACCCCGTCAGATTTACTATTATATCTACTTTAACTTAGTGGAGAATAAAGGCTTTGATTTGGTCGGAGAATCTTACACGATTGCTATCACCAAATCCATAAAGCAGATTTTGTGGAAGACATGTAGGGTCTGAAGTCATGTCATCGAAATGATTCCCTTCTCTCCAAAATTGTTTATAAGGAGATGAAGTGCTCATTCGAGATGTGTAAGTGTGCAAGTGTGTAAGTTAGTCTGAGTCTTCTAAGCTCCCTCCTGTCTGAGCTTTGAGTCATTCTCTTTGAGTCTATAAGTGTGAGCGAATACGAACATTATGCTCATTTGTAATACCCTGGCATATTTTGCTGTGTGATTAATATAAGAAGTCTTCTGCAATCGTGTAATGTTCTTTGAAAATTGTCTCTGAATTGTGCGCATGTTATGATTCTCGATTTCACTTGCCTGTTATTGCAATTAGTGTTCCTTGAACGATTCTGTGTCGAAGTTCTCTCGAGAGGGTAGATAAAGTTCTCTCATCCCGGAGATAAGGTTCTCGGAAGGTGGCTGTGCCGAGGTTCTCTTAGGTCCTGAATAACACCAGTGGTAAGTCTCTCTAGGCAAGGAGGCCGCTAAGGGAATATTGTAGTTGTTGGGATATCTGAAGGTTCGCTAGGAGTCACTGGAAGGTTCACATAAGGCCAAGAGGTGGGGTTCACATAAGGACCAAGCTCAGGGTTCGCTAGGAGAGATGGATTGGTTCTGCTGTGATTCGCAATAAGCAGAAGGTCAAGTGGCAGAAGGAAGCAAGCGCACGAGAAGGATAGTGTCCCTGACAAACCTATCCCTGACCCCTTCGTCCTTCCAAATCCCGCTATTTCAATTTTGTCTCCTGTATATAAGCCATCTGAGACAAAAATCCAAAAGAAATCCCCTCATCACTTTCATCCAGAAGAAGAAGAAAAACCAGAATCCTCTTCTAAAGAACATCTTTCTCTGGTACCTATCCAACATCCTGCCTATGAAAATCTCCCACATCATACTAGCAGACCTCTTGCACTAGACGTAATGGGAACATGAAAGTTACTTGAAAGACAAACATTTGCTGAAGACTGGTTCCAAGAATGGAACATTGTTCCCCTGTCTATTGCCCAAATCAGACAAATGATAGACAAAATGTATGTTTCGTATAAAATTATGTGCATGAAAGAAAAATCAGAGGTTGAAGCATGCAAGTCTATCATTCAGTGCTTTACAAGCACTTTAAGCAAATGGTGGGAAGTAATTTCTTCCCCAATAATGATAGGAAGATTTTTTGCTTTAGCTTTTATATTCCTTACTACTTGTGAGTGTGCTTCTGTCCAGGGACTTGGGTCTTTATTTAATCTATCATTAAGTATCTTTCTATCTTGAGTGCATCCGGAGAAACCATCTACTCCTGAGATACAAAAATTTCTTTCCCTTATGAAAGGATGCAATAAAAACAAAGTGAAATATGAATGGATGAAAGAAATGTTGAACTAGGATATATTTACTCATCCAAAAGCAGATCTCTTTGCCAGACACACTTCAGACAAGGAAAAGGTGAAACTAGCCACACAATGGAAAGAATTTATGAATACCGAAGATATATTCATTTCCTTCTATGAATGGAAAAATCAGAAAATGATCTTTCCATTGACTTGCTCAAAAAGGATTCTAACACCACAAACAGTAAATCCTATATGTTGTTCTGTTCAGACTATCTCCATTTTAGATCTTGGAAAAGAAATAGGTAGATTGAAGAAATATATTAAAGAACAACAAATTTGTATAGAACAGAAAAAGGATCAAATTCTTCATATTCAACATCAGAAATTCCATGTTCTGATTGACTTAAAAATCCAAGGAATACCTTTTCAATTGAAGACGTTGATAGACACAGGATCTGATCTAAACCTATTACACAAAGATGTTATTCCTGTGACTCTCTGGAAAAAATCCCAAGCAAGTGTTGTTGGATTAGGAAATGTTCCAACATAAATCTCCTTCCAGGTTCCTGAAGCTATTCTTTGCTTCAAAGATTATTGTTTAAAGATAAAATTTCTATTAGCAGACATTCCTATAGCTTGCATCCTTGGAACACCTTTTCTTGCAGCTGTCTCTCCTCATGGATCTACTATGGTGACAAGAAATAGGCCAGGTTATTTCATCAATGTTCCTTCTGGAAAAAAGGCAAAATCATTGTAAAATTGCCCTTTGTCTCTACTCCCAGAACCTATGATATGGTACAAACCATAAGGAATAAGAGTCTTATGATAGAAGAATTAAAAGGATTCCAAATTGGGATTAGAATAAAGGAACAACTAGACAAAGAAGCAATCCAACAAAAGATTCTTCTACTAAAACAAGAATTTATTGACTCAGTCTGCTCTGAAAACCCTACAACTTTCTGGAAACAAAAGCAACCTGAAGTTTCTCTTCCATATTAAGAATATTATCAAGGGAAGCCATGCAAGAGTAGGGCTATTCCTATGAATACTGAGTACTAAAGATTGTGCGCAGAAGAAATTAAGGGCTTACTCAAAAAAGAGTTAATTAGAGAATCCACTAGTCCTTGGAATTGCTATGGATTTTATGTAAATAAACATTCTGAACAAATAAGAGGCATTCCTAGACTAGTTGTGAATTATAAGCCCTTAAACAAAGTCTTAGCTGATGATACATATCCTATTCCAAACAAGAGCAGCCTGGTAACAAGAATTGTTGGTGCAAAGATCTTCTCAAAATTTGATTTAAAATCAGGATTTTGGCAAGTAGCCATCAAAGAAAAAGACAAATTCAAAATAGCCTTTAATGTTCCAGTAGGACATTATGAATGGAATGTGATTCCTTTTTTCTTAAAAAATGCACCATCAAAATTCCAAAGGGTTATGGACGACACTCTTAAGCCATACTTTGATTGGCTTATTGTTTACATTGATGATATTCTTGTATTTTCCTCCTCAATAGATCAACACTTTAAGCACCTGAGGAAATTTCTACAAATAATTAAGCAAGCAGGCCCAGTCTTTTCAAAGAAAAATCTTGAACTCTTCAAAACTGAAATTAAATATCTAGGCTATACAATAAAAGATGGGACACTGACTCTACAAACACATGCTGTAGAATTTGCAGACAAGTTTCCAGATAAAATAACTGATAAAACTCAGTTACAAAGATTTTTGGGCAGCCTGAACTACATAAGACATTTCTACAAAGGATGTGCTCAATATAGAAAGATACTTAATGATAGATTAAAGAAAGACCCAATTCCCTGGACAGAAGCACACTCACAAGCAGTAAGGAATATAAAAGCTAAAGAAAAAAATCTTCCTATCCTTTATATTTCTGATGATGATCTTTTTAAGATAGTTGAGACAGATGCCAGTGACATTGGCTGGGGTGCAGTACTTAAACAAGTCAGAAATGAAGGTAATAAGAAAAAGGAAGAAATCATACAGTTTTCTTTTGGACTCTGGCAAGCAGCAGAAAAGAATTATTTTTCTTTAGATAAAGACATTAAGGCTGCATTAAATGCTATTAAAAAATTTGAGATCTATCTGATCTACACAAAATTTCTTTTAAGGACACATGCTGCAGCCATGAGTAAAGTATTGAACAAAGATATTAAATCCCCCGGCGATTCTAAATTTGCTAGATGGCAAGCTGTATTCAGCAATTTTGATTTCTCCATCGAGCATATTAAAGGGACTGATAACTCCATTCCTAACTTTTTGAGCAGAGAGCATTTACAAAATCTCTGTCTAATAATTTCTATACACCTCAGAAATGATACAGAAAATTTTGTTCATATACCTGATTCTCAAAGTTGGGAAACATATGAAGAAGAATGGACACCCGATTGGGAGCTACGAAGTACAAAAATTCTTTCTCAGACAACACAACTTGCCTATTCTAATTTGGTTCCAGAAGTCAGAGGAAGAATAATTCCAAATTTTCTAGCTCCAGTGATTGCTAGAGCTACTGAGAAGGCAGTTGAGGCACAAGAAGCTCTTAATTATAAATTTCATGATATTGATCTCATCTGGGATATTAGAGATAATATTGGAAGTAATCAACAATACTTAAAGGGGCAATTGATCGAAGAATTTTAAATTCTATATCTCCTTTACAATCAGTTCAGAATATTTTTGAATTCCCTCCAAATGAGGGAGAATTACTATGCCTCTTCATATTAAATCATTTTCAATGGAAGATAAAAGTAAAAACCATTGTTCAAATTATGAATGGCCAACCATTCATTGGAAGAAAGGTATATACTAAATCTTGGGATACGTTAAACTACCCTCAAATATTTTTGACTTATATTGAAAATGACTAAAACAAGTGGAATTTATCGATTTCTGTGGGTTGACGTAACCAACTTCCACAGTGTAATCATGATCATTCATGTCTAAATGGCCGACAGTGGTGCCATTCGGTTTTAGTGGGTTGACATAACTAACATCCACTTTGTAAATAATTTGTAATAATGAGCATCTTGGAAACTTGGAGCACTTCTCCAACTTTTGGCGTGGTTTGACCCGCATTTCCAAGATTCTCTTCTTTATGTCATGTTTTGTCTGTCCTTTGGTTGGGGAATCTTGCACGACTACCCTGATCACATTGTTCAATGTATCCAAACCCACATTGAGGTGTACCAGGGGGTCTCATGCCTTTATATATGTTTTGTAATCTTGGATCAAAAGAATGTTAAATTGGGATTTGTTCACAAATCTTGAAACAAATGACTTTAACTCAGCCACGTCAGATCAAGAAAAAATAAGATTATCCCAAAATTGGAAAAATTATGTATCTGACAATAATATATGGATTTCTTTCTATGAATGGAAGAAATTGAGTCAAAAGGCTGAAGATCAGATGATGGGAGAAAGCTTAGAAATTCCTCCCAAACATAAATGGAAAAGTATTGAAGGGCAAACCGTAGAATCAAATTCTACTTTTCCTCCTTTCAAGGGCATTGTCCTTGAAGATAATAACCAACAAGTCAAAGAAGTTCCACTACTGCTATCTGAGGAAGCTATTCAGCTTTCTGGTATTGACAAAAGAGTCCATTCTGTGTCAGAATAAATACACTGGACTAATACTGCATTAAGGGGCATGGCCACTCATAATTTTATGACCAATGATTATGCTAGAAAAGGACATATCATAGACCTTAAAGTTTCTACAAATACCATAGTCCATTTTGTCAACCAGATACAAGACAAGGTCACAGATGTCAGAGACAAATTGGACTCTACTCTATGTGAAATATCTTCCAAATCTAGAGAGTCCTTAAGAAATCATGAAGAACAAATGGATGGATTAGGAAAATCTTTCTCTAAAATGGGAAATACATTGATAGAAATTAAACAGAAGGATAGTGTCCTTGACAAACCTATCCCTGATCCCTTCATTTCATCCTTCCAAATCCTGCTATTTCAATTTTGTCTCATGTATATAAGCCATTTGAGACAAAAATCCAAAAGAAATTCCCTCATCACTTTCCTCCAGAAGAAGAAGACAAACTAGAATCCCCTTATAAAGAACATCTTTCTATGGTATCTATCCAACACCCTGCCTATGAAAATCTCCCACATCATACCAGCAGACCTCCTGCACCAGACCTAATGGGAAAAGGGAAATTACCTGAAAACCAGACATTTGCTGAAGACTGGTTCCAAGAATGGAACATTGATAGCTTGTTTGTTGCCCAAATCAGACAGATGATAGACAAAATGTATGTCTCGTATAAAATTATGTGCATGAAAGGAAAATCAGAGGTTGAAGCATGCAAGTCTATCAGTGAGTGCTTTACAGGCACTCTAAGCAAATGGTGGGAAGTAATTTCTTCCCCAATAATGATTGCCAAAATGGAGGCTGAAGTTTTAAGAGATGAACAAAGAGACATAGTTTATCACAGTGATGGAACTCCTCATAATAACATGATAGGAGCCTCAACCACTTCTATTCTTGAACATTGGTGTGGTACTGAATCTGAACTGGCAGATAAGCACGAGTTAATCCTAATGAACATGAAATGCAGGAAAATGTCAGAATATGAAGAGTTCCACAAGGATTGGACTCAAAGTATTTTTGAAGTACAAGATAGCCATAATCTTCTCTGGAAACAAGTCTACTTGGCTGCAATACCAAGTAAATTTGTTGAGTATCTAAAAATGCAAGAAGTCTTCAAACTTCTTTATGAAATGTATACATGGGGAGAAATTTATTCTCTCATCACTAAAGCTCTCATTGGGTTGTGTGTAAACTTGAAAGTCCACAACTTTGTATATAAATTATCCCATTTGCATGATCAAAAGTCTATCTGTGAAAAGTATGACTTATATATCACAGATCCAGTAAGAAAGAGAAAGAAAAAGAAGAAAGAATTGAAAGAACAAAAAAAAGGCAAATACAAATATAGGTATAGGCCTAAAACACATTATTATGAACCTGAGGATATTAAATTCAAAACTCACTCTCATCAGGCCAAACAACAAATACAATGTTGGATATGTGGGAAACCTGGACATATTGCACATAACTATCCATAAAATAAAATATCCAGAATGACAAAAGGAAAGCTTTCTGAACAAAAAGATAAAGAAGCACAGGCTAGTAGACAATTAGCCTTAAGACTGCATTGTAATAGGTGTGGGGCAAATAACCATGAAACAAACCAATGCCCACATCATCCTTTCCCCAAAAGAGAAGAAGTTCATCTTCTCCACGAAGGATGCTGCTCAGACTCCACTAGTACTTCTGAATTTGAACATAGTTCAGAAGAAGAAATACTGATGAATCAAGACTGCAATTGCAGAAATCCAAATTTCTGCTCTTGTCCAAGTAGTACAAACAGTTCTGAATTTGGATCAGAACTAGAAATTAGACAAAAAATAAAGGTCTCTATGTTTAGTAATACAGGCAATCAAGAAGCTCAAATGTTAGCACAGATCAAAGCCTTACCAGAAGGTGATATGAAAAATTCGCTTCTTGAAACTTTTTTGAAAACAGTTAAGTTTGAACAAAGAAATAAACTTGGTGAATCTTCTAGAAGAGAATCTTTGTTCATAGAAGCCTCTTTTGATAAAAATACCAAAATTTTTATCAAATATAATAGAGAAGCAAAGATGCAAAACACTTATGTGACAAATTTAGCCAGAGAAATGCTTCTTTTGAAAAAAGAGGTCACTAACTTGAAAGAAAAAATCAGAAGAATGGAAGAAGAAGTTGAATTTAGCTTCAAAATAGACTCTTGGTCAAGACAAGAGATTAAAGAAATTAAAGAAAGACTGGACTCAATACCTCCTCCTCTAGAGGATGCTCCTTTTGAGAGTCCCAAAACAATAGCCCATCTCCAAGGGCTAACATCAATGAAGATCTTGCCCATCGGGTTTCAAAAGTACCAAGTAACAATCAAGCTTGAAATCAATGGTGAAATTTTTAGATTAAATGCACCATTAGACACTGGTTCAGACATGAATTTGGTGCAAGACTTGATTCCTTCTAAATATTGGCTTCCCGACAATTATTCAGCTATAAGACTGGGAAATGTAAATACTGATATGTATTTTGAAATACCTAAAGGCATCCTACTATTTGATGAATTTGCCTTAGGTATGAAGTTTTTATTGACAGACTTACCAGTAGATTGTATCCTTGGAACACCAACACCATTCCTATCTGCAGTAGAGCCACATGGCTCTTGTCCAAGTTCTAAAGGTGAACTAGGGTATTTTATCACCCAGCCAAGCATAAATGGCCACCCTCCAAAAAGAAAGGATCTACCTTTCATTTCTGAGTCACATGCTCAAATTGCTTATTGTTCGAAGAGCATGGTTATTATAAACACTTGGGATGATTATCGCAATGCACCTTCTACTGAATATTTAGATGACAACACCAGTTGGAATGATTACAAAGAAATTGGATACCCCAATGGCAATTAAGATGGTCAGAAGGAATTGAGTTTGGGATACCAGGCTTCTCAATGAATACTAGTATTTATGTTATTCCTCCTCAACATGTGATTGGCCAGATGCATCAAGCATCTACTATTGCATCCAGACAAAAACTGGTAGAAATAAGAGATTTATCCAGAATCTGATATGCAAACAGAAACTGGTTCTGCCAACAAACCAAAACATGGAAACAAACTCCAGCATGGAATTTCTTCCAGATCAATAGAATGAGAGATCTACAATCCTGGCCACATCAAGATCCGAATGAAAGAATGTTTGAAATTAATTATTTTCAATATAGATCTACGTGGGACAATATTTGTTTATGGACTGACAGGTACATATATTATTCTTGCATGATCAAATTTTATGTTCCTTTCGGCTCATTTCTTGAACCAGATTGGCTCTCAGAATGGTGGAAGAAATTTGGTTTAAATCCAAGTGCCATGCATCCTGATGTTCTTGATACCACAAGAATGTTCTTGTTTCATCACAGAAGATTCCCAGAAACTGTTCAAAATCTTGAACAACTTTTTGAAGATGAATATAAAATGTTATTTATCAGAGAAAGACATCCTTGGGTCATCAGGACCAGATATGTGTTACAACAAGCTGAAGAAAGTGACGAAGACCCTGAATTGTACAGATAAATATACACTCAACACTGGGACCCAGATCTCTTTCGTCATTTTCATGATCAGCCAATGGAATAAAACTCCAAGTCTTATTGCCAGACAGATAAATGGCAATCAGTTTCCGTGGGTTGACGTAACCAACTTCCACAATGTAATCATGATCATTCATGTCTAAATGGCCGACAATGGTGCCATTTGGGTTTAGTGGGTTGACGTAACCAACATCCACTTTGTAAATAATTTTCCCTCTTGTAATAATGAACATCTTGGAAACTTGGAGCACTTCTCCAACTTTTGGCGTGGTTTGACCCGCATTTCCAAGATTCTCTTCTTTATGTCATGTTTTTTCCGTCCTCTGGTCGGGGAATCTTTCTTTTCAGAGGCTTCCTCCGTCGGAGAATGAAGCTTGAAGATTGCTTGTCTCGTGCACTTGCTTCCTTCTGCCACTTGACCTTTTGCTTCTTGCGACTCTCAGCAGAACCAATCGAGCTCTCCTAGAAAACCTCGAGCTTGGTCTTTATGTGAACCCCACCTCTTGGCCTTATGTGAACCTTTTAGTGACTCCTAGCGAACCTTCAAACAACCCAACACCTACAATCTTGCCTTAGCGGCCTCCTTGCCTAGCGGGACTTACTACCGGTGCTATTCAGGACCTAAGAGAACCTCGGCACATCCACCTTCCGAGAACCTTATCTCTGGGATGAGAGAACTTTATCTACCCTATTGAGAGAACTTTGGCACAAAATCGTTCAAGGAACACTGATTGAAATAACAGGCAAGTGAAATCGAGAATCATAACATGCGCACAATTCAGAGACAATTTTTAGAGAACATTACACGATTGAGGAAGAGTTCTTATATTAATAACAGAGCAAAATATGTTAGGGTATTACAAATGAGCAAGATTCTCAGAGAAGAATGCTCATATTCGCTCACACTTACAGACTCAAAGAGAATGACTCAAATCTCAAATAGGAGGGAGCTTAGAAGACTCAAACTAACTTACACACTTGCACACTTACACCTCTCTCTTAGAATGAGCTCTTCATCTCCTTATAAACAATTTGGGAGAGAAGGGAATCATTTTGATGAAAGGACTTGTCATGACTTCATACCCTACATGTCTGCCACACGATCTGCTTTATGGATTTGGCGGTAGCAATCGTGCAAGATTCTCCGACCAAATTAAAGCCTTTATTCTCCACTAAGTTAAAGTAGATATAATAGTAAATCTAATGGGGTAGTCGTGCAAGATTCCCTGACCAGAGAACAGAAAAAACATGACATAAAGAAGAGAATCTTGGAAATGTGGGTCAAACCATGCCAAAAGTTGGAGAAGTGCTCCAAGTTTCCAAGATGCTCATTATTACAAATTACAAAGTGGATGTTGGTTACGTCAACCCACTAAACTCGAATGGCACCACTGTCAACCATTTAGACATGAATGATCATGATTACACTGTGGAGGATGGTTACGTCAACCCACGAAAACCGATTGCCATTATCTGTCTGACAATAAGACTTGGAATTTTATTCCATTGGCTGATCATGAAAATGACGAAAGCGATCCGGGTCCCAGTGTTGAGTGTATATTTCTTTGTACAATTCAGGGTCTTCGTCACTTTATTCATCTTGTTGTAACACATATCTGGTCCTGATGACCCAAGGATGTATTTATCTGATAAATAACATTTTATATTCATCTTCAGAAAGTTGTTCAAGATTTTGAAAAGTTTCTGGAAATCTTCTGTGATGAAACAAGAACATTCTTGCGGTATCAAAAACATCAGGATGTATGGCACTTGGGTTTAAACCAAATTTATTCCACCATTCTGAGAGCCAATCTGGTGCAGGAAATGAGACGAAAGGAACATAAAATTTGATCATGCAATAATAATATATGTACCTGTCAGTCCATAAGCAAATATTGTCCCACATAGATCTATATTGAAAATAATTAATTTCAAACATTCTTTCATTCCGATCTTGATGTGGCTAGGATTGTAGATCTCTCATTCTGTTGATCTGGAAGAAATTCCATGCTGGAGTTTGTTTCCATGTTTGGGTTTGTTGGTAGAACCAGCGTCTGTTTGCAGATCTAATTCTGGATAAATCTCCTATTTCTACCAGTTTTTGTCTGGATGCAATAGTAGATGCTTGATCCATCTGGCCAATCACATGTTGAGGAGGAATAACATGAATACTAGTATTCCTTGAGAAGCCTGGTAGCCCAAACTCAATTCCTTCTGACCATCTTAATTGCCATTGGGGTATCCAATTTTCTTTGTAATCATCCCAACTGGTGTTGTCATCTAAATATTTAGTAGAAGGTGCATTGGGATAATCATCCCAAGTGTTTATAATGACCATGCTCTTCGAACAATAAACAATTTGAGCGTGTGACTCAGAAATGAAAGGTAGATCCTTTCTTTTTGGAGGGTGACCATTTATGCTTGGCAGGGTGATAAAATACCCTGGTTCACCTTTAGGACTTTGACAAGAGCCATCTGGCTCTACTGAAGATAGGAATGGTGTTCCAAGAATACAATCTACTGGTAAGTTTGTTAATAAAAACTTCATACCTAAGGCAAATTCATCAAACAGTAGGATGCCTTTAGGTATTTCAAAATCCATATCAGTATTTACATTTCCCAGTCCTATAGCTGAATAATGGTCGGGAAGCCAATATTTAGAAGGAATCAAGTCTTTATGCACCAAATTCATGTCTGAACCAATGTCTAATAGTGCATTTAATCTAAATATTTCACTGTTGATTTCTAGCTTAATTCTCACTTGGTACTTTTGAAACCTGATGGGAAAGATCTTCATTGCTGTTAGCCCTTGGAGGTGGGCTGCTGTTTTGGGACTCTCAAAAGGAGCATCCTCTAGAGGAGGAGGTATCGAGTCCAATATTTTTTTAATTTCTTTAATCTCTTGTCTTTCTTAAGAGTCTATTTTGAAGCTGAATTCAATTTCTTCTTCCATTCTTCTGATTTTTTCTTTCAAGTTAATGACCTCTTTTCTCAAAAGAAGCATTTCTCTGGCTAAATCTGTCACATAAGTGTTTTGCAGCTTTGCTTATTTGTTATATTTGATAAAAGTTTTGGTATTTTTATCAAAAGAGGCTTCTATGAAAAAAGATTCTCTCTGAAAGATTCACCAAGTTTATTTCTTTGTTCAGACTTAACTATTTTCAAAAAAGTTTCAAGAAGCGAATTTTTCATATCGCCTTCTGGTAAGGCTTTGATCTGTGCTAACATTTGAGCTTCTTCATTTCCTATATTACTGAACATACATACCTTTATTTTCTGTCTAATTTCTAGTTCTGATCCAGATTCAGAATTGTTTGTACTGCTTGGACAAGAGCAGAAATTTGGATTTCTGCAATTGTAGTCTTGATTCATCAGTATTTCTTCTTCTGAACTATGTTCAAATTCAGAAGTACTAGTGGAGTCTGAGCAGCATCCTTCGTGGAGAAGGTGAACTTCTTCTCTATTTGGGAAAGGATGATGTGGGCATTGGTTTGTTTCATGGCTATTTTCCCCACACCTATTACAATGCAGTCTTAAGGCTAATTGTCTACTAGCATGTGCTTCTTTAGCTTTCTGTTTAGAAAGCTTTTCTTTTGTCATTCTGGATATTTTATTTTCTGGACAGTTATGTGTAATATGTCCAGGTTTCCCACATATCCAACATTGTATTTGTTGTTTGGACTGATGAGAGTGAGATTTGAGTTTAATATCCTCAGGCTCATAATAATGTGTTCTAGGCCTGTACCTATATTTGTATTTGCCTTTTTTCTGTTCTTTGATTTCCTTCTTCCTTTTCTTTCTCTTTTTGACTGGATCTGTGATATATAGGCCATACTTTTCACAGATAGATTTTTGATCAGGCAAATGGGATAATTTATATACAGAGTTGTGGAATTTCAATTTTACACAAAACCCAATGAGAG
Source organism: Picea glauca (assembly GCA_000966675.3). Classification (NCBI taxonomy): domain Eukaryota; kingdom Viridiplantae; phylum Streptophyta; class Pinopsida; order Pinales; family Pinaceae; genus Picea; species Picea glauca. The sequence goes on along the minus strand of JZKD02S2360997.1, from coordinate 124,246 downwards.
CTTTAGTAATAAGAGAATAAATTTCTCCCCATGTATATATTTCATAAGGAAGTTTGAAGACTTTCTTCATTTTTAGATGTTCAACAAATTTACTTGGTATTGCAGCTAAGTAGACTTGTTTCCAGAGAAGATTCTGGCTATCTTGTACTTTCAAAATCCTTTGAGTCCAATCCTTGTGGAACTCTTCATATTCTGACATTTTCCTGCATTTCATGTTCATTAGGATTAACTCGTGCTTATCTGCCAGTTTAGATTCAGTACCACACCAATGTTCAAGAATAGCAGTGGTTGAGGCTCCTATCATGTTATTATGAGGAGTTCCATCACTGTGATAAACCATGTCTCTCTGTTCATCTCTTAAAACTTCAGCCTCCATTTTGGCAATCATTATTGGGGAAGAAATTACTTCCCACCATTTTCTTAGAGTGCCTGTAAAGCACTGAATGATAGACTTGCATGCTTCAACTTATGATTTTCCTTTTATGCACATAATTTTATACGAGACATACATTTTGTCTATCATCTGTCTGATTTGGGAAACAAACAGGCTATCAATGTTCCATTCTTGGAACCAGTCTTCAGCAAATGTCTGGTTTTCAGGTAATTTCCCTTTTCCCATTAGGTCTGGTGCAGGAGGTCTGCTGGTATGATCTGGGAGATTTTCATAGGCAGGGTGTTGGATAGATACTAGAGAAAGATGTTCTTTAGAAGGGGATTCTGGTTTGTCTTCTTCTTCTGGAGGAAAGTGATGAGGGAATTTCTTTTGGATTTTTGTCTCAGATGGCTTATATACAGGAGACAAAAATGAAATAGAGGGATTTGGAAGGATGAAGGGGTCAAGGATAGGTTTGTTAGGGACACTATCCTTCTGTTTAATTTATGTAAATGTCTTTCCCATTTTAGAGAAAGCTTATGCTAATCCTTCCATTAGTTCTTCATGATTTCTCAAGGACTCTCTAGATTTCGAAGATATTTCACAGAGTAGAGTATAATTTGTCTCTGACATCTGTGACCTTGTCTTGTATCTGGTTGAAAGAATGGACTATGGTATTTGTAGAAACTTGAAGGTCTATGATCTATCCTTTCCTGGCATAATCATTGGTCACAAAAGTATGAGTGGCCATGCCCCTCAATGCATTATTAGTCCAGTTTATTTGTTCTGACACAGACTGGACTCTCTTGTCAATACCAGAAAGATGAATAGCTTCCTCAGACAGCAGTAGTCGAATTGCTTTGACTTGTCGGTTATTATCTTCAAGGACAATGCCCTTGAAAGGAGGGAAAGTAGAATTTGATTCTATGGTTTTCCCTTCAATACTTTTCCATTTATGTTTGGGAGGAATTTCTGAGCTTTCTCCCATCATCTGAACTTCAGCCTTTTGACTTAATTTCTTCCATTCATAGAAAGAAATCCATATATTGTTGTCAGATACATAATTTTTCCAATTTTGGGATAATCTTATTTTTTCTTGATCTGACGTGGCTGAGTTAAAGTCATTTGTTTCAAGATTTGTTAAAAAATCCCAGTTTAACATTCTTTTGATACAAGCTTCTTCAATGGATCCCTTCTGACACCCTTTCATGACAGAATGAAATTTGTGTATTTCATCCACAGATGGTCTTTTCATGTCTTTTGGTAAGGGGTTAGAGAATCTGTAGTCAGGGATGACCTGATCACATTGTTCAATGTATCCCAACCCGTATTTAGGTGTACCAGGGGGTCTCATGCCTTTATACATGTCTTGTAATCTTGGATCTAAAGTCTCAATATTAGGCATGTAATGAATCATAAAACAAAATTGAGATTCGGAAGTAGATGCAGTACTTTTTACACAATTATCTATAGATCTATAACATGTTGAAGAATCCATTAGAATATAGTAGAGATTACTATATATACACATAAAAGTAGGGCGTTTAGTCTTATTCCTCTATTCCGGAGAAAGAATATTTCAGACAGGCTCCTAGCCGGCTGCTCAGGAAGAAACTAGTAACTCTGTCCGGAAGTCACAGAAGTGGAAACTCTGTCTTTCAAGAGCTCGAGACTTCTGATACGGCTTCAAAGTGAGTCACAAGAGTGGAAATCCTGTCTTTCAAGGACCCGAGACTCTTGATACGGTTCTGGATTCTCACAAGTAGATATAACACATAAAACTTCAAAACACAGAGTGAATAGCTTTTATTAGAATGAAAGGTCTGATATCATACCCGATGCGAAAATGGCTTCATGGCTCTGATACCATTTGTAAGCTTGTAGCTTTTCAGAGGCTTCCTCTGTCGGACAATGAAGCTTGAAGATTGCTTGTCTCGTGCGCTTGCTTCCTTCTGCCACTTGACCTTCTGCTTCTTGCAACTCTCAGCAGAATGATATCAGAGCCATGAAGCCATTTTGGCGTTGGGTATGATATCAGACCTTTCGCTCTGATAAAAGCTATTCGCTCTGTGTTTTGTAAAAATATTTCTGTGTTATATCTACTTGTGAGAATCCAGAGCCGTATCAAGAGTCTCGGGTCCTTGAAAGACAAGATTTCCACTCTTGCGACTCACTTTGAAGCCATATCAGAAGTCTCGAGCTCTTGAAAGACAGAGTTTCCACTTCTGCGACTTCCGGACAGAGTTACTAGTTTATGCTTGAGCAGTCGGCCAGGAGCCTGTGTGAAATCTTCTTTCTCCAGAACAGAGGACTAAGACTAAACACCCTGCTTTTCTGTGTAGTCATAGTAATCTCTACTATATCTCAAATGGATTCTCCATCAGTTTCTCTTAGAGAATTGTAAAATGTTGAATACTAGAGTACTTCTGAAAGAAATTCTGTAAATAGTTTATAATATATGTTTGCAAATAATATATCACATAGTATAAATTATGCCAGTATAGAAGAAGTTGAAACGCAGCCTCAAGATGCATGGAAATTACCTGAGATTTCCCCCAGCAGAGTCTATACAGATCTAAGCATGTTTCATTTGAAGGCTATTTCAAGGGTCATAGTAAAAGAATCAGTTAGTAGAATACAACAAAATACTGATGTCAGCCAAACCATCTCTTTGATCAATGTCAAAGAAATTCAAAATGAAGAAAAAATACACGGGACAAATTATCTGCATTTTGGATGCATTCGGGTTGGAATCAGTCCTTTGGTTCATAAATGCATTGATGCCTATGTTATCTGCACTGTCAGAGACATGACACATCATAAATTTATTGATTCTATCATAGGAGGAATAATTGCTCCTCTCTCTAATGGCCCTGTCTATTTTGACTGTTATCCAAACTTTTTTGCTTACACTTTTGATGAAAACCTTGGAGATATATTAAAACTCCAAATCAGGACTACTGGATTTGACATGTGCCAATTCAGGACAAATATATCTATTCAAACAAGGGGATGTTTTAGGCATACCAACACTCTTTTTCCAGCTATCTTACATACCCCCAATAGAAATGCTCAATCCAATACTTTAGTTCTGACAGACCCTTTAAATCAGAAAATGGAGCACCAAACTATAAGATGGGAAAATATCTCTTTTCCCTCAGATTGGGTAATAGGTACACCAAAAGCTCCAATCCCTAGATCCATTACCTCTGCTCAAATAAGAGAACCTGCATCTTCTGCAGTAATCTCTATCCCACAAAAAACTCTTTCAAGAAATAATTCTTCAGTCTCGTCTTCTTCATCCACTTCATCCTTTTGTCTGCATACCTCACTCCATTCCTTAGCCAATAAAGTTGGCCATGTTCCCTTTGTAGTACAATGTATAGATTGTGGAAAACTCGTTACTCTATCCACACTCTCAACATACAAAGAAGAAGAACAATTGCATTTTGAACATACTAACCATAATCCATGAACAAACTTCCCTCCTCCAAATTCTACATCTAAAGAACCATGTCCCCATCCACAATGTTTCGACTTTCCTTTTCCCCATGACTCTCATGTCCTAGTTATACAAACAAATCCTTGTACAGAAATAAATCAGAGATACCAAGTTCGTATCCCTGAAGACAACAGGAAACCATCTACTCGTGAGATACAATAATTTCTTTCCCTTATGAAAGGATGCAATAAAAACAAAGTGAAATCTGAATGGATGAAAGAAATGTTGAACTGGGATCTATTTACTCATCCAAAATAAGATCTCTTTGCCAGACACACTTCATACAAGGAAAATGTGAAACTAGCCACACAATGGAAAGAATTTATGAATACTGAAGATATATTCATTTCCTTCTATGAATGGAAAAATCAGAAAATGATCTTTCCATTGACTTGCTAAAAAGGGATTCTAACACCACAAACAATAAATCCTATATATTTTTCTGTTCAGAATATCTCCATTTCAGATCTTGGAAAAGAAATAGGTAGATTGAAGAAATCTATCAAAGAACAAAAAATTTGTACAGAACAAAAAAATGATCAAATTCTTCAGATTCAACATAAAAAATTCCATGTTCTGATTGACTTAAAAATCCAAGGAATACCTTTTAAATTGAAGACGTTGATAGACACAGGATCTGATCTAAACCTATTACACAAAGATGTTATTCCTGTGACTCTCTGGAAAAAATCCCAAGGAAGTGCTGTTGGATTAGGAAATGTTCCAACAAAAATCTCCTTCCAGGTTCCCGAAGCTATTCTTTGCTTCAAAGATTATTGTTTAAAGCTAAAGTTTCTATTAGCAGACATTCCTATAGCTTGCATCCTTGGAACACCTTTTCTTGCAGCTGTCTCTCCTCATGGATCTACTATGGTGACAGGAAATAGGCCAGGTTATTTCATCAGTGTTCCTTCTGGAAAAGGAAAAATCATTATAAAATTTCCCTTTGTCTCTACTCCCAGAACCTATGATATGGTACAGACCATAAGGAACAAGAGTCTTAAGATAGAAGAATTAAAAGGATTCCAAACTGGGATTAGAATAAAGGAACAACTAAACAAAGAAACAATCCAACAAAAGATTCTTCTGCTAAAACAAGAATTTATTGACTCAGTCTGCTATGAAAACCCTACAGCTTTCTGGAAATAAAAGAAACATGAAGTTTCTCTTCCATATAAAGAAGATTATCAAGGGAAACCATGTAAGAGTAGGACTATTCCTATAAATATTGAGTACCAAAGATTGTGTGCAGAAGAAATTAAGGGCTTACTAAAAAAAGAGTTAATTAGAGAATCCACTAGTCCTTGGAATTGCTATGGATTTTATGTAAATAAACATTCTGAACAAATAAGAGGCATTCCTAGACTAGTTGTGAATTATAATCTCTTAAACAAAGTCTTAGCTGATGATACATATCCTATTCCAAACAAGAGCAGCTTGGTAACAAGAATTGCTGGTGCAAAGATCTTCTCAAAATTTGATTCAAAATCAGGATTTTGGCAAGTAGCCATCAAAGAAGAAGACAAATTCAAAACAACCTTTAATGTTCCAACAGGACATTATGAATGGAATGTGATTCCTTTTGGCTTAAAAAATGCACCATCAAAATTCCAAAGGGTTATGAACGACACTCTTAAGCCATACTTTGATTGGCTTAGTGTTTACATTGATGATATTCCTGTATTTTCCTCCTCAATAGATCAACACTTTAAGCACCTACGGAAATTTCTACAAATAATTAAGCAAGCAGGCCTAGTCTTCTCAAAGAAAAAGCTTGAACTCTTCAAAACTGAAATTAAATATATAGGCCATACAATAAAAGATGGGAGACTGACTCTACAGACACATGCTGTAGAATTTGCAGACAAGTTTCCAGATAAAATAACTGATAAAACTCGATTACAGAGATTCTTGGGCAGCCTGAACTACATAAGCCATTTCTACAAAGGATGTGCTCAAGATAGAAAGATACTTAATGATAGATTAAAGAAAGACCCAAGTCCCTGGACAGAAGCACACTCATAAGCAGTAAGGAATATAAAAGCTAAAGCAAAAAATCTTCCTATCCTCTATATTTCTGATGACGATCTTTTTAACATAGTTGAGACAGATGCCAGTAACATTGGCTGGGGTGCAGTACTTAAACAAGTCAGAAATGAAGGTAATAAGAAAAAGGAAGAAATCATACAGTTTGCTTATGGACTCTGGCAAGCAACAAAAAAGAATTATTCTGCTTTAGATAAAGAAATTAAGGCTGCATTAAATGCTATTCAAAAATTTGAGATCTATTTGATGTACGAAATTTTTTTTTTAAGGAGAGATTCTGCAGCCACGAATAAAGTTTTGAACAAAGATATTAAATCCCTTGGTGATTCTAAATTTGCTAGATGGCAAGCTTTATTTAGCAATTTTGATTTCTCCATTGAGCATATTAAAGGGACTGATAACTCCATCCCTGACTTCTTGAGCAGAGAACATTTACAAAATCTTTGTCTAATAATTTCTGTACATCTTAGAAATGATACAAAAACTTTAGTTCATATACCTGACTCTCAAAGTTGGGAAACATATGAAGCAGAATGGACACCCCATTGGGAGATACAAAGTACAAAAATTCTTTCTCAGACAACACAACTTGCCTATTCTAATTTGGTTCCAGAAGTTAGAGGAAGAAGAATTCCAAATGTTCTAGCTCCAGTGATTGCTAGAGCTACTTAGAAGGCAATTGAGGCACAAGAAGCTCTTAATTATAAATTTCATGATATTGATCTCATCTGGGATATTAGAGATAATATTGGAAATAATCAACAATACTTTTGCCTGAACAGACCAAGATTATTATACCAGTTGCCTGAAAGAAATCCAAACATAAGCTTCCTAGAAACAGACTATAATTATTCATCCTATAAAGAGCTATGGTGGAACTTCATTCAGCAAGAATATTTTTTGACTCTGGTAAAATTTGGAAATGTAAATACAACTACTTCTGGAAGACCACCTCTTTGGCTGACAGACTGGTGGAAAGACTTTGGACTAAACAAAGGGGCAATTGATCCAGGAATTTTAAATTCTATATCTCCTTTTTGAATTCGATCCAAATGAGGGAGAATTACTATGCCTCTTCATATTGAATCATTTTCAATGGAAGATAAAATTAAAAACCATGGTTCAAATTATGAATGGCCAACCATTCATTGCAAGAAAGGTATATACTAGATCTTGGGATACGTTAAACTATCCTCAATGATTTCCAACTTATATTGAAAATGACTAAAACAAGCAGAAATTATTGGTTTCCGTGGGTTGACGTAACCAACCTCCATAGTGTAATCATTATCATTCATGTCTAAATGGCCGACAGTGGTGCCATTCGGGTTTAGTGGGTTGACGTAACCAACATCCACTTTGTAAATAATTTGTAATAATGAGCATCTTGGAAACTTGGAGCACTTCTCCAACTTTTGGCATGGTTTGACCCGCATTTCCGAGATTTTCTTCTTTATGTCATGTTTTGTCTGTTCTCTGGTCGGGGAATCTTGCACGACTACCCTGTCAGATTTACTATTTTATCTACTTTAATTTAGTGAAGAATAAAGTCTTTGATTTGGTCGGAGAATCTTGCACGATTGCTACCGCCAAATCCATAAAGCAGATCTTGTGGCAGACATTTAGGGTCTGAAGTCATGTCAAGTCCTTTCATCAAAATGATTCCCTTCTCTCCAAAATTGTTTATAAGGATATGAAGAGCTCATTCAAGAGTAAGTGTGCAAGTGTGTAAGTTAGTCCGAGTCTTCTAAGTCCCTCCTGTCTGAGCTTTGAGTCATTCTCTTTGAGTCTGTAAGTGTGAGCGAATACGAGCATTATTCTCTGAGCATCCTGCTGATTTGTAATACCCTGGCATATTTTGATCTGTTATTAATATAAGAAGTCTTCCGCAATCGTGTAATGTTCTCTGAAAATTGTCTCTGAATTGTGCGCATGTTATGATTCTCGATTTCACTTGCCTGTTATTGCAATCAATGTTCCTTGAATGATTCTGTGTTGAAGTTCTCTCGAGAGGGTAGATAAAGTTCTCTCATCCCGGAGATAAGGTTCTCGGAAGGTGGCTGTGATGAGGTTCTCTTAGGTCCTGAATAGCACTGGTAGTAAGTCCCGCTAGGCAAGGAGGCCGCTAAGGGTAGATTGTAATTGTTGGGCTGTCTGAAGGTTCGCTAGGAGTCACTGGAAGGTTCACATAAGGCCGAGAGGTGGGGTTCACATAAGGACCAAGCTCGGGGTTCGCTAGGAGAGATGGATTGGTTCTGCTGAGAGTCGCAAGAAGCAGAAGGTCAAGTGGTAGAAGGAAGCAAGCGCACGAGACAAGAAATCTTCAAGCTTCATTCTCCGACGGAGGAAGCCTCTAAAAAGCTACAAGCTTACAAATTTCTCCCCCTTTGTACAAGCGAGGACGCCATCTTTCATGGAAATTTAATGCAGTAATTAATGATAGGCATACTGCGCCCACCCTAAGATGGATACTGCTAACCAAAAGGGGGAGTTGTTTCTTTTTGTGGGTTTCAGTTTAGGCACGTCACCTTTGTATGAGCAAGCATGCGACATGTGGTCAAAATTTATTGAATTAATTATTAAAGCCACGCCACCTATGATCAAAATTTATTGAATTAATTAATTAAAGGCACACACCATGGCTTATCTTTAAGTGCGCTTGCCCTAAGATGGATACGGTATGTCGCTGGTGGTTTAGAAATAAAATTAGACATATAAACAGATTTGAGATTTAATGTAGTGTAAATATATTAAGAAATAAGGTTTAATACAGTGTAAATATATTAAAAAATAAAATAAAAGAAAAAATTATTTATAAAATTCAAAAAAATAAAATAGCAAATAGTATTGAGAGTGTAAACAAAATAATGATATTATTAAAAATTAAATATTTAAAATTGATAAATATTATTTTAAGAAAATATAATATTAAAAATTCATAAAATTTTAAAAAAATACTTTCTAGGTGACATGTTTTTAGAAAATTATAATAATTTAATTTTAGAAAATTATATTAATTTAATTTACTGAGAATATGTTATAGAAATTTAAATAGTTAGAGTTATATGTATAAATAGTTACAACTATATACATGATTAATTTTGTTACTTTATTTTAGGTTTATGTTTATCCATAATTTAAATAATTAAAAGACTAAGACTATTATTTAAAAGACTAAGATTTTGAATCGTGAAACATTAACAATATGCTAACTAGGGGTTAGGTTCATCGTCTTAAAATAAATCAACTTCTCAAAAATTAACACGTATAACTACACAATCATAAAGGTTGGAATTCAAAGAATTCCACATAGGCTCACAAGGGATGGAGGAAGACCTATTGCTCCATTTCAGTTTTCAGTTTTTAACCAGATTTATTTACTAGATGACAATTTATAACTAAGTGTAGTTGAGAAAATTATCTCTTCATTCAAGATGCAAAATAATAAGTTTCCACATATTAACACATGAAACTAACCCACAAAATTCAAATGACAAGCACACTAAGAGACCTACTTAAAATACAAGTTTAGATTTGCACTAACCATCAACATTGAATGAATAATACTTGATGGTTGTTTAACATAAATGTACATCCAAAAGAGAATTTTAATGATTAGCAATTTTATTTTTAGTAATAGCAGTGCATCATACTTTGATATTTAATATTGTGAAGATAAGTACAATAAATTTATTCAAGATGCAAAAGCTTACTTCAAAATGAATGAATTTTTACCATTAACATATTAATTAACTTATTAACTCGAAATAATTCAAATGACAAGTTCACTAAGACACCTAATTTAAGTATAAGCTTAGGTTTGTACTAACCATCAAAAGTGAATAAATAATAGTTGATGGTTGCTTAACATAATTGTACATTGAAAGGGAATTTTGATGATAAACAATTTTATATTTAGTGATTCATATGTTTGTGAAATGAATCATGTTATTGATTCATAGATTTGTGAAATGTTTCATATTGTCTTAGTTCCATAGAGTTTATATGTGAAAAAACCATGTATATGATGAAACATAAAGTTTATTTATGCAAATGCATATGGATGCCATAAAAAAATATCATTTAAAAATATAATAAAATAGAAAACAATATTATTATATTTATATTTATAGTTGAAGTATTATTTAGAAAATGCCACTAATTACGAGTAAACATTCATCTCCCATTAAAATTGTCATCTCCTTATCATTTAGCATGCCTTCATTTCTAATCAGATTTTCAATAAGTAATAAACTTACTTTGTTATAATTCTTATAATTCCACTCCACATGTGCTGCCTTCTATAGAACTTTCTTAAATATGAAATTCTATAGTCATTACACAGGAGCACTAACAAGAGAAATCCTTGACGACAAGATTTATGATATTACCGCTTTAATATTATTATTGACTTCATAAATTAGGTTATCATACAAATTGTTAAACATTATCGCCATACAACTGCACTAATGAAGCTATAGGGCAAGTAGCATCATAGGCCTGCAACATGTATTGCGTTAAAGTCTATTTGGTGTTGGGCTCTCTACTAATTCTTTAAGCATTGATTGGATGTTACACTTGGAATTTTCTATTCAACAAACGTCATTGTTGATCCCAATGAAACGAAGATCATAGTCTTCGGTCAATTGTTTCAATTAGAACCCCATTGCATTAAACTTTAAAGTTCACAATTCAAATACATTTTTCACTGTTTGTAATTAACAATGATGAAACCACAATCATCATATCCCTCAATAAAGAACGTTTCATGTTTGGGTGTCAGCAGACCTTTTGGAGGCGATTTTATGGTGTACAAATATACCATCCTCTTATTAGTTTGAAACAAGAAGGAAGGCAACAACCGAAAATATATCCAGACTTTAGCAATTTATCATGGCAGATATGTTATTAATTTGATAACTTTTCTCCGTAGTCTGCGAATTCTGAGGTATTTCCCTTGTCGGTTTCCTGCAAATTTATTGTTATGGACTAACCAGGGTTTAAAGTTTTACTCATATTTGTGCTTTTCACTTCATAAATGTTTAGATTTAGCGATAATCCACATATTAAATCCTCGAGGAAATTTAAGGCATAGCCTTTACCTAATGTTATGCCAGCGAAAATGCTAGGGTTTTGAGTTGGTTGAATTTAAAGGATTGCGAGTTTCGGAGGTACCTGATTTGTTGGTTGACTGCAAAATTTATCATCCACATAGATTTACCAAAGTTCAAATTTTGAGCCGGGGATTCTTTCTTTCTTTCTCTTTATTTTTCTTTTTTCGCTTCATAATTCTCTAGATTCGAATGGATGTTGTCTACCCTAATATCCACATAGATTTGTTTTTCTGCGGTTGTTGCTTGCATGTGGTGTTAAAACTTAATCTCCCTTTTCCATGTGCAATCATGTGATGGCAAGCTGGAGGAAAACGAAGCAAGAAAGTATTTCCAGCAGCTTATTGACGCAGTAGGATATTGTCACAGCAGGGGTATTTACTACAGATATTTGAAGGTATATATATGCAGTGAAAACCACATATAATTGGATTATGATGATTCTTAGTTCTACCCGTTTTATATGACGTAAACATTATTTGTTGAATCTGAATGCTCAACCCAAAAACGTTCTGCTGGATTCAAAGGGAAACGTGAAGATATCTGACTTCGACCTCAGCGCTCTGCCTCAACAACTGAGGGTATGTCTGCAATTACATTTGGAAAATGGAAATAATGCAATAATTATTGAGAGGGATCTCTGATATCATCTGTGAACCTGGAATTCCAGGCAGATGGGTTACTGCATACTAGTTGTGGAAGCCCCAATTACATGGCACATGAGGTAACAACTTATCCGGGAGTTTATACTACAAATCCAGAGTTAATCAGAGTTGCAATTGATATTTGGGTTGTTAAATGGTTTTCTGCCTTAGGTGATGGCTGACAAAGGACATGATGGTGCCACTGCTGATCTTTGGTCTTGCGTTGTCATGCTCTTTGTTCTTTTGATGGGCTGGTTGCCATTTGGAAACATAAATCTTGCAATGTTGGCAACTGGTTTAAATTTTTTACTAGATTAGTCATAATCTCGCATTGAGTTAACACAATGTCATGTACAGATCTTCGAAAGCGATTTCAAGTGTCCAAATTGGCTGTCTGTTGGTGATCGCAAATTGATCAAAATAATACTCGATCCCAATCTGAAGACCGTAAGTGAAAACCATCGGTTAAAACCATCCGTAATAGTAATAGAGTTATACCAGAGGTCCATGTCGTACCAATATGGAATAACTCTATTACCCATGACAATGGAGAGAGTGTCCAGCTGTCGGGTAATTCCATCAGTGGTCGAATCGTTGATGGAGTATTTAGTGCAAGCCTCTACAAACCAAAACATTATTCAGAGGACCTGGACACGGCACGTAAAACTTGAAGCTTCCTTCAAATATGATTATGGAATTTGCGTCAGAAATAACATTTCTCCCAGAGTCAATTTATGCGTTGGATATTCCTCCATTTAATTTCCGTTCGCTTTGCTTATGAAATGGTTGGGTTCGGTTGCAACTTGCTCACGTCTGGCTATTATTAAAAGGATTTTTTTGGCCTGCCGACACTTTAGGGGCGAGTCAAGGTGGGGGCTTCCATACACATTTTTATGGAGGTGAGACCAAATGTCAATGTCAACATAACCTGTATGTGAAGTGAAGGAGGTTTGGGTTGGCATTCTGGGATCTTCTGCAAGAAAATTCATTTCAAATCTAATGGTGTTGTAAGGTCATTTTTATGCTTTGAGATTTAACATGCATGGGTTTAGCAGCAATCCCGGTCACCACAAAACAATCTGCATCCATAATTGCACCTTCATGAACAACCATTTAGCAGTAGTGCACATAATTGCGCTGTCATCAACAACCATTTAGCAATAGTGCATAGATCTAAGTAATTTGTCGAAAGATCTGGATGAGTGCTTGTCAATTGGAAATCCTATACTATTTGGTGCACACTTTAAATGAAGTTATACTAATGTTGGGATGATTTTTTTTTTTTATGAATTTTAATATGAAAGTTTAAAAAAAAATGTGATAAAAGAGTCAAAAAAAAAAATTAAGTTATTTATTATTTTAATTTTTATAGATAGAATTTGTTATATTTATAGATAAAATTAAGATGTTTATTCTTTTATATTTATTATATTTATGAATATTGTAGTTCTATTCAACTTATTGTTCATTATAGATTTTGAATAACAAACAACCCTCAATTATTATCTTTTGATAAAACATATTCATTACTTGTGCATTTAGTTATATTAAGTTTCATGATAGGTGATACTAAGGTCTGGTGAAAGGCAACGCTTATGTTCATATAATCAATCTTCAAATGAACACACATAAAAGAGGAGGGCATATTCTCTTATTTTTTAAAGTCTAATTCATGAGGACATGCTAGTGAAAAATTTGTTTGGTTTATGCTGAAATATAATTTGTAAGTACACATATTTGTACTTTGCATTATTATATTTATATTACATTTATTATCTAATATTATATTTATTATTATAGTTATATTATATTTATGAATATTATAGTTCCATTTAGCTTACGGTTCATTATACATTTTGAATAACAAACAATCCTCAATTATTATCTTTTGACAAAAAATATACATTTTGAATAACAAACAACCGTCAATTATTATCTTTTGACAAAAAATATTCATTACTTGTGCATTTAGTTATATTAAGTTTCATTGTTCAACATATATTTCTCAACTAACTCGGCAGGGACTGCGTAGCCATGCAACCCTTGTTTTAATGTAAAAATAACCCAACACGTCGGGCTTCCAAGATCACTAGTTTTTTCTTCAATTTAATTTTCTAATTGTCTAACAATTACCTTTGTTTATTTAGTCAAATCAGTGCTATGATCCATTTAAAAAATTAGAAAATCCAATTTCAAAATTTTGAAAACCAATTTTTGATATTTCGAAATATCAGTTTAATATATCGTTTTCAAAAATCATGGAAAAATCACAGAATGCCAATCGCGCGCCATGTATACCTTAGGTTGGACGGCCCAGATCTCCTTTGCGCCTTTCTCAAATTCAAAATTCCCTAAGTGGCACTCTCCCTGGTCCCGATACGTGCACACCTTAGCAGAATGTGCCCTAACTTTGGTTGAAACACATTTGTGGGGTTTTTTAAGCCCCCCTTCTTCGCACTTGGTCATCTAAGGGTCGAAACTGAAGGGAAAACACTCCCTGCAAGAATATGTGCTAACATTAGGCTCCACGTGGGATAGAGTCCTCCCTGCGAGGCTCTAATATCTCCTTTTGCAGTTCCAGATGCCTTATGTTGGGCTATGGAGTCGAGCCCCAAAACATCCTGCTGAAAAATACAGGCCGATAAGTAAAACAAAAGAAAACACACATGCTCCAAGGAGCTTATTTATGTACAGTCCTAAACTATTTGATTTTAATACATGGTTTTAGGTGAAAGCAAATTTCCACCATAGCTATTCAAGTAACTTCCTAAATGGAAGCTCCTTTACTCTTTCGATGATCACTAGCATCTGATGCAATCGTGACAGAAGAACGTTTACACCCTCCAACTCCCTTTCAAAGGATGAAGTTGAGATGAAATAGGGCGGCTCCAAGATATGAAGGAAATGCCATTCCATGTACTCGCTGACAGGCTCATAGAATGAGTGGAAGATCCTGGAAAATTTGTAATAGGTAGCTTGATCTGCTCCACAACTGCTCACATGTGGCTGAATATCTCTGATAAGCACAGGTGGAAGAGGAGTTGATGAAAACTGACTGGTCTCAGGTGATGGTTTCTCGCTTACAGGCTCTGGACAAGAGATAAACTACCCCTCCCGCTGCTCCTCTGGTTCTTCTTCTTGGCTCTCCCAAGGGTCAGATTCATAATCGTCATAGACCGAACCCGCGAGAAAGCTCTGCTCTTCATCATGTTGCTCAACATCTTCTACAGACCTGGGATGGTTGATTTCCTCATGATGATTTTCTTTGATAAATAAAGGATAGGGATCGGTAGTGTGTTCTTAGAAATCCTACATATCCATCTCATAATCCGACTCGTCGTTGTCATATATAGGCCGGTTGCTCCTCTGGTGGGAAAATTGCGACGTGGGGCTCTGCTGCTCCTCATCTGAATAATCATCAAATCTTGGTATAACAGGCACGTCAGGAGCAGAATGCAAGGCCTCCACAGTCATGGAATCTTCAACGCTATCATCATCGGTAGGGCTGTCAAGAACATCTGCCTCAAGGACTGGAAAATCCTTAGCCAACTAGAAGTCACCTTCAGATTGCATTGAAGGTAAGCCCAGTACCCATCAGTTTATACAGTAAATGTAAATGAGTTTTAGGTGATAAAATGGAGAGGACTAAATGATAATAACGTTCTAACTCAGAAATTTGGACTAGCATGCACCAACCATTGAGGGCTTGAATAAAATTTAGTTAGTAAGTTGAAGTAAGGGTGAGTAGGAGGAAGATTTAGTGAGAAAGGTGTAGAAGTTTGCTATGAACATCAGATTTTCTAGCAGTCTAAGGAGGAAAAACTTAAACACAAAGTCATCTTGGATTCAAATTTCAAGGAAGCTGAAAGAAATCATAACAATACTATAACCAAACATTTATCATAATACAGTTACAAAAATCCAAGTGAATCAATCACACATGATCTCTCTTAGTATCAGAGGAAAATAAGATGGAGTAATAAAGTTGACTTAGATTAATCAAGTTGTCTCAAAAACAAATACATAACCAGAGAACCGTTGTTCTTCATAAAAATATTACAATAGCAGGGAGCTTGGATCAACCATTCGACCTTTACAAAATATGAAAACTGAGTATATATACTTAGAGAAACTACTCCCTTCATAAACATGCTCTGGTCATTACATTCAATGCTAGGCATCTTCGCCTTCCTCTACCTGACCACACTTGTGTTCTTCTGTCAGACACGATCTCAAATTGGTATGGGCTTTGCAGGAAAATCCGTTGACAGAGGGTCCTTGGGTTGACAGTCTGCTTCCATGGCTGGCCTTTCCATGCTTTCCATTTATGGGGTGAAACGAGGTTTCAGCTACCTCCTCTCATTTCCATTAATTAACTGCATTAGGATTGGGATAGAGCCTGACGCCCATGAATGCTCCAGGAGACGCTCACGACTCCTCCAAGTCAAGACCAGTGTTTCAAAACCACACTGATCTTCTGATGAAACCAAAACGATCACTTTCGGCTCTTGGTACAGCTCCTATCCAACACTCCACATGACCTCGGGCCAGGACCTTATGCATGCCCTATGAAATTTCAGGATTTCGTCTTTTGGGGGTTCTCACTCCACTTACTTTGAAAAGTCCTGATGCCCGCTTCTGTGAAATGGCCCACTCTGATCGACGATCGAACTTTCTTCAAAATGGATGACCATGATATTTTCCCTGACAATACAAAACGCCAGCTAAGAAATGAGCACTAGCCCCTCTTTCCATACCTGCTTCCCATGTGATCAGACGCTGATACCATGAGCCCTCCTTGAAATCACGAAATGCTTAATCGTGTGCCACACGTCCTACTCACAAGGACGACTTAGATCATTTCATGATTTTGCGTTTCACGAGTTTTAAAACTCTATTTCTTGATCACTCCACCTCGTGAAATCACGAAATGCCAATCGTGCGCCACGTATCCCTTAGGTTGGACATCCCATATCTCCTTCGCACCTTTCTTAAATTCAAAATTCCCGAAGTGGCACTCTCCCTGGTCTCGATACATGCACGCCTTAGAAGAACGCATCCCGACTTTGGTTGAAACACATTTGTGGGGTTTTCTAAGCCCCCCTTCTTCGCACTTGGTCATCCAAGGGTCGCCATTGAAGGGAAAACACTCCCTTGCAAGAATATATGCTAACAAGAGGATAATATGTGAGTAAAACCTTTGAAATATACTTATCAAAAATGATATTTGTTGGCATAAATCTATATCTTATATGACTCAATAGAATGGTGTTGTTGAAATGAATAATCAGGTCAGAATGGCACTATGTTTTCTTCAAGCCAAAGGAAATTTGACTAAGTTTTGGATAGAGCTTGTATAATGCTCACACTAACTTATAAACATGATTCCAACAAAACTTGTATGGGATATGAATCATATTGAGAAGTCGAGTGGGAGAAAACCCTCAATGGGGAAGCACGTAATGTTTGGATGCATTGCTTGGGATTATATTCTAGATGGCAAGAGAAAGAATCTAGATGAAAAGAGTCATGCTTATTTTATGATGCACTATTTTGATGAGTCAAAATCCTACACGCTGTTTGATCCAAGCAAATAGGAAATTATTTGTAGAAGGGACATTGTATTTTATGAGAAGACTTCAAGTTTTTTTTTGTTGAACTCATCTTCTAGATAGTTCAACAATGATCCACTTGAAATTATGCAAAATTCTAGATCAACTAACTATTATACCACATCCACCAATTTGTCAATAGATTTATTGAATAGGCAGTCGACTCGTGTACAAGAACTGAATTGTAGTCAACCTTCCACAAAATGGTCAACCATAAGCTTTGGACTACTTGCTCATTCCATTAATGGTGATTTTGATGTAAGAAATCCATTTACAAGGGACCTTTGTCTTCCGACAAGGGTAATGAAGATGATTGAAGCTATATAGGTTGATGCAAGTAATATAAATGAGTCAATGAAAAATGGTGGTCATAAATAGTGTGGTAGTGTTTCTCTATTTCATGTGTGCTAGAGGCATGTGACCCTGATACATATGCAGATGCACATGATCAACATAACTGGGATATTTTTTATCGTTGATAAATATCATTCCTTTGTGAAGAATAAAAATTGAGATTTATTTCCTCGAACAGAAGAGAAAAAAGTGGTGAAAGCATTGTTGAGAGGCATAAGGCTTAGCCATCTCATTGTTTTTGATGATCGTTGATGAATATCATTCGTTTGTGAGGAATAAAAAGTGATATTTATTTCCTCGAATACAAAGAAAAAAAGTGATGAAATGTCAATGGGTCTAAAAGACAAAATTTAGATATGAAAGCATTATTGAGAGGAATAAGGCTTAGCCATCACATTCTTTCGGATGAAGCCTCCTCATAAGAAGAATATGTCCATGTTAATGCATGTTAATGATTGGTATATGCTAGCCAATGGAAACAATAGTGTAGTCGATGTTTTTTTGTAGATAACATGATCTCTTATTCAAATCATATTGAACAAATTATCAAAAAAACAATGCAATGAAACATTGAACAAGGGGAGTTGTAGAGCCAAAAGTCCCTGCCAAGAAGGGATATACCAGCAAGAACTACAATTCAAGCCAATGACGCTATAGAGAGAAAAACATGTTTCTAGCTCCAATTTGCAAGATTTGTTTTAAGCTTGTAAATTCAACTCCTAGAGGCTTTCCATAAGGCTAATCCAAAACGATAAGGTAAAATAGGTAATTGAAAGGTGAAATCGCAGACATGCAAGAAAAATAACAAGCTGAACCTAAAATCATTATTTTATACATTATTTCAAGAAAAGTAGCATTGACTCATCTCTGGAGGATGAATCTTCAAAGGTAGTAGCTTAATCCTAGCTTAAATTTGTAGTATATACGTTAAAGTAGCCATGGCTCATGTCAGCCAACCTCAATACCAAGCACCAGGAAAAATCTACCAAATCTTTATTTTGACTTTTATTGGGATAATGAAAATTAAAATAATGATATGTACTATAATTACTATGTGAAAAAAAGATCCACTTTAACTTCCATTAAAGAAGATGCCATGATATCATTTAAACTTGTCGAGCACTAGAAAAAAACTACCAAATATTTATTTTGACTTTTATTGGGACAATGAGAATTAAAATAATGACATGTACTATAATTTCTATGTGAAAAACGGATCTGCATTAACTTCCATTAAAGAAGACACAATGATATCATTTAAATCTGTTAATAAGATAGATGTCAGTGAAACTTGCAATTACTTTATATAACGATCATTGAAGATAGTGCGAGAGATGTTGCTTTAGGGTTTGAAGATAAATAATATTGAACAACAAGCTTGTAGATGATTTATTTAACTCATTCCACATGCATTCCATCACATGGAGTGGTCTCCACTTGGTTCCCATGCTCGCATGTAGTTTGCATGGATTTTATGTGTGCATCCATCATGACCCAGTTTCAATCTCGGGGTGGACCAAAGGATATGGTTTTGTAGTGGGTCGATTCAATTGCCATTGCAGTTTACTCCCAAGAAAAATAAATATCACCTTGTAGCTTTCGACAAGACAACCTAGTTCTCGTTGCCCATTGATTCTAAACAAAACCTAATGATTACCAGGACCAACAACTGAGGAACATCACGTTCTCAAATTGCTTCTTTGTTTCACTAGTTTCATTATAATCTGAACTGTTGTGAGGTGAATAATGGTACCTTGCCTGCATGCACGACCACGAAGATTGGTTGGTTGCTTCTGTTTTGGGGACTTCATTTCCTTCTTCGACAGTAATGGAAGAGGAGACCGAGGTCAGAGAAAATGATTTGGGTTTCCTTCAATAGACATACAACACATAAAACATCAACGTCGTGGGATCCATGAACAAGGTTAAATGTTCCAATCGCAGGGATTCAAAAAAATGGATAGCAGATTGAAGAATATTGGGACCGCTAGGGTTTTTAGTCAACTACAGAGTTCAAATATTTTTTAATAGTAGAATATATTCAAATATTTTTGAATACATTCATCATTTTATTTCATACAAGCTTATAGAACTTACATGTTGCATTTTCTTACCATAGATTCTTTAGAATTGCATTTTCTGACCATGGATGCTTCATAATT
Organism: Picea glauca; assembly: GCA_000966675.3. NCBI lineage: Eukaryota > Viridiplantae > Streptophyta > Pinopsida > Pinales > Pinaceae > Picea > Picea glauca. The sequence continues at coordinate 104,442 of JZKD02S2360997.1, read as the reverse complement.
CTAACTAAAGAATATATTTGGCTAAGTCTTTCTTTCTCTTAGTTTACTTCTTTTGGTTCGTTGTGTCCTTTCAGTTCAGTGAACTGGACATAGCCCATAAAGGTGCACCTCTCATTCATTTATACCTTTTCCATCCTCTTAAAAAGATAATAGAAGAGTCCATAGGAAGAGAAGATATATAAGTAATGGAGTAATTGCCACTAAAGAATGTTGGGGGGAAGGAAGAAGTAAGAACCACCGTACCAACCATAATTTTTGATTGAATAGTGTGTGTATCGAAAAGGAGCATATGTCTAGTCTAGAAAAGGTATGTGTTACACTACATGAGAATGCTTAAAAGATACCCAAGTAGAGCAAGGTGAAGGATGAGACCAAGTCGATACATATATACATTGGTATTGAAGAAACCACTTTCATTCGATTTGAGCAGTTCTAAGGCATAATTTCAGGAACCAACCATACAACACAAGCAACATTGATGCCATGGGAGCCATGAACAAGGTTTTCACAGACCAAGAGCATTTGAAACTCTAGACCTGGCTCTGGATAAAGGGAAAACCTTAGAATCTATCACTAAGCTGATGGATTTGGAATCAGATACTTACATTATTGACTATTGAGAGTGATGATAATGTTTTACCTGAACATACAATTAACAATGAGCTTATCCAACGTAATGTAACCATTAATATTTTACAAGGTGAGAAAGTCTGCGCAGATGGTTTGGTTGTCATGGCCCTAGGGACAAAGACATGTCAAAAAAAGTATGATAACAGGTAAATCCATGTCCATTTCTTAGCGAAAAGGTGACGAACTCATTGGTGGGATGGTAACTGTAAACAAGTGAATAAGTGACGAAGTCATTTGTAGGTTATCATTTTTTCCTTTACTATCGTGCTAAGTGATTAGTTTATGAAGTCATTGGTAGGATGGTACTGCATATAAGAGCTACACATTGGTGGGATGGTACCTGTGCATAATTTTCCTCAATCACGTCAATGAATGTTCTACATCGACACAAATCTGGGTTGTACGACACAATTATATTCACTGCTTGAAACTTATTTATGCTCAACACTGTATTACAGATCTCTCTTCAACATATTCTTCTATTCACATGGATTCAAAGCCAAAATCTTCATTTCCTCCCTAATTGATTCCTCTTGTAGACAAGTAGTAGATGGTTTTAGCATAAAGAAAAGAATTATGCAGAGATTGAAGAATATTGGGACCACTAAGGTTTTTTTTCCAGGTATGACTAGGGTTTTATTCTGTAAATTAAAGAATATTAGTTGTTATATATTAATTGTCAACAACAGATTTCAAATATTTTTCAATAGCAGAAGATATTCAAATATTTTTTAATACATTCATCATTTCATTTCATACGAACTTATAGAACTTACAGGTTGCATTTTCTTACAATAAATGCTTTAGAATTGCATTTCCTGACCATGGATGCTTCAGAATTATGACTCTGAGACCTTCATCAGAGTTAAAAATGAACCTAAAATTGTTGTAGATTACCTCAAATTTGTAGTGAAAACCTGACCTCATGTTGTTCTTTTCCATATTAAAGAAGAAGGCGATTTTTGGGAAGGAAAATTCAATTGGAGTCACAATGTGCAAAGTGAGAGAGAGATAAGTGGGAGTGAGGGACATTCGTTGATGGAATGGACTAGACTAGATGAAGAGATGTGTATAATGGATTCACAGATGAATATGGAATGGGATTGGCCGAAGGGATGTGATGAAGGGATGCACAGATGAAGATGGAATGGGCTTGGCCGAAGGGATGCGAAAAAGGGACGCGCAGAAGGGATACACAGATGAAGATGGAATGGGTTTGGACGAAGGGATATGTAGATGAATATGGAATGGTATTGGCCTTGCGATGAAGGGATGCACAGAAGGGATGCGCAGATGCATATGGAATGGGCTTGGACGAAGGGATGTGATGAAGGGATGCGCAGAAGGGATGCATAGATGCAGATGGAATGGGCTTGGCCGAAGGGATGTGTAGATGAAGATGGAATGGGCTTGACCTTGCATTTCCTTATCTGCTAATTATTCACGGGACTCACCAACATTGATGGACATGAATATTGCATGGTTCTCAGCCTCTGTTGTTGGGAACGTAACTCTATTGAAGAACCTCAACCTAAGAAGGGGAGTGAAGAGTGGAAAAATTAAATGTTAACTAACTAATGCTATCTATGGAGATAACATTAGTTCACCTGAAGAGATGCACACCTTAATGTAGCCATCATTTCATAAGTTTCAAAGGAAAAACTTTGCATATCTTCTCCCTATGCCTCGGGACGAGACCAAATAAGACCTCAAATTGAAAACTTATAGGAAAAAAATCAAATTTGGGTTTGGAAATTGCATAAAACTTTCAAAACTTAATGTATCCATCATTTCGTAAGTTTCAAAGGAAAAAATCTGACATATCTTCTCCCTATGCCTCAGGTAGAGGCCAAATAAGACCTCAAATTGAAAACTTACGATAAAAAAACAAATTTGAGTTTGGAAATTGCATAAAACTTTCAAAACTTTGTCTTAAAATGGTTTGTGTTGCTTTGGTCTGAGTGCATAACTAATAGAATAACTAAAAACCATTTACTAATAGTCCCTACAACTCAAAAGGTAGGGACTAATAAGAGGGGCATTGCATTGTATGATATCAAAGATTACATTGGTTATAAGGTAAAAAGGAAACTATTTTGATGGACACATGTTCCAAAATATATCAAATGGTATAATCCTATATTTAATTCTCTATGCAATGAAGGAATTGCTAGACGTAACACATACATTAATATTTGAACATCTTGAATAATACTTTGGATATTTTTAGTGCATGGTGATAGCACGTGAAATTGATGAGATTCGATATGGGAAAGCACTTATTCCCCTACCTTCTTTATAGTGAATGTAGTTACTTTTAAAAAAATCATCATATCCCTAACCCATAAGCAGTGCTAGCCCTAATAAGAGGAAACCTTAATTTCACACGATTCACTTTGGGTGTCGTGCCACCAACTTCTTCAATGCACTATGCCCTATGAATCAAGGTGTTTGGAAGTTCCTAACTCTACTTGGAAGTCACCCTTTGCATACCTTCCTCATTAGGCTATACACAACCCTCAAAATGAATCTACTATGTATGGTGCTTATTATTGTTCGCAAATAAGACAAGTCATTGTCGCAATTGTGTCTTTAACAACTTCTGAACTACGATTTCAAGGATTATATACCTCTCTAGGAATATCTTTTGTTTCACTCATCTTTTACTTTATCTTTGTAGTTGTAGGGACTAATTCCCTAAGCCATCTTCGTAGAAGGAACTGACCAAAGGAATTCAAATTTTGTGCGCTTATCTTCTTATGAGGTTCCACTTTCTTCATCATTAATACTTATTAATTACATTATGTAACCTTACAATGCTTTCTTGTTTTCCAATTGATATTCTAGTTCTTGGCATAACCAACATCCTCGCACTTTACCAAGGCTTAAACACTAAAAAAATGTTTTCCATCTCTATTAGTTTGTCAAAGAGAGAAATGATGGAGAAGTAATTTCAAGACTTCAACAAGTAGTGGGAAGATTTTGGAAAGATGAGGGAGTATCTACATAGTATTGTTTCTTAATCAGTCTTGTATCATGCTACATGTATGAGAGAGATGTATAATTCATTTAGTGCTTAACATGGCGCTGAGGTGGCATCTAAAAAACATTAATAACAAAAATATATCATAAATAAATTATTTCTATATCCATCTTAAGTAAAGTATTTGAATATCAACTTATATATATATATCACAATTGAAAGTAAAAAAATTCTTATGGTCAAAACATGTCAATCGTTCTCTCATATGAGGGAGGTGTGTAATTTCTTTCATTCTCAATCGTGGTTATTGCGACCAAATTTGATTTATCTGACTTTAAGAAAGGTAAAGAACTAGGAAGAAAGTAGTGTAGATCCATCTTAACTCTCGATCTATCATGCACTAATAACATCAAATCCATCAAAATGCAAACTTTTTTTGGGAGAACAAAACACGAGGAAATATTTGATCCCTCTAGAGGATTGATAGATCCAAAGTTAAAATGAATCTACGTTGGTTTATAGAGTGTTAATGCCTCATATTAGAGTTGTTTTACATTTTAACAAATTGAGATTTTGAAGTAGCGACGTAGAAGTCAAAATATGTGGTTCTTATTATGTTGTATAAATTTTGTAGTAAGAGAAGTTGACAGGGAGTGATTTTAAAAGTCATGTACCCCCAATAAAATATAAACACTTTGTTTGAAATGGATGCAACAACCATGTATCTTCGTATGATTCGTATTTACCATGTTAAGATAAAATATAAATAATATCAATAAATTTTTCTCGAGACACGCATAACCCTGTGAACATATTCCCACATTCCTTATAAATGAAGCATCATCAAGAGTGGCCTCCCTTTTGTTGATTAAATCATGTGGAAACGAGTTAATTAAGAACATAGAATACAACAAAATAATACATCAAACAACAAAGACAACAATATGATATGGGGGAAATGATAATCTTTATTGCTTAGTCAATGGAGAAATGGGTTATAAGTCTCATGGAGCACCTCACGGGATTCCATTTTTAATGAGGAGAGATCTTAAGTTTTTCCAGGCATATAAAAAGAAAAATGTTTGAGAACCTTTGAATGTAACTAAAAGGGTATGTGTTTTCACAACCCAATAATATCCACCTTAACAAAAAATTCCTAATACTTTTCCCAATGAATTAAACATCACTTTCCTCCCATCCAAGTGAGCCTTCACCTCTCACCTCTAGGATGATTCCAATGGAGTATCCAATACATTTCTCAAAACACCGACTACCAAAACCATGTGCCTGAAACCACAACTCTTGACCTAACTTCCCCCTTTTAAACTTTACTTGGGATTTCCCATGACCAAATCTAGCCAAAGTGGCCAAATGAGTCAGCAACACTCACCTTCAGGCCCTACCACCCTCAAATTTTATAACCAAGGTATCCACAAAATATCGCATGATTCCCCTATCACCGAGGATGTCTAGACTTTACCGATGACATTTCAAACTCAAGGTATGCATGCCTAACTAGGTATTATAGTGATAAGCCCATTTACATGTGATAACTCCACCTCACAATTGCATTCAATATTTTTTCCTTGCCATTTATTCTACTGTTGTGCATCATCACCCACTTGTGGCGCCGATTCATCGTGCTCTCCTATACCTATATGAAGATAAAAAAAAATCTTGCAACTCAAGAATCCTTTTAGAAGTCCGTACCACCCAGTGATGACATGCCCCCATAGTTGGGCTTGGTCTGACATCCTTTTGAAGTTTGAAAACCACTACCTCTGATGTAGTCAACAAGAAAGACACACTTGCTGCATCCACCAATGCAGTTTGGGTAACTTTGAAAGGATCAATTATACTAGCATTTACTATGTCCACATATTCAATACATTTGGCAACATCATAGACATAATAATAAAAAAAAAAATTCTAATAATTTTCCCACCGCAACAACACCCTATACACAACATTTCTAGAAAATGTATGAACAAGTGTCTTCAATGCGTTCTAGATTATTTGGACTCTAATCTGCCCAACGATAACATATGAAAAATAATTTCCGAAGAGCACTACCTCCTCCTCCGACAATTTTTCGATGATAACAATAGAGAGAAACATTCCAATGCTCCAAATATCAAAGTTATTTTTATAACCATTTTCCACATATCTCCTCCACTGCATAGCTCCAATGATTATGTGAGGGAATCCAATGTCCACCACAACCTCAAATTGCATACGACCCCTGTGAACTCCCTCTCCTATCTAATCTCAACAACCAACATTGGTTGGGTGTTTCGTGTCCCAAGTTGTCCATATTCCTTATTTCCCCATGTCATATCTCTAGAGTTATGCTGAAGCAATCAAGATCTTCCAAAAACTGGTAAACATTAAGGCATCACAACCCTTCTGAGATAATACCTCAACCTCCTCATCTCTAATATTAACATTTGGGACACCTCACTGCACAACTTTATTTATGTGAAAAAGGTATTGATTCATTTATAGTGGCTACCTCCATAGCCATGGTGTCTAAAAACTTCCTATTTGATTGGAGCAAGACCATCAACCACGCCTCATGTAACACTCACAGTTGGAAAAAACTAAACTGGAATCATAAGGTCTTGAAGCTGCTCCCGATCTAGGTTATCACGCCTCCATACTGAATAGAGAGAGGTCATACTCCATATATATCTATAGATCAACCCTATGCTCACAAAAACGTGCACGGGTTCTCGTTCACAATGCCTAATATAATTTGTAGAATCCTCTTCTTCCTTCCTCATTGGCATAACTTTCCCTTAATTGTGGATAGAAGCCCTTGGCTCTGCATCCTTCTCCTCAACAATGACGAGTGATGAGACTGACCAACGATGTGCTACCTTATCCATGCACAAATTTCCAGCGACCAGATTGCTTCCTTCTCCGATTGTGGACTCACTGGCTCAGGACTTCTCCACTACTCAAAGGACTCACCAGATCTTTCACCAAAACTACCAGCTCCAAAAATTTCGTCCTCTGCTAGGGTTTCCTCTCCATGTGGAACACAATCTCTATGTGAAACTGACAAATTCTCTAGACAGGTGTTAGCGATATTTCTTGCAAAGGGGTTAAATTGCAAAAGAATGG
>JZKD02S2360997.1:63697-89664 GCA_000966675.3 Picea glauca | reverse complement strand
GCCATAATGGGAAGTCCTGCATTGAATTAAAGACACGTCGATTCACCGAATAAACTGTCAGGGGATCGATTGCGTCTGCCATAGGTCTCACAACCATTCAAAGATTGTAGGTCCGTGTTGTCAGAAGCCATGCAGACGCAAAGCTTTCAATGCTACGTCTCGATTTTATTGCTGTTGTTAGTTTGAGTATATGTAGGCGTTTTCTCCATTTTTGTATCTATCGATGGTTGAGTTGAGCTCCCGGTTGTAAATCTTTAATGAAGCACTGATACTCTGGTTATGTATGCACTCTTGAGACTTCTTTCCTGATGAATGCCAGTCTCTTTTATGTCTTTGTTCCACTGTGTTAGAATCGCTCGGAATTGGAGGATCCAGTCGAGCTATATCTGTTATAGGATGATGTTGGTAGGATCACTGTAGCAGTTATAATATTTCTTACCAGTTCTTGTGGTTTTCCCATCGCTGAGTGACTTGGAATTGGAGGATCCAGTCAAGTCCTCCTCGGTTTCTTGAGACCCTGAACCAAGCGGATCTTGCATTCAGTGTCTTTCTTCTACAAATAGCCGCAAGCCTATTTCCCAAAGTTGTTTGTCCACTTTCCTCACTAAGTCTTCCACCTACTCACCCTTTTATCAAACCACTGGCTGAAGTTGGATCAAGACCTCCTTTGTCACCTTATGTACAAGACTCAGTCCCTGAGTTAGAGTGATATCCCCTCGAGTTTTCCTCCATTTGATCACCCCTTTAAAACAAATCATGACATTAAACTGATGGGCGTCAGGCTCTGCTTTTGCAAGCAATCCAGGAGTGACTTCCGTCGCCAACAACAGGCACAACCTATCACATCTCCTATGCTTGGAAACAACCAGGGACCACTTGAGTGACCAGACCATATGTTATGATACCATTTGTTAAGTAAATCCTATGGAAAGAAGTTAATTTAGAAAAGAGAATAAAGCATAATAATATGTCAAACAATAAAGACAACAAGACGAGATGGGGGAAATGATAATATTTATTACTCAACCACTAGAAAAATCAGTTACAAGTCTCATGGAGTACCTAACGAGCTTCCATATTTAATGAGGAGAGATCTCAAGTGTTTCCAAGCATACAAAAATAAAAACACTTGAAAACCTCCGAATGTAACTGCAAGGATATGTATTGTCACAACCCAATACCTTTGAATATTGATAATACCATTTCATGATCGATAATCATGAATGGAACCATGTATTGTCTATGTTTCATATATATTAATAATTTAAGTCAAGTAGGGAGCCTAGGATTGAAACATAAAAAAAAACTCAAATACAATAAGCTTGTCCACCTACATCCTACAACATTGAGGAGTAAATTGTACAAGTAATGCCAATTATATACCGCAAACAAAGAGTGTATTGTCCACTTACATATTAACTAAGGGATTCTAACAAGTTGGGATGTGTGGTGATTTTTTTATTATCATAGCAATGACTTTTATCTGGATTTTTATATAATTTCACACAACAGGACGATTGGATGCGTGCAATTTTATATCGAGTATATTTGACCAAAATTTGAACTTGATCGTGGTTAAGATTTCAGGTTGTTGAGGAAAAATATATGAAATGATCTTACTCAAACATTTTCATATACTTCTTGGCTAAAGCAAGATATATGGGAATATCACCCTATGTTTATAGCCATCAAAACTGATATCCTAATTCACAAGTATTATTTACAAGTGCTTACGATGTATTTTTTTTATAATTAAAATCTTGCTGAAAAACTCATTTTTATGTAATTTTCTGAATATATCAGAGGCTGAAATAAATATAGAGACAAAAGTAAAGACACCAAGTCAATAATCAACACATATGAGACATAAAGAAATCCTTTATTTCATTCCAATTCATCAAAGAATCATTCTCTTTACAAAAATTTCCTGAGAAAGTTTTGGATCAGGAAAGTTTTGGACCAAAGTTAAACTTAGACGTCCCCGATGAAACATAGAAAATGACTTCTGATAGAAAATAAAAAAATGAACTTGAAAATCTGGATCATCTTGCCACATATTGCTGCCCACTAGACTCTGCACATTAGCCTTTGTCAGTTATGAAAACTAATTCAAAAACAAACAAATCTACACAGATTATCAAAGATAGACCAACACCTCTGAAAAACAAGTGTCTGAATGATGTAATTCAACCTTGAATCTTTATGTCTACAATAAGACCTTGCTATCATAAAAAAAATTAGTCTTATAATGAATTAAGGAATGAATGAAAACTGAATTATCTCAACAAAAACCCAAGAGCAAACCTTATACATACAACAAACAAAATTGAACAATAGCCAAGCTAGGGTGACAACCAGTGGGAGAGGTATGGAGTGACGCACGGTAAATGCACGTCACTTCCATCATTTACTCATTCAATCACTTAGTAAATGCCATCCATTAATACATTCAATTAATCTATGCATCGAAACTAACATCCATTACTTTCCAAATGCGCCACCCTATATCAGATTAACCATTGCCAAATATACCATAACGCATATCGAATGTGCATTCATATAACTCAATACATCGAATAGCCACTAACTTTGTTCACTAGGACTAACAATAATCCTTTTAATTTCATTTGCATATAATGTAGCATGGCATAGTATAGTATATGATAGCTTAGTTCCCTTTCCTTATATTTTTCCATAGGTCTCTTTTCTATTTTCTATTGCTCTTATTTCCTCTTATAACTAACATGTGTCTTGTGCAGGTACAACATGTGATAATTCATGGCTTAAACAACAATTCCATAACCATGAATATAAGCCATTCATACAAATAATTTGGAGCTTAGAGCATGAAACCCACACATAGCATGCATTATTCATCTGCCACAAATAATTTGGAGCTTAGAGCACGAAACCCACACATAGCATGCATTATTCATCTGCCATTATGTCACAAACAAAACCAAGATTTCATCAATCATGTAGAACCCTGTAAGTAGTCTCTAACAACATCATAAACCTCAAATAAGAACCAAATCTGATCCTCCAATCTACAAGGGTGTCCCACCTACTAGTATTATATATATTGTTAGCTTATAATAATAGGCTTTAGCAATAATTTGTGGGCAAAATCCTCGTTGCAATTTTAATCGTTAACAAACTGGCGACTAACTGGGGAAATTTGTTTCCAAGAGATTTAGAACTCAGAACTCATGGTTTCACAGACCGAGAACAACAGATCAAAAGAAATACCAGAAAGATTATGCAAGAGGGGGAAGTGAGCGGATTTCATGGAAAAATGACCGAGAATCCGGGAATGACTCATGAAAAATGTTAAGTATGAGGGGGTTTACCATTGTGTGCTTAATCATTCAGCTGGGATATGATCTTTACTTCAAGGGTAAAAATTATGGACTTTCTCTTTTAAATTCTCAAATGGATGAAGAAATGGAGAGAAGAAGCGGGACATAACCAATATCTTTATGAGGTAGCAATGAAGTAGATAACAAATTCAAGCATGCTTTCAGGGGGAACATCGTAACAATTGTGTAAGCTTGATTAGTATTGAATAACAATATATTGCAGGAGTGTCACCGTGGAAGAACTGATCCAACCTCTTATTCTTGACCAAAATCAATTAAAGAGGAAAAGACAATAAAAATCATAACATAATTAAAATTGCGGAATTTAAAACAGTCGAGATAAAATGAAAAAATGTAAAAGCAGTATGAAATTCTTGAAAACAGAAATCAGAAATCATACTATTGTAAAGCATGAATTAAAAATAGTGAAAAAAATGAAGGCAGAGCTAGACTACTAAAATACAAAAAATCCAAACAGTGTTAGAACTTTTCAAGTTGGTTCCACGTAATGTTTCAAGTGAGAACCGTTAGTGCTGTAGGAAAACAATCACTCCTGTAAATATTTTAGAATGTAAGAATTAGTACCCAGGACAAAAACGATCTTGAAAGGACCCAGCCATAATTTTTGAAATTTTGAGACCATTGATGGTCCTTTAGAATATATGATTAGATCATCAAAATAAATATGAATGTTGATGAATTCATCAGAAGTTATCTGTATCGGTCTTTTAAAAGTGGTACTTGCATCAGGTAAGCCAAAAAGCATAGATTCATGAGTCACAATACCCCAATTAGTGATAAAGGTGGTTTTGTAAGCATCTTCCCCTTTTACCTTGATCTGATTGTAACAAAACAAACCGTCAAGTAAGGACATCATTTGTGACCTCACAACTTGTTGTAGAATCATTTCCATATCAGGGGAAGGGAAAGGATTTTTCATGATAACCTGATTGAATGTGTGAAAATTAATGCAGAAGCTAATATGATTAGTGACCTTTGGAAAAAATACCGATTTGGAAATCCATTCATGGCACTTGACTGGAAAGGTGATTCTAGCCTTAAAGAAATTTTCCAACTCCCTTCGAATAGTTTCTTTCAATGCAGGGTTGATAGGTCTTTGTTTTTGCCTAACTGGTTTTATGCCTTCCTTGAGGGAAATGGCATGTTGTGTAAGACCGGGATCAAAACCACGAAGATCCTCATAAGACCAAGAAGAAACATATTTAAATTCACCAAGTAGCTTGAAAAACTTCAATTTTTTCCTCATCAGAACATTGGGCATCTATTTTAACATAGTTTGGAGGCTCGGGTGTCCCAATGTTCAAGGAGAAGGTTTCACCCACCTTCCCTTTTGACTCCTCTTCTTTCTATTTCTCTTTATTTCCTACATCACTCGATGAAAACAAACTTTCTAGGGGAGTCAAGCCTTTAGTAATGTTGTCATATTCTATGGATATAATTTCCTTGGTCTTAAAAGGTTCATTTTTAATGAAAGCACAAATGTTCTCATCGTTAGGGAAGACCTACCAATATTATATATTGTCAGGGATGTGTGGATGATATAGAGATTGAAAATTACAATTAGGCCTATGTTGTAGAAGTTGCCGAGTAGGAGAGGCTGCAAAAACATCTAACCGATCAACCATCGAGTTCAATTCCCTCTTAACATGAGTGATGTTGAAAGAAAATAGATTCGAGATAAGTGCCCAAAAAGTTTGGGTGTATCATTTCATCAACTTGTTGCTAGGGGAGTAAATCTTACGTACAAGGTTCACAACAAGCTCAGAATCCCCAAAAACTGAAAGGTGACCACAACCAAGATTATAGGCATTTTCAATGCCTAGTAATAAAGCTTCGAATTTAGTGACATTGTTCATGCAAGAAAACTCCAATCTATAAGAAAATTTATGGATTTTTCCTATAGGAGAAATCAAGATAATGCCATCTCCGTTACCTTCATTACAACATGAACCATCGAAGTGCATGTGCGACATACCATTATCTAAATTAACTTGTTCGAAGGGAATGTTATCCTCCTCAAAAAATATGGAATAGACTCCAAGGTCTTCTTCGATATAGTTTACATTAGGCCATGGGACACTCTCTATGTAAGGTGAAATCCTTCCGTCTCTAAGGACTATAATGTTTTTACCATTCCGAGGAATAGATAAATGTGTTCTGTCGAGTGAGAGGTATCCACCTATTAAATCTTGCCAATCTCTTCCCAAGATGATTGAGTAATTGCTTACTGGCATATCAATTACCTGAATACTAAGGGTTGTCCTTATTTCGTGCGCACAAAACTAAGGTCACATCCTTAATCTCACCTATGGTCATTTGTTGTAGGCTATTATAGGAAAGCATGCTTCTGGCGTTTTCATTTGTACAATACAATCCTAACTATTCCATAATAATATTCGACATCACACTTGGGCCCGAACTGCCATCAATGAAGCAACAATGGGCGATTTTATCCATAATCTTTACAAAAATTTAAAAAGGGGGATTTTTTACAGGGTATCTAAAGTTATGTACACCTACTTAGTTTACAGAAAAATCCTCTTCATTCATCTCTTCAGAGAAGTTGGCTACAATGGAAGCCTTTCCTTCCATGATTTTTTTCAGACGCCTTTGTTGTTCAGGGATGACACCCCTGTCCAAAAGGATGGCATCTTCTTTGATGTTGGCCAACTAATTCAGAATATTGTATTTGGAAGAGGGGGGAGGCAGATTTGTTTCTTTACTATCAACAACCTTAGGAACCTGAACCGTAGAAGCTGGTGAAGATGAGCTTGGGCTAGAAGAATTGCAGGGAGGATCATATTTTCCCTTGGGAGTGTAGGATTTGTTCCTAGTATTGATGATCATGACATATTCTGGCTCTACAAAATCTAGGACAACGCTGGTAGTTTCTAGTCTTTTACCAAATATCTTATCTCTGACACTCTTCCTTACCTCACATGTGGCTTCCTCATGGCCTTCCTCGCAAAATTTACACAAACTTCGAGGCAAGATAACTTTAGGCTGAAAATTATTTTCAATTGGATTCCTAAAGGGGGGTGCATAAGAGGATGAAGCTCCAGGGGTGAGAGGGGAGATAGTTCATTTTCGCTCATACGCTATCATACAATTATTCATATCTTGTACTAGCTGTAAGAGGGTGGACATGTCTGTCTATTTAACCGATTATCCCTGGGGAAGACCTATTCTTTCAAGCTATTCTTCATACTCTAAACAAGAATGCAGAGTGGGACTGAGATTATCAATAGATTTTTCCTCAAGCCTATGACGATAGGGAGAAGGTAATGCATTGTAATAATGCATGAAAGAGGATTGGTTCTGAGGTCGAATGAGTTCAGGGATTTGATTGTATAGCTTAGCGAAACACAAGTTGAAGGACTTGATGGTCTCACCATCCTTATAGGCGATGTTATTGTACTCCCATAACTGCTCATATGGGATTTTATATTTCCCATAGGTGGATCTAAACCAATAAAATAACTCCTCCCAAGTAGACAAAATCTTAGGAGGAAGGTCAAAGAAATCGGCCACAACCTTCCCTTCCAAGGAATTGACAAATAAGCACATGCAAGTATTGTTTTTATTGGCTCCTATATTGTGACAAGCATTAGAAAATGCCACCAGGTGTTCATTTGTAGTGACAATGCTATTTCCCGAGAAACTAGGGAGATTCTCTTTGAATTTAGGAAGTGGACGAGTAGCAGGTGCTAGGTTAAGAGGAGAGGACACATGTCACAGTGTGGTTGTGGCATCTTCTTCAAACTGAAAATTCCCATACTTTTTAATGACTTTGGTGGGATTCATGGTACATTGGAAAGGGATATGGTGGCTATATAAGCTACCAATAACTGATGAATTTGAATATTGAGAGGAGGAAGCACTTCCAGTGCCACCAGAGCCACCAATATATGCCATATTTTGGATGATAGATGAGGGAGAGAAAGACGAACTGAATGAATCAGACAAATTTCTCCTTAGAGCACTTTGTTGGGTTGAGAACACAAAAATCATTCTTCCTATTTCAACAATAGGATTAATTTCAGGTGATAAGCCTCTTCTTCTTCTAGAAACACGAGAGTCTAAGGACATGAATGTAAGGCCAAAACTGAAGGAACAAGAAGGTTACTATTTATTTCTAGGTTGTCTACGTCTAGCTTCCCAACGTTATTGGGAATTAATATCTCGTTCAATTGCTTCCCATGAATGATTAAGCTCAACACAAGTATTGGCAATGTCTAAAATGGTGTTGAACAAATTCAAAGAAATGTTGGTCTGATCTTGAAGACCACGCTCAATATTAGGCTACCTTGCAACATGCACAATCATTAAGAAATAAAACAGTCAAAGAATCAATATCAGAAAAATAGATGTATTCGATGCTAATCAAGCATAAAAAATAACCAGAGAAATATCAAATATCTCCCCAATATGGTTGCCAAAATAAAATGTGGAGGAAAATATATAAAATGATCTTACTCAAAACTTTTCATATCCTTCTTGGCTAAAGCAAGATAGACGGGAATATCACCCTATGTTTATAGACATCAAAACTGATATCCTAATTCACAAGTGCTTAGGATGTTTTTTTTATAATCAAAAGCTTGTTGAAAAACTCATTTTTATGTAATTTTCTGAATATATCAGATGCTGAAATAAATATAGAGACAAAAGTAAAGAAACCATGTCAATAATCAACACATATGAGACATAAAACAATCCTTTATTTCATTCCAATTCATCAAAGAATCGTTCTTTTTAAAAAAAAATCCCAAGAACGTTTTAGACCAAAGTCAAACTTAGACGTCCCAGATGAAACATACAAAAGGACTTCTGATAGAACATCAAAAACTGAACTTGAAAAGTTGGATTAGCTTGCCGCGGATTGCTTGCCACTAGACTCTGCACAATAGCCTTTGTCAGTCATCAAAACTAATTCACAAACAGACAAGGCTACACAAACTATCAAAGATAGATCAACACCTCTGAAAAACAAGTGTCTGAATGAAGTAATTCATCACTGAATCTTGTTGTCTACAATAAGACCCTGCTATCATAAAAAAGAATCAGGCTTCTAATGAATTAAGGAATGAATGAAAACTGAATTATCTCAACAAAAACTCAAGAGCAAACCTTAGTATGCTTCCCCTTCTATTCTCTCTTGTTAATCCCTTTCCTTTTTCCTTTAAGCAATTTAGAATTGGTTGAAGTAGTTGAACTACTTCAGTAGTTAAGTTAACTAAAAACTCAACCAATTTTTTAGTTAGGGGGAAAAGTAATAAATCATAATAAAGGCTTTTAAATAAATAATAACTAATAGGTGGGACCCCTTGTGACTCCCCTTTATCTTTAAAAATCATAACACAACTGGTTAATTAAAAAAAACATCCCTCCTTGTGACTCCCATCATCACATTCATATTTGGCAATTTATCTCAATGATATTTGAAATTATTTTCAAAACATATTACTCATATATCCAAAAATAACATGTTGTCCAAAATTTCTGAAGTCAACTGTTCTCAACAATAAATAAAATAAAACTTAAAATACATATTTTCCACTCTGAGATGCAATCCTTTGCTGTTGTCATCTTTTGATCTCTCCGAATCTTCCTTTGATTGTGTTGATCCTTTAGGCCTAATCTTGTTGATCACATGAGAGAAATCATCCTTCAAATGCATCCGGGAGGACACAGATTTATCAGAGCCATTGGACGGTGAGGAAGGGGTAGCAATGGCTTTTCCTTTGTCAGGGGCATGGTGGGCCTTGGTTTTTAACCTTTTTCTAGCATTGGAAGACTGAACTGGTGAGTTGGAAGGGGCATCTTTGGAAATTTGATTGATAGGCGGGGGAGCAGGTAAATACAATTTGGGCCAGCCACGATGTTGGGAGACTGTTGGGTGGACAATATCTCGCCATTCGTCGTTTTAGGGAACCTCAGGTTGCAATGAGACATGAGGGGGCACGAAAATACTAGGGTCATGTGGAGCTTGGAAGGGAGGCCTTTCATGCCTAGGTTGGACCACTCCTTCCCCAATCCAATTTAAAAACCAATCTTGAAATAACTGGCCTAACTCTTGTGAGTCAACATCAAAGTGAATGGAGAATATTGGCCTTCTAGGGCCCCTGTTCCAATTACCTCTTCCTCGGTTACCTTTTCCATGGCTACCTCAGCTGAAAAATCTCATTCCTATATGCATGATTGATTAGCAAATAGTTTCTTTAACAACCATACATGACAACTCTTTTAAAATATGAGATAAATTTTGGTTCAACAACATATCAAACTCATGCAATCCAATCCATACAAATTGTTTAACCGTTGTCAATGAACATGGGGTGAACAAATGTTTTGGGATATGCGAGGGATTTGTATTGAGCGAAAAAAATGTTAAAATGAGGGGAAAACGAACATGGTTACTGCTCACCGACAAAAAACAATTAACTAAAATGTAAACCAAAGAACATATCACTGTAATCCATCCCTGTGATCTTAAACTGTCACAATACAAAGATCCTCTTATCTGTAATTAAATTTTAGGAACATAGAGTGAGTAATGAATATGGGAAGGCGAGGGGATTGTGATTAATGAAAAGTAAAATAATGGTAGGGAAAAAGAGTAGACATTGTTCATAAATTTAATTTAGTAATCGATAAAACCATTCTTTATTTAATGCAAACGTTCAAAACTAACCAAACAATTTATGTGATCAATTAAACGATCATTGTGTGTAATTTAACCATTACTATGTGTTAAACTTGCTCACTATTCACATTTAAATTCTTAACACTTTCAATTAATCACAGTGTCATCATACTCAAAATAATATGCCTTTCAACAACCTGTATAAAAATCTTGTGTCCTCTCACTTGTTCTTTCAAACATTTAGACAATTCCAATGAACACACAATCACTTGTATCGACTCTGTTCAACATCCAAACCATCAACCATCTTCATAAATTAAACCTTCAAATCAAACACAGACACAAGTTCTTTTAAAATCGTGCCCAATTCCATTCCTCAATTCAATTTAACAATTAAATTGAAAATAAAACCATACTATTATAGAACCTGTGCCCATCTCTAATGGTGCAATCAACGATACAATGCACGATATCCATCAAACATACACAATGGACAGCCAAAAAAAAATCATCAATATTTTAAGTTGCAATAATCCCAATTGGCAATCAAAACACACATTAACAACAACCATCATTTCAACTTATACCATGCTATAGGAAACACACAACCCTGTGCATAATGCAAAGAGGCACACTCCCAATCATACCATAAAAAAATGCTGAGTCAACAATCCCACTGTTACAACACAAGAGGCAACGACTATGTTCCCACTTCCTTTATTGAATCAACCAATTAACCATGCTGAGCTATCAACTCAACTGTTATAATAAATAATGCAGTGACTAGATACCAAATAATCAAAACCACTGTCAACGCTATTAACATAGATGAGACAACAATCAACCACTGTCGATGATACTCCACCAACTCCCAACAGTCAACAATATACCTGATAGGATATAACTGGCTCCATTTATTAAAAACGGGCTTTGAATAATCAAGGGTTCGCTCTGTGGAACTAACACAGGGAGACTGAAATTGACCACTAACAACAGGTGAGAACCCTTTGAGACAACACGGTGGAAACACAAGCCACATAACCAATGGCTTGCAAGACAGGGTGTCATCTTACCAGGTAGGAGATATCACTAACATAGGAGCAGGGGCTTCTTACTAGCCTGTAATAACTTGAGAACATGCAGGGTATAACCCTCGTGGTTTTCCCCAATCAAACCGAATAATACCGATATGAAAATAGAGCCAAGAAATAGAAACCAACCCTAAAGTGAGCCCCTTGSCATAATATCCATCATAACCAACTGCACAGACATCAATAATCATGAACGAGCCCTCAACCAGGTGAAACGATATGCAGTGACCCAAGGTGGTTCGAGAATAAACTAACAACCCCATAACAACAAATATGACTGGGTATGGTGRCAAGAACTGTGTGGAGACAACCAGGAAGTCTAGACTGAATGAACCCTTCAACAAAACCCATAAAGACAATCGAGAGCCTTCATGGCTTCTTCCACTGAGAATAATCAACGAAACTGTGACTTTAACCATCCAATTTTTCCATTTGCAATGAGAACCACACTAACAACCATTTCAGAGAAAACACCAGAGTTCACATAGTTTCCAGTCTCAAGAAAAACATAGACCCATACATCACTGAGTGAATATCTATTTCATAACTAGAGCAGGTCCATGGATGGTGAAAAAGACATACCTGTAACCAAAAATCCTTAAAAACGTGAGCTTGGTTGAGCAATTCTTCCCTTGCCTGAAAATCAAAGTGTAGCCACATCCAACCCAATTGAACAATATCCAAGCTAGGGTGATGTCCAGTGGGAGAGGTATCGAGTGATGTGCAGTAAATGCACGTCGCTTCCATCCTTTACTCATTCAATCACTTAGTACACGCCAACCAACGATCCATTAATCCATTCAATTAATATATGCATCGAAACTAACATCCATTACTTGCCAAATGTGCCACCCTATATCACATTAACCATTGCCAAACATACCATAACACATATTGAATGTGCCTTCATATAAATCAATACATCGAATAGCCACTAACTTTGTTAGCTAGGACTAACAATAATCCTTTTAATTTCATTTGCATATAATGTAGCATGGCATAGTATAGTATAGGATATCTAAGTTCCTTTTCCTTAGATTTCTCCATAGGTCTCTTTTCTATTTTCTATTGCTCTTATTTCCTCTTATAACTAACATGTGTTTTGTGCAGGTACAACATGTTACAATTCATGGCTTAAACAACAATTCCATAACCGTGAATGTAATCCATTCATACAAATAATTTGGAGCTTAGAGCACAAAACTGACACATAGCATGCATTATTCATCTTCCATTATGTCACAAACAAAACCAAGATTTCATCAATTGTGTAGAACCCTGTAAGCAGTCTCGAACAACAGCATAAAACTCAAATACGAACCAAATCTGATCCTCCAATCTACAAGGGGGTCCCACCTACTAGTATTATATATATCGTTAGCTTATAATAATAGGCTTTAGCAATACGTTTTGGGCGAAATCCTCATTGCGATTTTAATCGTCAACATGGGTCAACCAAGATCAAGTGAGAGTTAGATAAAGTACAGAAATAATAGAGACGTTTAGGTTAGAAAAGATCAATAATTGAAAATATAATGAATACACCAATGAATTATATACCATATCAATAATTTTCAATTCATCGGATTTCGAAACTGAGCATGGGGCATTATGTCATTGAATCTTATCAACGCTATAGAGAGCGTCACCCTGTGACAACAAGTGAACCTTAGTCTCTGCTATCTTTCTTATCATATCCATCGAAATGTTAACCCAGTTATACAAATTTCACTATCCAATCATACGATAATGCAGGTGCACTCATGATCTTTACTTTCTAAACACTGGTACTTCCGTTGTTTCAGATCCACATGGGATTCAACCCCTAACTCCATGCTTCTAGAAACAACACCATTAGAGACTGGAGAGATGTGTAAACACAGAGAGCACCGTGATACATACGTAAAATAAAACATATATATTATCCATGCATTGGATATAAACACACATATATTCACCTCCTATGTTGCATCTAGAACCTGATCATCCCATGGCCTCAATTACACCTCTCGATTGTCCCAGTCTGGTACTGAATTTTATGATCATATAAGAAAAAATAGATACTAATTTTGTTTAGAGTAAAGTTCAATTATCTTTCAAATATATTCCATAAATAAATTCTATAGTAAGCTTTTGTGAAATTACTAGAGATTTAAAACATATAATACACTTTTGTGTTAGAGGCAATATTGTCTCGGAGCTACAGTGCACAAACAGATTCTATGCAATGCAGTGGAAAATAATGCATGCCATAAAATTTTGTGACTGGACTTTTTAGAACTTACCGTGCAATGCAAAGACTGCACGATTTACTGCGCGCTATGATACAACACTTAATAAACGATTTCTTGACAGAAAAAATGCATTTCTATACTTAGCATATAAACTTAGAAATACAACAAAACTTGTCAACACAAAAAATACTTGATATTAAGAACTTTGGTGTTGCACGCTATTAAAAAATATAATAACTGAGTCGAGATTCTTGTCTTATGACTTCTGAACTATTTCTTCAACTTAAAACACACACACACACACACAACTTGAGCTCGCATACTTCTTTGAATATCTTCAGCTACCATTGCTTCTTTCCTACTCTATGTATATCACTCTCTCTACTTCTTTCGACTTCCTACAGACTAGGACATATATAGATAAGACTAAGACTTCATGTAGAATTAAAACCGACTCAAACACTAAAGATGCCAATAAATTCGATTGACTTCTATCTACTTAATAGAACTCGAGAAAGATAAATGTCGGCTTCGTTAAATAACTCCCCTGCTTGCCGACTGACAAAATTGAGTTTGAGTAAACATAGAACTAACGAACTAAAAACTTGCAAAATGACAGACAGACTGACTGACAAATTGGCATAGATGTAAAACTCACAAACTTGTAATTACTATTTCCAACACCCCCCCTTAATAATAAGTAGGTGG
Organism: Picea glauca; assembly: GCA_000966675.3. Taxonomy (NCBI): domain Eukaryota; kingdom Viridiplantae; phylum Streptophyta; class Pinopsida; order Pinales; family Pinaceae; genus Picea; species Picea glauca. The sequence continues at coordinate 75,605 of JZKD02S2360997.1, read as the reverse complement.
GATTACAAAAAAAATCACCAAAAAATGAATCTTACATAAACTTTCAATCATATGTTACTGCATAGACTCCCATACTACTGCACAGATGCTAAAATACATCTCTTTCTAAATATTTTGTAAATGTGTCTACAACTTGATCTTTTGACCTGCAAAATTCTAAACAGATTCTTTGTTATTCACTAACTCTCTGATAAAATGATACCTTGTATCAATATGCTTGGTTTTCTTTTGAAACATATGATTCTTTGATAACATGATGGCTGAATTTTTATCACAAAATAATGTTGTTGGTTCTCGTTTTTCCTACAACAAATATTTTAATATTCTTCTCATCCAAACTGCTTGACAAGTTGCGCTTGTAGCTACGACGTACTCTTATTGTACTGAAGAAAGAGTCAATATGGGATGCTTCCTCGATGCCCATGATACTATACATGTTCCAAAATGAAATGTGTACCTAGAGGTACTTTTCCTGTCATCTATGCTACCTCCACAATCATTGTCAGTGTATCCAATAAGTTTGAAGTCTTCTGAAGTAGTATACATAATGTCAAAATATTTTGTTCCATTCACATATCTCATAATTATTTTTCTTTCCTTCCAATGTGATTATTTTGGAGTTTCCATTAACCTTGAAATCATGCTCACTCCATACATAATATCAGGTCTTCTTGTTGTTAGATACATAAGATTTCCTACCATTCTTTTAAACAGTGTGGGATCCACCTTCAACCCTTTATCTTCTTTGCTTAACTTCAATCTTGTTATGACAGGTGTTGGGGCTGCTTTGGAATTTATTGTATTGAATATTTTCAAGATTTCATCCGCATACTTAGATTGTGAAATAAATATACCATCTTTGGACTAGTGAACTTCAATAACGAGAGCATATCTCATAAGCCCTAAATCAATCATTTCAAATTCATCCTTCATGACTAACTTGAATTCTTCTATGGAAAAATCACCGTAAAAATCAAATCATCTACATATAAGAAAACAATTAACATGTTACCTTGTTGACTTTCTTTGATATACATAGTTGACTCACATTCACTTCTCTGAAATCCATTCTGAGTGAGATATGAATCTATGCAACTGTACCAAGCTTTGAGATTTTGATTTAATCCATACAATGCTTTCTTCAATCTGTATACCTTGTCTTCTTGTCCAGGAACCTCATAGCGTTGTGGTTGTTCCACATATACTTCTTATTCTAAATGTCCATTCAAACATGTCAACTTTACATCCATTGGATAAACTGACCATTTGTTCTGCGCGACAATGGATAACACAGTTCTGACCGTGTCCATGTGCACAACTGGTGCAAACGTTTCATTGAAATCAATTCCATGCTATTGTGTAAAACCTCTTGCAACTAGTTGTTCCTTATGCTTTTGCCCATTTCCTTCTGCATCTTTCTTGGTTTTATAAATCCACTTGAAAATTATCACATCCTTGTCTTCACGTACATCGACCAACTTCCATTTTTTATTGTTCTCTATGCATCTAGTTTCTTCATCTATGGCTTGTGCCCATACATAATCTTTGACAACTTATTCAAATGTTAATGGATCGTCTATTTGTGAAAAAGAGAAAAAAATGAAAACGAATTTATTATGTCATCGTTATAGATGTCGTGCAGACTTCTTGTCTTTCTTGGTAACAAACTTTCTAATGTTGGATCTAGCGATGTAGAACTGCTTGGACTGCTTATTGGAGTTTGTTGTGCTCTAGGTGTAGAATGCGCACCTGTTGATCTTACTGGAGTAGTTTTTGCTAGGATTTGTGTCACAGATGTAGAAGGAACTGCACACTAACTTATACTTGGTKTTTGAACCACCTCTTCTTCTATATCATCATTCTCCATAACATCAATAATTTTTACTGTATTTGCTATGCTTCCATCCCATGCTTCATTCTCCACGAATTGAACATTGTGGCTAATYATGACTTTCCTTGCAATAGGATCATACAATTTGTATGCTTTTGTGTMTTCATAATACCCAACAAATATACATTTATGTCCTTTGTTGTCTAGTTTCTTTCTCATCTCATTTGGAACATGTGCGTATGTGACACAACCAAAAAWWTTTAAGTGCACCACTTTTTTCTTCATACATGTCCATGCTTCTTGAGGAACTTTGTTCTTCACACTCTTTCTCGGACATATGTTCAAGTTGTATATTGCAGTTGCTACTGCTTCATCCCAATACTCATTTCACAAATGTTTGGCTGCCAACATACTGTGCGCCATTTTCATTATGGTCCTATTCTTTCTCTCTGTGACACCATTATGTCATGGTGTATACCGCACAATGAATTACTTGTAGATGCCATGAAATTTACAAAAAAATTGAAATTATCTTGACACATATTCTCCTCCTCTCTTAGTTCTTATAAAGTTGATGTAATAACCACTTTGCTTCTTCATAAGTGATTTGAATTGTTGAAAACAACCCAATGCACCATATTTATGCTTTAGGAAATAGATCCATGTCTTTCTTGTGAAATCATGACTGAATGTTAGAAAATCTGTACTTCCTCCTATAGATGGTATTTGCATTGGTCCACAAATTTCTGAATGTACTATTTCTAGTGGAACTTTTTCTCTATATGACTTGCCAACTAGAAATGATTCTCTATGCTACTTTCCAAAGATACAACCTTCACGTATTCTTTCTGGTTTTTCAATTAATGACAAACTTTTTACCATATCCTTTGTGTGTAGTAGCTTCATACCTCCAAAGTTCAAGTTTCCAAATATGAAATTCCATATCCAGGAATCATCCTGCACTTCATATTGGAATGCTACCTACATCTCTGAGCCACTTTATCCTTTCTTGATACTACACACACTATTTTATTCATTGGAACTGCACACACTTTCTGGTATAAAAGTAGTGTTTGACTGCGCATTTTTTGCTTTACCAATAGCTTGCGCTGCATTTTTCTTCTTAGATGGATTCCATGTCAATGGGAAAATTCTATTACTTGTCATCTGAATTCTTGCAATGAGTTGATTGCTTGGATATCTTTGCATAATCACACAATGATTATCTTCCATATAGATTTTGTATAATTTTTGTAACAATTGTCCTGTGCTCATCAAATTATGCTTTAAACTAGAAACATAATAAACATCAGGCATACATTTTTGTTCTCCTTGTTTAGTTAAAATGCTAATATTGCCTTTGCTAATACAACGACTTGGATTTTTTTTTAAGTGTAACTTTAGTTTGGAATGACTTATCCAAACTAGAAAACAATTCTATGTTTCTTGTAATGTGATTACTGCAGCCTGAATCTAACTACAACATGTCACAAGTACTTTCTTGAGCAACGTTGCATTCAACTGCTGAGACTATAGGCATTGCTTCAGCACGCGCCATAAACATAGGATTGGAGGGACTATTTGCGCTTTTTGACTAATCTTGACCTTGCTTATTCTGATTATATTGTCTCTTCCTGCACTCATATGCATAATGCCCATACTTTTTACAATAATGGCACTGAATATTTGATTTGTTAGTTCTTTGAATACTTGGCTAACTGGTATTTTGGTTTTTACTTCCTCCACTAGTGTTTCGAGGACTGCTGTCGCATCTACCTCTGAGAGAACTTCTTCCTCTGCCTCTAGAGTTATCTCTCCCCCTTCCTCTTCCACGACTTACAGATGACTGCGTGGAAAATGCATTCTCTAATGACATATTTGACATATTTAATCTGTGTTCATGATTAACGAGGGAAGCTTACAGTTCATGTAGACTAAATTGACTCAGTTCTTTGCTTTCTTCCAGAGTTACAACAAGGGTATCAAATTTAGGAGGAAGTCTCCTAAGTACCTTCTCAACAACTTTTCTATATTCTATGGTTTTACCATGAGACTTAATATGATTTATCGAGCCAATAACATGGGTATAAAATGAATCTATTGAATTTGTATCTTTTATTGACAGAGTTTCAAAATCTCTTCTAAGAATTTGTAGTTTTGAAGTCTTGACTTTGTCCATACCTTGATAAGAAGTTTGTAATATGTCCCATGCCTCCTTGGATTTATTTTTTGATGCAACTCTTTGGAGTATGCTCTCATGAATAGCTTGATGTATGTAAAACATCACCTTTCCATCCTTCTTCCTTTGATCTTTCAAAGCATCATTCTTAGCTTGTGTGAGGGCATTGTAGGTTGCATGATCTGCTAGTTTCACATAGCCATTCTGGACTATCTCCCATACATATTGACCTCTAAATAAAGCCTTCATCGTCAAGGATCATAAATCATAATTTTTTCCTGTAAAAGTGGGACGTTGCATATTTGAAGTAGAATCCATATTTCAACTAACAATAGATTTGTTGTTCTTGAAAATTACTCTGATAAAACTTGCTCTAATATAACTACTCTAATCAACCTGCTCTGATACTAGATCTTAGATCTACAATGTGCAGACAGATTATGCGCAACGTAGTGAAAAATACTGCGTGCCACAAAATTTTGTGACTGAACTTTTCAGGACTTACTGCTTAGTGCACGGGCTGCATGATTTACTATGCGTTGCTATAAAACACTTAATAAACAATTTCTTGACACAAAAACATCATAGTGCTATACTTAGCATATAAACTTAGAAATAAAACAAAACTTGTCAACACACAAAATACTTGATATTAACAAATTTGGTGTTGCGTGTTATTACAAACTATAATAATTGAGTCGAGCTTCTGCTATTATGACTTTTGAACTATTTCTGCAACTTACAAAACACACAAACAAAGCTTGAGCTCTCAGACTTCTTTGACTACCTTCAACTACCGTTGTTGGTTTCTTGCTCTGTGTTTATCGTTTTCTCTACTTCTTTCGACTTCCTACAGACTAGGACATATATAGATAAAATTGAGACTTCCTATAAAAGTAAAACCGACTCAAACATTAAAGAAGACAATAAATTCGACTGAATTCTATCTACTTAACAAAACTTGAGAAAGATAAAGATCGACTTCATTAAAACTTGTAAACTGACAGACAAATCGACAGAGACGTAAAGCTCATAGAATTCTAATTACTACTTCCAACATATTGGAGAGACTTGCCACAAATATAGGATGTTTGAGTGAGAGAATCACGAGCCAAATTTACAGAGGTAAAAATCGCTATAAACTTTAAAATGGTAATTATCAATTTAGAAAAAATAGTCTAGTATTGTATTGAAATAAAAATTCATTATATGCATTATAGAGATCACAGAATCACAATGTCAGCTAATCTTACACGCCAACAAATAACCCACGATTCGAACTAGTTCAATACTGATGATTCAATTGATTCTAATCACAAAATCTTGTGCCAAACTTATATAATGACAACATCAACCATTTGAAAATTGATTCACAAAAATGCATTATTAGATAATGATATACCTAAAATAGATCTTCACTGTGATATGCGTACTTGTGGTAATAAACTAAAACTTTTCTACGATATACCGGACTGTATAAGCTTGTTTTCAACCATAACAATCTGACAAAAATGTGTACAAAACCGCTAGAACGTTTTGTGAAAATATAGAAATAATTAAACAACCCAAATAGATATTTAGTTTAAGAAAAAAAATGATTTCGCGTCAGCCTTCTCCTTTTGAGACAAAATTTTGAGTGAAATTTACATAAGGAGTTTAATTAGAGCCACAAACTCGGCTTTGAGTAAATTTTTTACATACAAAACTAGGAAAATTGTATTCTCAATATGTACATTATGTTGGAAACATGCCAACGAATTTCCTCATGCGGTCACATGCACATGTATGTAGCTATGTTTTTCTTCCGCTGTCCAACAAGCGTTATCAAAGCTTAAGGTGAGAAATTCATTGCATGAGTGTGCAGGATCTGCAGGGCGACTTCTGTGAAAAAGGATGAGAGCACGCTTTGTTGTTTGAGACATTGTTATGGTGAGGCAACTTGCCTAATGCATTGGAATAATGAAAACAAAAGGATCTATGAGTGTAGGAGGAAGGAAAATGTGCAGTCTCTGTATTTTGGTGGCATAAATCAGTAGTAAAAGGAATGGATTCGTATGTAGAGGTGAGAATTTCTTTCCTATCACGTGTAAGCTTTTACAAAGGAGGCAATAATCATACACAAACTTCAGATCTCCCAAGTTCTGGATATCATCACTCCCCAGGACTTGCGGGAGAAGTGATATTGGTGGATCATCCCTAATTAAAACGTGCAAGAGTCGCGATAATGATGATAAATCTTTTGTCCTCGTGCTCTACGCTTATTGGGTGGTTAGATAACCCAACTTCATCATTGTTTATGCTTTACGACGGGAGCTATAACCGTCTAAATTAATATATATTGAAGGTAATATATATGAAGGTGTATGCACATAGCATTGTATGAAAGCAACCTTTATTTTATTTTATTATGCACACGGTGTACAAAAGCATGACTATTTTTATGCTCGAAGGATTGTTTTTAGGTATAAGTGGGTGAAGTATATGTATTAGAATATTATTAGTTTAAGAGTTAAAATTTTTTGTGGTTTTGGGTAAAAGGTTTTATTAAGGTGTAAAATATTTGTTAAATATTTTTTAAAACTTTTTAACCATTAGTTTTGAGTTCAATTTGAACTATAAGGTTATTTCTCCCTATAAAGGCCTGGTTTTATAAGCAATGGTTTTGGAGTTTTTTGCTAATGGTGAAAGTGCAGAGTTCTAAGTTTGAGGTGTTGAAATTCAGTGGAAAGAATAGCTCAAGAGAGCTATGGAAGCTCAAGATGTAGGATCTGCTTGAACAACAAGGCAACAACAAGAGAAGTGATGGTTTAATCACCGCGGAAGAAAAAATAAAGTATTGACTTTGGAGTTGTAAAAATTATTGATTGCATGTAAATGGGCATATGTTTGTAAGACCTGAATAGGCATGCGTACCCCTGGTTTATCAGGTCACCTATGAAAAGTATAGACACAAATTTAGGTAGATTGAATATGTGGGGGAGCATGTATGTTGAGTTATCCTTAACTCGGTGAAAGAGTTAATGAGTTAAATCTGTTTTTAGGTCAAATCATGTGTTTTTTTTCGGTCCATGTGTTTTGGATATCTCGTGGTATTGTATCCATGGATTGCATGTAATGAAGCCTATAAAAGGCTTGTTGAACTCCATTGTAAATGGGCCTGGAGGTAAGCAGTGAAGGCTTACTTGGTTGGCTTGGTCATATTTGGTCAAGGTTGTCCGAATGCGAAGTTCGAGGCGGAGCAGTGTGTCTAGTTTAGAAAGGTGGGTCTGTAGAAAGGTTGATGTGTTGGTAGGTCAATCAAGTGTTTGAGAATATATGATGAAGGTAAGTTCATATCCATGGAACTTGGAAAGTATTGAAAGGAATTTGGGATGGAATAGGCATGTTCAGTAATGTCAAGTTGCAGAAATAGTTGTGGACAAAAGCAGTTTGTGCTATCTAGTAACTTAGTCACCATCAGTTGCAAAAGATAGGAAGATTCATGAAGAAGTATGAACATGTCATCTGGTAATTACTCAAATGTAAAATTATTTGGTTGTGGTGCTTATGTTTTTTATCAGCAGTCTAAGAAGGACTCAGATCAAACAGGTAGATCTTTGATATGGTGATGATGTTGAGAGGTGCAGATTGTGGGATCCTACTACCCGCAGAATCATCATGGAAAAAGATGCAATGTTTGATGTATCTTATTTTATAAAATCAAACATAGTAAAATATGAAAGGTTCAAAGCATGACTGGTAGTAGAAAGGTATTTGGAAGATATTGATTTCCATGAAAATTTCTCACTGATTGTTAAAAGCTTGTTCCTATTCATGATGTGTTAGCAGTGGTTGTGATAGTACAACTAGATGTTAAAACTGTTTTACATGGATTTTTTTTGGATAAGGGGATGTATATGGAACAACCAGAACGGTTAGTTTAGAATCACAATAAAAGATTTGTTTGCAAACTTAAAAATCATTGTATGGCCTGAAGCATGCTAGGAAAATGGTACAAGATGTTTGATTCCTTCACGGTGAGCCAAAGTTTACAAGAAGTGAGTATAAACATTGTGTTTATGGTATATTCATTATCTTGGTGTTATATGTTATGCTTGTTGCAAGCACAAACATGGTTGAGATCAACATGTTGGCTTAGTTGGTTAGGACGTTTGTTATGAAGGATCTGGGAGCAACAAAATAAATCTTGGGCATGGAAATACACAGAGACATGAAATATGGTAATCTTGGTTATCACAACAGAAGTATGTGGTGAAGATATTCAATAAATTTAGTATGAATAATGTGAAACTGGTAAAATCCCTTTGGAATTTCATTGTAAGTTCTCTTCAGCTTTATGTCCTAATTGATGAAGAAGAAGGGTTATATGTATTGAGTATTATATGCTAGTAGGAAGTTTGATGATTGCGATGGAGAAATGGTCAGCATTTCACATGCAGTTGGTGTTGTTAGTAGACACATGGAAAAACTAGGTCACAAGCATGGAAATGGGTGTTTCAAACACAGAAGAACAAGTATCACCTAGAGTGGTTGTAGTTATTTGGCCTGTGGTTATGATTCATGAGATTTGGACAAGTGCATCGGTTTATTAGACAGGTTACTGATGGAGACATAATGGTCCATACTGGAGTGAATCATGCAGGCATGTTCATGTAATGGTATTGTTAGAGAAGTTGGGAAGCTATGATGGTGTTTGGCTTATCTTGCATGAAAAGTGATGGATGAATTAATTAAGAGAATGATATATAAGAAAATTGTTGTCAAGGTGGAGATTGTTGGAAACATGCCAATGAATTTCCTCATACGGTCACATGCACATGCATACAACTATGTTTTGCTTCTGCTCCCAACTCATTACAGTACTTCCTTATTGTCAGTCATCGTTCCAAACTTCATGAAACTAGGCTCCACTGACAACCAATCCACCTTCTTCTTGCTGTGGCGATTCAAAATCATTTTGAAAGAATGGATGTTCAATCGACAGACAATTATCATCCTCCCAAAGAAACCCGTAGAAAACCTCTGTAGTCTCAGATGTGCCATGCACGACATCCAAATACATAATATGGGTCATTGAATCTCGATAGATATAGTTGATGATGATTCCAAGTTCGTCGGGAAAAATGTGGTCTAGGAAGAAACCAAGCTCTGCGCTAACATCGTCGTAATACATGAAGCGGTCTCCTATATCACAAACCAACGTCACTTTAGAATTTGATCCGCCTGCAGTTGGTTCGCCTTTCTTAACTGAACCCATCTGATCAGCACTGCCCATCTCACCAATCGACTTAATTTTAAGCACCTTCGAACCAATTTCATCTTCGAAAGACGATAACCCCGTTGAGCCTAATCTCGCCCTCGATCGCATTCACATCATACGTCTCTTTATTGTTATCCATATTATCGATCTTGTCGAGCAAGGACATGAATTCCCTTCCAATACTCATCTCTACTGCGCTTATTCTGAAAAACTTGTGAGGAGGCGGCCATCTTTCCCTTGAAAAATGCTACAGAGAAGAAACTCAACAGAGACAACTGAGAACCTGGGTTAGATAGTTAATGGAAAGACTTGGATATCTAGATGTTTCAAATCCACTTCATCCTGTCGTCATCCACAAAAATTATAGTTGATGTCCCGCGGCATGCGCTGAGAGCTTCCCAACAAACCCCAATCCAATGTTTAACTTCTAGTCCAAATCACATTGCGCAATCACGCAACTATCTGAGAAAATAAAAAAAATACCTACTTCATTTCGTTTCATTCAAATTGACCACGTTCCTCACCCGGATCTGATTCCTACCAATACGCCGCAATATCTGTTGCTCATGCCTTTCAGAGGAATCGGACAAAGGCGCACCATCATCCGACATCTTCGACATTCTATTTATATAAACATCGCGAGGACGCGTGTGAATGTTTCCATAATAGAAATTAGGGATCTAATGATAAAAACAAATCTTTCCATTATCGTGACTTGATTTTCAAATCAGTTTTGTATTACATGGATTGTAACGCTACATTTATTTTGCAAAGGATTGGATCAATTACTCTTGTATTGTATTATAGTTGGTGTTTGAAAATTATTTAAAATTACATACATGATTTAATATGAAAAAATATGCAACGTATGACGTAAACTTTAGAGAAATATTCTCAAATATCCATCACGGACCTACTTCCATACCTTGCAGGATACTTTCAAAATCAAGATGGCACGTCCGCAAACATCACTGCCACCCACCCACCTGGTTTCAATTTTCTAATGACCTTATATATGTGTGTGTGGGGGGTTCAGCCTTGGTTTTTAATGTTAGAATTGTGAATGTGGAAAAAACAATTCTCAATGATAATTAACAATCACACATATAAGAAATAGACATCGGGATTTCACATGGTTCACCCAAACGTTGGGCTACGTCCACCAAGCATAGGCATTGGTTTTCTTATTATTTGGATTATGGAGATTACATTAGATTTGCAAGTCTCTCATACACTCAGTCTCTCACAATCGTTTTTGCCTCTACAGGCTTACATGTATTTATACATTCACACATGAAACTGAATATTAAATGCAATCCCTATCCATAGTCTAACTTGGTTTATTTGGTTGTAACCAACACAGAATAATAGAATCCAAATCTGTTCTTGGTTATTAGTTGTCATCAAATCCAAACAATCTCCACCTTGACAACAATTAACCTGATACCTTGCTTCTTCATTTTGATCATCACCTTTTTTGCAAGCCAAGAGAAGCCAAGCACCACTGCAACTTTTCTAATAACACTGGTTTCATGATCTCCCCTGTGTGACTTGCACGAGTTTGGATTTCCTGAGGGGTCACTCCACCTCCAACATGTCTTCCACAACTGTGTTGTAAGACATATTTAGTGATCGATCTTCTTCTATCCAAGACACTTGTATTACAATATACATTACAATTATCACAGACTATCTCAGTGGAACCATTATAGGTGACATTTGTGCTTCTCAAATGTTGAAGCACCCATTTCACTGCATCACCTGAATTTGTCACGTTTCTGACAACATCATTAGCATGTGAAACATCTGGTCTTAACCATTTCATCACATACAACATACCTCCTACTGAACTTACATGAGACATAACCTTTCTTCTTTATAAACAAGCCCTATACTTGAAGAAAACTTATAATGGAAAGCAAGAGGGATAAAATTTGGTTTTACAATGTTCATACTGAACTCCAACCAAAACTTACCATTACCATCTCTATGTACTTCCATGCCCTTAATTTCTTCTGTTGCTCCTTGATCCCTCATCTAAATTGTCCTGTCCACCTGAGTCATTTTCTTACTGATTTTATCCATGCTTCAGCTTGCGTCGAGCATATTATCAGCAAAGAACATCAAGACTGTGAATGCACTATAAACTGTATAGTCATTCCTACCCTTTGAAAAATTCTGACTCACTATGAAGGATTCAAACATCTTGTATATTTGCTTGGGTACCAATAAGCCATACAATGAATTACCTAGCATACAAACAAATTTACCGTTGTGATCTTGAATCAACCCTTTTGGTTGTTCCATACATACTATATCTCTGTCAATGATGATTTTGTAAGAAGTAGGATCCCACACAGAACATCCCTTTATACCATCATCATAACTTGCAGAGATATAAAACAAGCAGGAATTCGGAAACAAACTTTTTAAGTCTGGGAATGATTTATAGTTTACTAGTACCTGCAATTCTTTCTTGCTCTGATGACGCTGATGCTTCTACCATAAAAAAGAAGATACATCTGTCACTTCAGTAATCCCTTCCATCTTATAAAGGTTATCAACCTTTGTTGCCTTCATCACTACTAAATTACCTTTTGACACTGTGAGAGCTCCACCTTGACCTGTATACTTATAT
>JZKD02S2360997.1:41199-63687 GCA_000966675.3 Picea glauca | reverse complement strand
CAAATCCAAACAATCTCCACCTTGACAACAATTAACCTGATACCTTGCTTCTTCATTTTGATCATCACCTTTTTTGCAAGCCAAGAGAAGCCAAGCACCACTGCAACTTTTCTAATAACACTGGTTTCATGATCTCCCCTGTGTGACTTGCACGAGTTTGGATTTCCTGAGGGGTCACTCCACCTCCAACATGTCTTCCACAACTGTGTTGTAAGACATATTTAGTGATCGATCTTCTTCTATCCAAGACACTTGTATTACAATATACATTACAATTATCACAGACTATCTCAGTGGAACCATTATAGGTGACATTTGTGCTTCTCAAATGTTGAAGCACCCATTTCACTGCATCACCTGAATTTGTCACGTTTCTGACAACATCATTAGCATGTGAAACATCTGGTCTTAACCATTTCATCACATACAACATACCTCCTACTGAACTTACATGAGACATAACCTTTCTTCTTTATAAACAAGCCCTATACTTGAAGAAAACTTATAATGGAAAGCAAGAGGGATAAAATTTGGTTTTACAATGTTCATACTGAACTCCAACCAAAACTTACCATTACCATCTCTATGTACTTCCATGCCCTTAATTTCTTCTGTTGCTCCTTGATCCCTCATCTAAATTGTCCTGTCCACCTGAGTCATTTTCTTACTGATTTTATCCATGCTTCAGCTTGCGTCGAGCATATTATCAGCAAAGAACATCAAGACTGTGAATGCACTATAAACTGTATAGTCATTCCTACCCTTTGAAAAATTCTGACTCACTATGAAGGATTCAAACATCTTGTATATTTGCTTGGGTACCAATAAGCCATACAATGAATTACCTAGCATACAAACAAATTTACCGTTGTGATCTTGAATCAACCCTTTTGGTTGTTCCATACATACTATATCTCTGTCAATGATGATTTTGTAAGAAGTAGGATCCCACACAGAACATCCCTTTATACCATCATCATAACTTGCAGAGATATAAAACAAGCAGGAATTCGGAAACAAACTTTTTAAGTCTGGGAATGATTTATAGTTTACTAGTACCTGCAATTCTTTCTTGCTCTGATGACGCTGATGCTTCTACCATAAAAAAGAAGATACATCTGTCACTTCAGTAATCCCTTCCATCTTATAAAGGTTATCAACCTTTGTTGCCTTCATCACTACTAAATTACCTTTTGACACTGTGAGAGCTCCACCTTGACCTGTATACTTATATTCACAAGAATCCAACACTCCTAATGAAATCAAATTTGATTTAAGCTCAGGTACATATCTAACATCCATTAATTCCCTAACAATACCATCGAACATCCTGATTTTAATACTGCCAACCGAATAGTTTTACAGGGAATACCATTACCCATAAACACTACACCCTCATCAACATATAGGTAAGAAATGAACCAATTTATATGTGAGCACATGTGGTGGGAGGCACCTGAATCTAACTGCCATTCTTCTTGATATTGTAAATGATTAGAACCGAATAAAACTTGATCAATCATACCTGAATTTGTTACAGCTAAATTTGCTTTCTTCGTAGAGTTTTACTCAGATTCCTTTCTCTTCCAACGATCTTTCTTGAGATGTCATGTTTTGCCACAGTACCAGCATATTGATTTACCATTTTTGTGTCTTGACTTAGATCATAAAGAACTCGTCTCATTATTCTCTATGGTTCGACCTCTGATCAACATCGCCTCTGAAGTTGAGGTTTCTTTACTAGATTTTCTCCTCATCTCCTCAGCCAACAAAACTCCCACAACAAAGTCATAATCTAAAACTTCTGTTGAGCTAAAGCTAATAGAGGTGACTAGATTATCCCAAGACCAAGGCAACGAACAAAATAGTGTAATATCCTTATCCTCATCTTCGAATTTAACTTCCATGCTAGTCAATTGAACTATACGGGTATTGAAGGTATTTAAATGGTCAACAACCTTTGTACCTTCCTTCATCCACAAATTGTACAACTGTCTCTTCAAGTAGATTTTGCTCATCAAGGACTTCATCATGTATAGACTTTCCAACTTGCTCCATAAGCTTGATGTTGTATCCTCTCCTACGATATTAAACAAAACCTCATCTGCCAGACATAAATGAATGGTGCTAAGAGCTTTAGCATCCAGATCCTCCCATTCCCATTCTGTCATGGCTGCTGGTTTCTTTGACTTGTCTGCCAATGCTTTTTGCAACCCTTGTTGCACTAGTAAATCCTGCATCTTGAGATTCCAGAGCTAAAAGTTGTTTTTACCGCTAAACTTTTCAACTTCAAACTTCGAACTCTGCATTTTAGCCATTAACACAAAAAATCTCCGAATGTCCAAATCATTGCTTATAATAACCAAGGTATTTTAAAAAGATGATGTGGAAGAAAAAATGGTATAGACACCACAAGATTTAATAAAAAATCCATTTTACCAACCTCTCCTTTTATCTAAGATAACAAACACCTTTAAAACCTCCACATTTTAAATATTATATTTAATCCAAATATAATAAACCTTTATACATTTAAAAAACCTTTACTTATCCTTTTCTCCATAAAAAACTTTTTACTTTCACCCACTCCTCCACCTTTTATGCATATTTATATATTTATAATATTATAAATATAAAACATAACTTTTAAAAAAAGAGAGCCACGAATCATATCTTTGGGAGATCGTGAGTTTTTTTTATGCCATAGAATATAATATTCTAGCTCATACCTTAAACTTTTCCAAGAAACAAAAAATTATGCGATCATTTCTTTATCAGTGGAGTTTAAATTTCCGCCACACCTCATGCAACACTGGAGTGTGGGGTGTCTGCACCTCACGCTATACTTCAAGTGCAGAAATCGTAAAAAATTTATGCATTGTGCCTTTTTCTCAACAGCGGAAATTTCATAAATTGCAAATGTGCGGAAGGCTGACTAGTATGTCGTCGCACCCTTTCAGAGGAGGGACCTGTGGAAATGTTTAAATCTAAGAACCTCACTTTTGTGGCTCCTCCAACCAGCTCCAACCAGCTCTGATACCACTTGTTAGAATTGTCAATGCGGAAAACACAATTCTCAATGATAATTAACAATCACACACATAAGAAATAGACACAAGGATTTCACGTGGTTCACCCAAATGTTGGGCTACGTCCACCAAGCATAGGCATCAATTGTCTTATTATTTGGATTATGGAAATTACATTAGATTTGCAAGTCTCTCATACACTCAGTCTCTCACGGTCATTTTTTCCTCTACAAGCTTACATGTATTTATACATTCACACATGAAAGTGAATATTAAATGCAATCCCTATCCATATTCTAACTTGGTCTATTTGGTTGTAACCAACGCAGAATAAAATGATCCAAATCTGTTCTTGGTAATTATTTGTCACCAAATCCCAACACTTATTACATAGTCAATGTGCGAGTGCCATCCTTTTTTTTTCCAGTTAAAAAAAACTTATATTAGATAATATAAGAGGTCTTAACAATCTTTTTGAGAATAATTCAGATCTTCTCCACTTGGACAGAGAAAACACAAAAACAATTCTTGTAATTTCTACCACATGGCCTGAGAACAATTTAAACAATTTTTATACAATTCCACCAATATTGCTTTTGACTACAATATATAGATATCTAGCATAACTAGTTTCTACTGCAAGAAACAAATCATTAAGAGATCCTCCTCTTTCTTATTTGCTATTGCACCATTAATTTACTATAAATCTTTCAAAATTTTCTGTTACACCTTCATAGATCCTAGAAAAGTGTACCATCTTCCTCAAGTAGTAATGCTGCCTTGGAGAGCTGATCAACAACCTTATTATAGGATCTGAAAATATGATGTGCCTTTAAAAGAGAAAATTTTACAGCTCAAATTTCTAATTCTGGTCTTCCAGGGCCCAAGAGATAACACCTGTAAATCATTTAAATTATTAAACCAATCTACTATAGCCTTTGAATCACCAAGCAATTGTAAATGTGTTATCTTTAAATATGTAGAAAAATAAAGAATGCACCACAAGGCTAACAATTCACTCCTTGTATTTGTCCCCTTCCCATAATTCATCATGATTTTAAAAGTACCCTTTACTGGGCATTTTAAGACAACTCCAGCCCCACACTTTTCCCCCGTGTCTTGGGAAGTCCCATCAAAAAAACCCACAGCCAGATCCCAATCCAGCAAAGGAGGCCTATCTATCCTATCATTCTTGATGCTTATAGAGACAATTTTTTCACTCAGATCCTGAAGAATACTATTATAAAAGTTTTCTTTACTAATTGTCCTTCCTTCAAAAATAACTAAATTCCTTTGCTTCCACAGTTCCGAGCATAAAAAACTAGGTAGCTCTTTCCAGTTTTCCTTCTTCTTTATCCAGTTTTCATAACAATCTCCTATCTTCTCTGCTTCCCAGTTTCTCTCAATTGTTAGCTTCTTAAGAATATTAATCCATATGTCCTTTTTGAACCTACATTCCACAAAAAGATGATTTGAATTCTCCTCGCTTATCCCACACAAGACACACCTGCTAGGACCCTCAAATCCTCTTTTAGATAAGTTTTCCGAGGTAAGTATTTTGTTTTCAAGTAAAAGCCACACAAAAAAGTTAATTTTTAGGGGTAACATCCAATCCCATAACTCATAGTACCAAAAAGATGAAGCATCTCCATTAAAATTTTCCATCTGAATATAATAAGCTTGTTTTGCAGAGACCTGTCCAAATTTTGTGTCCCATGACCATAGCAAAAGATCTTTATCATTGTTCAACTCAAAACCAGAACCTACAAGCCCTTTTATATAATTATTCCATTCAATCAGAAGCTCTCCCTCCATCCCTAAATCCTCTGCCAATTTCCATCTAGGAGACATAGTATGCTCCCCCTCCTGGATCCCTTCCTAAGCCATAAATTCAATACCTTTAGCCTTCAAGTCTAATACCAGATTTCTAGACAATTTATAATAAGTATGAGCTCCTATCAATGGGTCAACTCCAATCCTAATGTCTTTCCCATTACTAGGCTTCCAATCCAACCAGTCAGTAATAATGGGAACTGATGTAATAAGTGCTCTCCAAGTGTTTAAAGTACCCAACCAAAGTTTCCTACCCTCTCTGAACCACTCTACTACTGACTTCTTTCTTAGATAATTTTTAACTACCACCTCATGCCACAAACCTTGAATCATAATACATCTCCATAAAGTCTTTGCTGCTAAATATTTCCCAAAGGAGTAAATATTCTTTATGCCCCACCCTCCCAACTTTTTTGGTTTTTCTAGTTGATTCCAACTCACCAGGTGGGTCCCTTTTTTTGTCTTTTTCCCAGTCCAAAGAAAACTAAACATCCTTATTCTAATAGTATTTAAAATACTTTTAGGGATTTTAGCTATTGACATCCAAAAAACGGGTATGATTTCCAGGATTGCTTTTACAAGAATAACTCTACCCCCCAAGCTGAACCACCTGTGACTCCAACTAGCTATCATTTTCTCAAATTTCTTCACCAGCCAAATCCAATCCATCCTAGAGTAGCAATTTGGTTTTAGAAAACAACCAGGATATTTAAATCCATCATCAATTGGTTTCACCTCAAAAGGAAAGAGCCATTTCAACATAACCAACTCCTCTTCCTTCCACCCTGCTTCTAGAAAAGAAGATTTATGTGCGCTAAAATCCATTCCAGTTTCCTTGCAAAACAAGTCTAGGATTCCTTTTAAGATCTCCCATTCTGTTATCTTACCATTACCAAATAAAATAATGTCATCAACGAACATCAAATGAGTAATGTAAATCCCTCTAACAACTAAAACTCCTTCTAGTTTCTTCTCTCTTACCTTCTCATTAATAGTTGTTGGACATATTGTCATTGATGTCAATAGTCGATGTGATGATTTGTTGTTATGATGGATTATCATTGTGATTTAACATAGACGAGATTATCATTGATGTCAACAGTCGATGTGATGATTTGTTGTTATGATGAATTATCATTGTGATTTACCATAGATGATATTGCCACTAATGTCAATAGTATATCAGTTAGTAGAAAATGTCAAACAATATGTAGAGATCGAAAGCGTAATCTCAGGAGGAGGAGTGAAAAATATGCAGACATCAAAGCTCAGAATTGAAAGCGTAAGCTCGAGAGGAGGAGTGAACAGTATGCAAAGATCTAAACTTGGAATCAAAAGCGTAAGCTCAAGAGGAGGAGAAAAGAATATGCAGAGATCGAAAGAGTAATCTCAGGAGGAGGAGCGAACAGTATGCATAGATAAAAGTTTGGAATCAAAAGCGTAAGCTCAGGAGGAGGAGTGAACAGTATGCAGATATCAAATCTCAGAAGGAAAAGTGTAAGCTCAGGGTGAGAAGCCTCAATAGCCATCCGATTGAGAAATTGACAGCATTGATCGTCTCATATAACGGACATCGGTCATATGAGTGACTGTGGGCATGAGGAACGTTGGAAGATTGTGACCGTCTAATCTGCAAGCCATATCAATGATAGGGGTAGATTTCCAAGATTGGAAGGAGAATCAAACGACTCGCTAGTTCCAATCCTGCAATTGGTCTAGATCATCAGATCTCATAGACTCAAATATCAAAGACTATGGTTGATCCAACAAACAATCAGATTAAGTCAGATTGAGTTGTGAGCATCGGATGTGCAATCTCCAGATCAATGACAGGGATAGATTGTAGAGATCGAAAGGAGAATTAAATATCACGCTAGTTCCAATCTCGCAATTAGTCAGGACCGTCCCATCTTATAGCTTCGAATATCGACGATTGTGGTTGACTCAACAACAACACACAACTTCAAATTGTGGATTTTGGGTGACAAGTTAAGTCACTAGCAAGTTGTGGTTTCGCAATCATCCTTGATCGTGGATCAACTTCAAGAGTCTTCACGACCGTTGGATCACTTTAAGTGTAAGGATAGGATAAGTGGGGAAAAAGGCTTGAGAATTCGATTATTCGAATACCCGTCAGCTGTCGGATCATTTTTGAGTGGAAGGATAGGATAAGCGAGAAGAGAAATATCGTAGATAGATCGAGCCATTGATCTAACAACACGATCGATGAACAACATTTGTTTTAGGTCAAAAGTTGCGAGGAGGTTACTATTCGGGGAATATTACTCCGGAATAATTGGGAACTTGAAAGTAGAATTACCTGAAGCCCTAAATCTGAAATGAATAAGGACCATCGGATCTGGAGGATATACAATGACCGTTGGATCAGGGTTGTTGGTCAGCAGACCACGTCAGTAAGGACACATGGCAAACCACATCAGAATACCACATCTACAAGGACATGTGGAAGACCACGTCTACAAGGACATGTGGCAGACCACATTAGCAAGGACATGTGGCAGACCATGTCAGCAGACCACATCAGCAAATACACATGGCATAATCAGATGATGAAAAGTGTCAAGAGGAAATTGGCTCGTGCCATGTCAACAAGTGACATAAGCAAGTTATGTTACTCTGGGAGAGTTACTTCGGGAGTTTTCACCACCAAAAAATGTCAAAAGTCCCAAAGTCTCGAAGGAAAAAGGTTCAAAGTCTCTCTCAGTCGTCGATCTAAGATACATAGGGAGTTAGGACAACCGTTAGATCTAGGAGAAGAACATGTGCCACATGAGGAGATCCACATCAGCAAGACTATGTCAATAAGGACACATTGCACAATCAGATAATGAAAAGTGTCAAGTTGAATCGACATCTCAAGTACGTGCAAATCACGAATCTGAGTGACATGTCATCAAGTGACATAATCAAGTTACGTCACTACGGGAGTTTTACTTCGGGAGTTTTACCACCAGCACTTGCCCAAAGTCTCGAAGTCCCGAATGGAAAAGTTTCGAAGTGGACATGAGGCGTCTGATCTGAATATCACTTCGGGAGAATTCTCGACCGTCGATCTACTACAGTGTAAGGATAGTGTAAGTGGAAGTATTAACCGACAGCAAGCGGTCTCCACCACTTATGACTTACTCAACAGGTGATCACTCTGGAGGAAAATGGAGCAACGCTTATTCGAAACCTTGAAGTCCTGAATGCCGAAGTCCTAAAGTGAATATGGGTCATTCGATCTGAAGAATGCTTCGGGTGCACTCTCAACCATTAATCAAAATATAGTGGAAGGATAATGTAAGTATAATAGCTGAAGTCTTGAAGTGAATGGTGGCCATCCATCTCAATGCTTGATTAAGTCCTGGCCGTCGGATTAATCAATGAAAGAATAGATGTAAGGATCAAATATGACCATTGATATGGTTTTGTGATATAAATGAGAATCGTCTGATCTGTTCGAAAAAATCTTCTTCAAGAGATTTTAAAGGTTGTGAAGTCCCAAAGATCCGAAGGGCGAAGTCCCGAAGTCCCGACAATCTTCCATGTCATCGAGAGATTGAATTGTGACCATTGAATTGATAAGCGCTCAAGCACTTGTCTCGCCTAACATCTGAATAACACCATTGGTCATATGGTAAAGAGATTTAAAAGGAATCATGTAATGTGTCTCTTAATTTGATAGGCCTGTGGTTTTACGCCAATGATCATATGAACATGGTTTGAAGGAAGCATCAATTTATGTAATCACAGAGATGAAGGAAATTGATCCATACCTGTGATCGATTTATGAAAGTAAAGGGGATGTCAGGTATAAAGTTGAAGACCCAGAATGATGATCTCTGGTGGTCCCAAAATTTGTCGTAAATGAACAAGCTAGTTATAGCTTGTTGCACAAGTCAACCCAATAACTTAAACAATTTTTGAGCATAAGAAACTATAAATACAACCATGATTGGTTCACTATATTGTGTGCTTGTGGAAGAAGACGGGCTTGTGGAAAAGATAGGCATGCTGAGAAAGAGTGGCCTGCAGAGAAAAATGAAGGGGATACAGATCTGAGGTCCATGCGAATATCAGAGAGAAGAAGAAGTGAAGAAGGCGGGAATATCATAGGAAAGATAAAGTGAAGAAGGCATGAATTTTAAAGAGAAGATTAAGTGCGGTGATGATTGTTTATGGTATACCTTTGATCATGAGATAGAGTTGATTCTATAATGGATCACTGCTACTAGATTCAGTTGAACTACTATATGAAGTCTAGTTGGATAGACTGCGTTCTATTAGCAAGATGGGTCTTTCTTGAGAGTTGGTGCTCTCTGAGGAGTTGGTGCTCCTTACTTCAGTTGGTGCTGATACAAAATAGTTGGTGCTGGGAAAATTCATATTACTATATTCACATATATATACATATCAATTATACAAAAGCTTACACAAACATATGGTATCTCTTGTGTCCATTGTGATTATGATTTGATTTTTCTTAATCTGTACAATAATGTTTTAACTTCTAACTTGCAAAAATAAAAGTTATAAAAGTTCACACACTAATTCCCCCCCCCTCTTAGTGTGGGTGATGTGTTCAACAATTGGTATTAGAGCAGGTTCCTTCAACACAGTTTAAACACTGGAAGGTAGATTCTGAAGAAATGGGTGGACAGATGGTTCTCTCCCTATTGAATCTCCCTTATTTGATGGAACAGATTATTCCTCATGGAGAGAAAATATGAAACAATAATTGAAGTCAAAAGGATTTGAAGTTTGGAATTCAGTAGTAAGCAATCCCTGGGATTTAACTACATAAAAGAATCTATCCAAGATTACAGTCCAAAGTAGAGTAAGGAAGAACAATGAAGTGGCATTGAAGATTCTTCTCAATGGATTATCAGATACTTTCAAGGCAAGCATAGGACTATGCACATCCGCTAAGGACTTATGGCTGAAGTTAGAAGAGATGTATATAATCAAAAGACAAGACACAAAAGAGATTCCTTTCAAGGATGAAGAGGAAGACTCGACCATCAATAAAGGTAAAGAATCTCAACAATATTTCGATTGCAATAATGTTGATATTGAATCCTCTCCTGCAAGTAAAGAACAAGACTCAGATACAATAAAAGAATGTTCTGTTAGCATTTATCCCATGGAATAAGTAGAAGAAGAACTATCAAAGGCCAAACAAAAGGTTGATTAGAGTCTCTGTGAATACCACTATGACCATAATGATTTAGACTATAGCTATCTTCATGACTACAATAAAGAATTTCTTGAAAAGAGTAAAAAACATATCTTGGAAATAAAGGAAATTCTTAAGGACAATGAAAAGATAATATATGAGCAGGATAATCAGTTAGAAGAAAAAGAAGAGGAGGTCGAGAAGTTGAATAAATAAATTAGTCAAGTAAAAGAAAAGAAGAAGGAAGATGATGATCTTAGTAATCAAAAACATATCCTGGAAATAAAAGAAAATCTCAAATACAATGAAGAAATCATATCGAAGAAAAAGATTCAGTTAGACAACAAAGAAGAAGAGATCAAAATATTGAAAACAAAATTTACTGATATAACAAAAGAAAATGAAGAGAAGACCGAGAGACTGAAAAATGAAATCAGTCAAGAAAAAGAAGAAAAGACAGAAGATGATGAACCAAGAAAAATCCTTTCAGATCTAAAAGAACTAAGGGAAATCTATGTCAATCTTAAAATCCAACTTGAAGAAGCCAACAGAAGGGAGGAAGTAGTAAGGAACCAACTGAACAAAAAGGAAGAATCATGTCATAAGCTGGAAGCAAAAGTTGTGAATCTTAGAAAGAAGGTTGAGAATTCAAACACCCAGATCAAGTTCATGAAAAACTCCATGACCCTGGATAAGATCTTGGATAGTTAGAGATCACCAAATGACAAATCTGAACTTGGATACAACAAGGAAGAAATCGGTACTCCTAAGAAACTTGATGCAGGTCCTTCATTTGTAAAAGGTGAAAACAGGTATGACACAGGTCCTTCATTTGTAAAGGATGAAGACAGGTCTGACACAGCTCCTTCATTGGTAAAAGGTGAAAACAGGTCTGACACAGGTCCTTCATTTGTAAAGGATGAAGATAGGTCTGACACATCTCCTTCATTTGTAAAAAGTGAAAGCAGGTATGACTCATGTTCTTCATGTTCAAGAAATGAAAGAAACACTACAAGATTTAGAATATCAGATCAAGGAAGACATCCAAAAGTTACTCATACACCTCAAAGAAATTTTAGAAGAGAGACACCTTCATGGATGAATAAAAGAAGGTAAGAGAGTGTTTTTAATGGTTATTGATTTTATTGTAATGAATATGGTCATAAATCCTTGGACTATAGGCATCATGGAAGAAAACAAGTTGGTAGGTTCAACAACAGTATAAGATGTTGGAATTGCAATCATGTTGGACATATTGATACACATTGTTACACCATGAGATGCTATAGTTGTGGTGGATATGGCCACAAAGCCCATAACTGTTGGAACTCAAGAAAACAGTAAATGAGAAATGCTTCATATAGTACAACAAAAGGAGTAAAAGGAACATGGAAGAAAAATGAAGTTGTAGTAATGGATGATCAAAGAACAATGTTCAAGAAACTAGGACACTCACGGATGTGGATAGAAAATACTGAACAAGTGAACAAGAGTGAAGTTGATTGATGCAAAAAGAATGTCAGTCATGTGACAAGCACACTATAAATTTTTTCAGACAACTTTAAGAGCAATGTATAGTAAACAAGCATCCTGGATAAAGATGGATACATCTAGTTATAGATCGATGAGAATCAATGGGTAGATCCAAGGGTTTCTTGAAAAATATGAGCTACAATTGCGTAGTGCTCCAGTAGGACAACGACATCCACAAAAACAACATTCTGATGTAGAAAATGATGTACATGACATCTTGTAGCGATAACAAGAGGAGAGACCCTGTCAGAAAAATCTACCATCTTTGAAACAAAGGGGGAGAACATTCAAAAGCAGAGAGAGAAGAATGATAGGGGGAGTCATTCAGTTATGAAAAGAAAAGGATGATTGTAGGAAGATCTACCCAAGTTCAGATTCTGGTCAGTAACATACAGATATTTGCCACAGGAGGAAAAACCCTTTTCCATTGATGTCAAAGGGGGAGAGAAACTTCATACTAGGAAAGCATCATCACAGGGGGAGTTTTTTATATGAAGTTAGTGTTTTTCCCTCAATGGAAAAGGGGGATATTGTTGGAAATATTTTCATTGATGTCAACAATCTATGTGATGATTTATTGTTATGATGAATTATCATTGTGATTTAACATAGATGAGATTGTCATTGATGTCAACAGTCGATATGATGATTTTTTATTACGATGAATTATCATTATGATTTACCATAGATGAGATTGTCACTGATGTAAACAATATATCGGTTAGCAAAAAATGTCAAACAATATGTAGAGATCGAAAGCATAAGCTCAGAAGGAGGAGCAAACAATATGCAAAGATCAAAGGTTGGAATTGAAAGTGTAAGCTCAGGAGGAGGAGCGAATAGTATGCAGAGATCGAAAGCGTAAGCTCAGGAGGAGGAGCGAATAATATGCAGAGATCAAAGCTCAGAATCAAAAGAATAAGCTTAGGAGGAGGAGAGAATAGTATGCAGAGATCAAAGCTCAGAAGGAAAAGCGTAATCTCAGGGTGAGAAGCCTCAGCAGCCGTCCGATCAAGAAATTGACGACGTTGATCGTCTCATATAACGTACATTGGTCATATGAGTGAGCATGGGCTTGAGGACCATTGGAGGATTTTGACCGTCCGATCTGCAAGCCAAATCAATGACAGGGATAGATTGCAGAGATCAGAAGGAGAATTGAAATACTCGCTAGTTGCAATCTCGTAATTGGTCTAGATCGTCAGATCTCATAGACTCGAATATCAACGACTGTGGTTGATCCAACAAGCAATCAGATTAAGTCAAATTCAGTTGTGACCATTGGTTGTGCAATCACCAGATCAACGACAGGAATAAATTGCGGAGATCAAAAGGATAATTAAATATCGCGCTAGTTCCAATCCCGCAATTAATCAGGACCATCCGATCTTATAGTTTCGAATATCGACGATTGTGGTTGACTCAACAACAATGCACAAATTCAAATTATGGAGTTTGGGTGATGAGTGAAACCACTCACAAATTTTGGTTCCATAATCATCCTTGATTGTGTATCATCTTCAAGAGTCTTCATGACCGTTGGATCACTTTAAGTGGAAGGATAGGATAAGCAGGGAAAAAGGCTTGAGAATTCAATTATTCGAATACCAGTCAGCCGTCGGATCATTTTCGAGTGGAAGGATAGGATAAAGGAGAAGAGAAGCACCGTAAATAAATCGAGCCATCGATCTACGAACATGATCGACGAACAAGATTTGGTTCAGGTCAAAAGTTGCAAGGAGGTTACTTTTCGGGGAATCTCACTTCGGAAGAATTGGGAAATTGAAATTCGAATTACCCGAAGCCTAAAATCTGAAATGAATAAGGACCATCGGATCTGGAAGATACACGATGATCGTTGGATCAGGGTTGTTGGTCATCATACCACGTTAGCAAGGACACGTGACATACCACGTCAGCAGACCACGTCTAAAAGGACATGTGTAAGACCACTTCAGCAGACCAAGTCTACAAGGACATGTGGCAGACCATGTCAGCAGGGACATGTGGGAGACCATGTCAACAGACTATGTCAACAAATACACATGGCATAATTAGATGATGACAAGTGTCAAGAGGAAATTGGCTCGTGCCATGTCAACAAGTGATGTAAGCAAGTTATGTCACTCCGAGATATTTACTTCGGGAGTTTTCACCACCAATAAATGTCAAAATTCTCGAAGTGTCGGAGGACAAAGGTATGAATTCGCTCTCAGTCATTGATCTAAGATAAATCGGGAGTTAAGACAATTGTTAGATCCAGGAGAAGAACCTGTGCCACATGAGGAGATCCACGTCAGCAAGGACACATGGCACAATCAGATAATGACAGTGTCAAGTTGAATTGGCATCTTAGGTACGTGAAAATCATGAATTGGAGTGACATGCATGAGCTACTTAGCTCGTGACAGGTCATGAAGTGGCGTAATAAAGTTACGTCACTACGAGAGTTTTACTTCGGGAGTTTTACCACCAGTACTTGCCCAAAGTCCCGAAGTCCCGAATGTCGAAGTCCCGAAGTGGACACGAGAGGTCCAATATGAACATCACTTTGGGAGAATTCTCGACCATCGATCTACTACAGTGGAAGGATAGTGTAAGTGGAAGTATTAACTGACAACAAGCAGTCTCCACCACTTATGACTTACTCAACAGGTGATCACTCCAGAGGAAAATGGAGCAGCATTTATTCGAAACCTTCAAAGTCCCTAATGTCAAAGTCTCGAAGTGGACATGGGTCTTCCGATATGAAGAATGCTTCAGGTGCACTCTCAATCATTGATCAAAATACAGTGGAAGGATAGCGTAAGTATAATAGCCAAAGTCCCAAAGTGAATGGTGGCCATCCATATCAATGCTTGATTAAGTCCTGGCCATCTTATTAAGCAATGAAAGGATAGATGTAAGGATCAAATATGACCACTGATCCAGTTCTATGATATAAATGAGAACCATCTGATATGTTCGAAAAAATTTGCTTCGGGAGATTTGAAAGGTTACAAAGTCCTGACAATCGTCCATCTCATTTTGAGATTGAATTGTGACCATTGAATTGATAAGCGCTCAAGCGCTCGTCTTGCCTAACGTTTGAATAATGCCATTGGTCATATGGTAAAGATATTTAAAGGAAAAATGTAATGTGTCGCTTAATTTGATAGGCCTGTGGTTCTATGCCAATGATCATATGAACATGGTTTGAAGGAAGCGTCGATTTCTGTAATCACAGAGACGAAGGAAATCGATCCATACGTGTGATTGATTTATGAAAGTAAATGGGATTCCAGGTGTAAAGTTGAAGACCCAGAATGATGATCTCTGGTGGTCCCAAAATTTGTTGTAAATGAACAAATTATTTATAACTTGTTGCACAAGTTGACCCAATAACATAAACAAGTTTTGAGCATAAGAAACTATAAATACAACCATGATTGGTTCACTGGATTGTGTGCTCGTGGAAGAAGATGGGATTGTGGAAAAGATAGGCTTGTTGAGAAAGATCGACCTGTGGAGAAAAATGAAGGGGATAGAGACCTTAGGTCCGTGTGAATATCAGAGAGAAGAAGGAGTGAAGAAGGAGTGAATATCAAAGGAAAGATAAAGTGAATAAGGTGTGAATTTCAAAGAGAAGATTAAGTGTGGTGATGAGCGTTTATGGTATACCTTTTATCATGAGATAGAGTTGATTGTATAATGGATCACTGCTACTAGAGTCGGTTGAACTACTATATGAACTCTAGTTGGATGGACTACGTTCTATCAGCGAGCTGGGTCTTGCTTGAGAGTTGGTGCTCTCCGAGGAGTTGTTTCTCCTTACTTTAGTTGGTGCTGATACAAAATAGTTGGTGTACAAAAGAAGATCATTCACTCCGAGGTATGAAAATTGTTTTTATAATTATTGTTTTTACTGGACTAATTTTGGACATAAGGTTCCAGATTGCAGAGATTATAAAATAAATGTTCAAGCAAGAAGTGCATATGTGGCCCCATGTAACATTGAATGTTACAAATGTCATAGCTATGGACACATAGGTAGTGATTGTAGAAACATGATTGATACTTTCATGAAAGAGAAGACTGATATGGATAAGAAAACACAAAGAACAAGTGAACAAAGACCAGGTCCTAGAGATCACAAGATTGACAATAAAACGAGATGAAGAAAATTATATAGAGAAATACATCAGATGCAAAAATGTTTGGAAAATAACTGAAAGAAAAGAAGGACAGGTAAATAAGGAACATGTTCAAGAGATTGTACTTTCAGGCACTGTAGCGAAAGATTAATCCACAGACATAAATAAAGAAGTCAGGTCTCAGAGAGATGATGAATCTACTAATGAAGATGATGATTAATACACTTTAGAGAAGGAATTGTTATGATCCATCCGTTGTAGAGACTCTTAGATAATATGAATAATAGATAGGGGGAGTATATGCAGTAGCTGAGACAGACCAGAGAACCATCCTTCCAAGAACTTGCAGAATTTGAGTAGACAGATTCAACACACTTAGTTAGAAGAAGTACAATATGATAGATTAATCAGTTGTAGTAGTACTTCATGATAGTACACTGACATATGAGTCAAAATTATGGACAATTGTGTAGCAGAGTCTTGAACATTATGGAAAGATATCGACATGAAATCGAATTTTCTGAACAGGGAACTTGAAGAAGAAGTCTACATTGAACAACTGGTTCCTAGAGCATGGTACTCTAGACTGGATAAATATCTACAATAGACAAGGTTCAGAAAAGGAAGTGCATAAAACAACCTCTACATCAAGGTAACTCAAGATAGTATTTTATTAATTGAAGTTTATGTTGATGACATTATTTTTGGAAGTACTGATGACAGGTTAAGCCAGAAATTTGCAAAGGATATGCATAATGAATTTGAAATATCATTACTCAGAGAACTATCCTTCTTTATAGGTCTTCAGATACGTTAAAGAAACTAAGGAATTTTTATTTCTCAAAGCAAGTATATCAGATAAATGCTAAAGAGGTTTGGAATGGAAGATTGCAAACCAATTACCACTCCTATGCAAACTAGTTGCAAGTTGAGAAAAGATGATGATTCAAAGTCTACAGACCAAAGGAAATACAGGTCAATGATTGGTATCTTACTATATCTGACATCATCCAAACCAGATGTAATGCAGGCAGTTGAACAGGTGGCATGATTTCAAACAACACCAAAGGAATTACTTGTCTTAGCAGTGAAGAGGATTTTTAGTTATCTCAAAGGAGCAAAAGAGTTTAGATTATGGTATCCAAAATGAAATGATCTATCACTTATTTCCTACATAGATGCAGATTGGGTAGGTTGCATTGATGACCGACAAAGCACCACTGGAGCAGCGTTCTACTTGGGTGAGTGTTTAGTATCTTGGCTAAGCTAGAAACAATCATCAATATCTTTATCTACAGTCAAAGAAGAGTATATTGTAGCAGTAGGATGTTGTACATAGGTTCTATGGATGAAACAAAATCTGACAGATATACAGGTTGAGTATGATGAGCCATTTCCAATATATCTTTATTGTAGTGTCCCTAAGGCCGAGCCCCGATGTAAAATATGAGCTGAAAGAGATTGTAAATATGTGTTATAGGCTGGTGAGCCAAGTTTAGTATAAGATGGAAGGATTATGTGTTTGTTAGGCCAAGAAGCCTAAGTGTTTGAGGGCCAGGAGCTTGTTGTTGTACTAGTATGTATGCAACACATCAATAAAATATAAACACTGCCAGGTGCAGACCGACCACGATGAATGAGTGATGGGGGACTGAGCGTCCACAGAGTGGGAAAGGGATTAGGGGATGGAAGGTGGGAAAAAGGGGCTAAGCCTAGGGGGCTTAGGCCTGGAATAATATTTTAATATTATTTCCAAAAAAAAGCCATAAGCATATTATTTTATCCTAAGTTCCTGGCAAGGGGAGGGAACGTGCAAAGGAGATGCATGCTGTGGAATGCATGCAGTTCCCAGGGTGACAAGTGTCAACCCTGGTGCATGCAAATATAATCGTCGAGATGAACCGCAAGAGGGGGATTCCTCCTCCATTCCACCCGACTGCCTGAGCGTGTACAGGCTCTGAGAAGTATGATTAACTCGACCTTTGCAAATAATATCTCATGCGTCCCTGAGAGAAGGAAAGTCGGTGATTGTTCTGAATAATCCATACCTCTCTGTCCCGAAGTCGTGACCGTGAGACCCATTTGCGATCGCACAACCAGTTCAAGGAATCCTATATCTGGCTCTGAGGAAATTGGTGTATTCCTCTGTTCTGAAACGGGAAATTAAATAGTCTGTGTTGATTTCGGGAATAGCCTGTGTGTGTGTTGAATTCTGAAAGGCCGAAACATCCTCTGTTTGAGCGCCGAGCCTATGTGTGGAGCCAATCCGTGAGACCATACGCCATTGTTAAACCTGCTGGATAGCTCGTGTCTTTTTTTCCCATGGGTTGCTGTGACCACGCAGTACTGGACTGCGTGAGGCTTGTTGGCCTGTGAGAGACTCCTCTAGGTGAGTGAGTGTACAGAGGGAGGAGAGAACTCCTGGAAGGAACCCTGTAGCTGCCATAGAGCCCAGAGACTTCCGGTCCGGTCTATTCCTATAACCCAAGGTAAGGGAGACTGGCAGCTGAAGGACTGTCTAGGTGATAGAGAAGGTGCACTCTCCTGGGGTGGAATAGGCATGTGGGGAATGAGGGTCTGTGGGCAGTGAGCGAGGAAGATTCCTGGGAGAGATTTATTTCTAGTGGTTGTGTATGACTGAATTCCCTGTAACCTCAGCCTGAGTCTGGATTCCTTGCCCTGGGGTGGAGCTCAGTCCCAGCTCGGGGGTGACCCACTATTGAGTTGAGGAACAATGTGGTCTACGGCTGGGAGGTTTGTGGGAGGCCTGCATTTGGTTGGTGGATTTCTCCACTGTCAAAAGATAAGTGTTTAATTATATTTTTACTGCATTTTATCATGACTATACTGGATATGTTATCATGTTTTCCGCTGTCTAAATGAATTACTGTTGAATGCTATGACTAGTTTAATTGTAGCAGTAAATTATATATTTTACTCTGAGATTTAAGTGTGTTTAATTGTTTAAATGCATGTGCTCATAATGTCTGTACGAATTATGTAAAAATCCATGTATAGAATGGTAACTGAGAGTTTTGAAAACCTCGGTAGTGTAAAATGGGTACACTACAAATTGGTATCAGAGCCAAGGTTTCGACACTGAGCCTAGATGGGCTAGTGGAGCGGTCTTTGGACTGAGAATGCAAGGGAAAATTGGGTATGAAAGGCCAATTTCGGACCCTGGTTTGCTCCGAAGCGTCAAGGAGACACTTGACGAGTTTTTATTAAGCTCAGGATGTATAGCGGTGCTATGAAACCACAGCTGGTGTGGTCTATGGCCACGAGGAGACAGGTCTCTACACTAAGGGTGTTAGAACTGTAGGATCTGTTCGGGAGGGAAGGCGAACCCTTGTAACCGTCAGATCTGGAGAATGTGCACAAGGTTTAAAGCCTTTGGCTATTGCACAGGGGATTGGAAAATTGCAATACACGAAATTCTGAATTGGTTAGGAACCGTCTAAGTCGTCAGATCTCGGCCAGAAAACCCATCAACCGTAGGATTTATCGGGAGATGACCGAAGGTTAAAGCTTAGTATTTAGGGGTGAAAGCTCTGAAATAGCGAGAGAGAATTTGAGCTATCCGTTTAAGGAATGACACGTGTCACGTGATCATCCAATTTGGAGATCCGGACACCCGGACTCACGTAGGTGATCATTTTTTGATCTTGCACCGGGCGAAGTCTCGAGATTTGATCTGAGCCGTCCAACAATTGGGACACGTGGCAGAGATAGAGCGACCCATTGGTATACAGGCTACTGGGGTTTTGAGTTGACAAAGGGTTTTGTCATCGGGGAATCAAAAGTCCCGAAGTCCCGAGATTGAATCGGGATCGTCCATTCGTTGTGGACGCGTGGCAGTAATCCAGGCAATCGGGGAAAGTCCCGATAGAAGAGTCATCGATCCAAAAATCGGGAATCGCGGGGACAAGAAGTCCATGCATTGTGAAACTCCAAACCCCGAAACCTCGACGAGAGGTTTACAGTCACGCGGTAGAGGTCACGTGGACAAGGAGCTAAGCCAGGAAGGCTAACGTGTGAAGGACGCGTCGGGATTCGGAGAATTGTGAATCCCGAGGACATGTGCATTTGGACATTGGGAAGTCCGAAATCCGATAGGAGGTATGACTGTCGTCATATAAGGGGAGGTCATGTGAGCCCCGAGTCTAGCCGGAGGGATAACGTGAGTTAGAGCGCATCGACATTTGGAAGCCCAAAACCTCGAAAGGATCTGTGCCGTAGATCTAAGGAAGATATGACCGTCGGATTTTTCTAGGAATGAACATGGACACGTGGAGCAATACCACGTGCCAGTGGGGACGAGAAGAGAAACGAGAAAGGTGGAACCCGATGACATCATTGAAAGCGACGTGGACCCTCATGAACGTTCCACGTTCCACCTTGGTTGTTGGTGACCACTGTGCGATGTGGGCTCGGAGGGTAAAGTAAATTGGAATTTCGAAATTCGGCAATTGAAATGACAAGAGGTGGGGAGTCACTGCATAATGAACTCCCGGGTGCCGAAAACCCGAAGTCCCGGGTACCAAAAACTCGAAAGTCCTGAAAACTGAAGTTTCAAAAAAAAACAAAACCTGAAAAGTACAGAGCCGAGCAGAGCTCAGAAAAATTTGTGAAAGTGAAAAAATTTATTAAACATCGATGGTTATGAAATATGACGAATTGTCAAGAAAATGAAGGCTTGACAAATTCTAGTTGTCTGCGCGTTGTAGTGCAGAAGGTTGATGAGTGCTAGAACTGTTTTGGAATTGCCACAAAGTGTAAGGAAATGGAAGAGACACATAATGCTTCCAGTTTAGAAAACAAAGCTCAGAAGAGATAGCGTAGAGCTTTAGTTAGTAGAGTGTGCATATCTAGCGTAAGGAGTGCTTATAGAGGGAACTTGTTTTAAGTTTGAAAGATTCCAGTAGACGAGCGTAGAAGGTGCAGATGGGCACCAGAAAGTCTTTCAGAAAAACACAGAAGGGTCGAGTTCCTTTGAGATTGAGTTAGTTAAAAGCTCAAAGAGGAACAGTGCAAGTTCGCATGACCGAGTGCAAGTGTGCGGCAAGGTGAAGTTAAAATTTCATTAACCAAAGTTTGGGAAGGAAAACACTGTCGAATTATTCGAGATCCTTCAAGTTAGGAAGAAGGTCAATTCCAGAAGAGTTGATGCCCAAATATTTGGAAAGAAGTCATTGAGAATTTGAACGAACAGTCAGAATTCTCCGTGGAGAACTCGCGAAATTGCGGGGGACCGTAATATAGCTAGAAGTTGGAAGGTGGTTAGTGGATGGAGAAACTCCCCATTCTAGGATCCAAAATAAAGTGGGTCGTTGATCGTGGTTGGTTTGAACCGTTGGATCATTTCGTAAATTCAGGGATCATTAACTTGGAGCACAAGCCAAATTCCTCGTCACTCCAAGTCCCGAATGACGAAAGAGATTAACAAGGGTAGAATCATACAGTGGAGAGATTCCAGGAAGAAGTGCCAAAAACCCATGAGCCGTCGGATCCAGCCAACTGTGAGGAGGATAACGCTAAGAGTCGTTCAATACTTGAAAACTCAGGAAAGCTATTGAACCGTCGATCTCAAGGAAGATCGAACCATTGATTTCTTTCATCGGGAAATCAGAAAATCCAAAGTTTGGAAAAATAGAGGAATTGTTCTCGAAAATTCCGAAATGCGAACTTCCAATTCGCGAGGAGAGATCTAGACCATTGATTCAAGGTGAGTGTCAGCCATTGATCTGACGCACTGGAATTCTATGAAGACGGAAGTTAAAAAAAAAGGAAGAGAACTGTTTTCTAATTTGTGAACTGTGAAGTCTGGATTCACGAAAAAGGATCCACACCGGTGGATTACAAGGAGCTTTGAGTCGTTATATCTGACTCAGGTGGATTTCAGAAAACTAGAGATCGGAAGAAAAGAGAGAAAACTATTTTTTCCAAACCCCAAAATGCGAATTGTTGATTCGCGAGAAATTGATTTGGACCGTCGAATCCGAAAAGCTATGGACCTTGATCTAAGGTAAATGGGGTTCGAGAGTTTGGACCTCGGGAAAAAGGAGGAGAGCTAGTCCTTGAAGTTCGCAAAGGGTAAAGTCCCGTAGCGATCGGAAGTTGGGGCCCCAGGTCATAGCTAGAGGTCACACTCGGGGAAGTTAAAGGAAGAGCTAGCATGCGCTAGACTCTTGTTTCTAATTTCTGGGATAGAGAGAGTCGAGGGTGACTCATATCTAAACACCCAGTATGTGAAGTCCCAAAATGCCTTCTGGATAGGTGTGTGGTCATAGCCGGTGGCCATGTGGGAGAAACTTGTGCCACCGCTAGTTCTCGCAAGAGAGTTTTCGTGCAAGGCTTGTGGTTTTGTTGCGTGGAGGTTCTAGTAGGAACCCGAAGAGATGCTCCAAATCAGAGAGCGGAAGACCCATTGACTGGGAGGTTTGCAGACCCCGTTGAGGTAGGGAAACTGCATTGAAGGTACTTAGGGCATGAATAATCATGCACAATGATTATAGTGGAGAGCATAAGAAGATTCAGGAATCCTGGAAGAATTGAATTTTTCTGGGATCCACAAGAAAAAGTGGTAAAGGGAGAAAGAAGTTGTTGCAATTTATAGCAGCAAGTACGTTTTGGCTTGTTTGGACATCCAGAGGAAAGAATGCTTGAAAGTTGCAAGTGTTGTTGGTAATGTTGTTGCACAATGAAGAAAGCAACAGAGAGCTGAAGAGCTGGTTATAAGTCTGATAAAAGAAGCATGAAAGCTTCTACTGCTATCAGATAT
>JZKD02S2360997.1:10277-34735 GCA_000966675.3 Picea glauca | reverse complement strand
CATTACTAATCTAAATTACAACTAATGGCCTAAAGCCGACATAAATAAAATAGCATTACTAATCTAATATGCCCCAATTAAGGGGTAATGAGCCAACATTAGGGCTTAACATTGGTAGCCGAAGGACTGTCCAGGTGACAGAGAAGGTGCATTCTCCTGGGGTGGAACAGGCATGTGGGGAATGAGAGACCGTTGGTTGGAGTACTGCCGAGGTTTGAATGGTTGGAGTGCTGCTGAGGTCTGGTACCTTGGCCTAGATCATGTGGATAAGGATTGTGGACCATGTCTATCTTGGGAAGCCATTTTCCGATGGAGTCATAGCTTTTCTTCGAGGTGGGAGGTCTTCTCACTCAAAAGATAAGTACAATTCTCTATTTTATTATATGATGTGTATATTGTATATAGTTTTAATGTTATTGAATTTGTTTGTATATACATACATATACATTGCATAAATGATTGCATTACTGCACCCGCGACTGTACCTAAGGTATCTCATATTTCATTAATTAAGAAATCTATATACCTGATGCTAATCATGTAATCAATTGGAATGCGATTCAGGTGGAACCAGAAAGTGTCCTGCAAGTGGACAGGAAAAGAAAACAGCTCCGGAATCGAGCTATAGAGCTTGTAAAGTTCCAGTGGACCTGGTACGGTCCTAAGGACACGACATGGGAGCATGCAGATGTTATGCGGGCAGAGTACCCACATCTTTTTGAAAATTTTGAAAAGCTTGCAGATGCTATGTAAAGTTGCACTAAGGAGAGTGCAAAAATAAGGGGAGGGGATTGTAGTGTCCTCAAGACCGAGCCCCGACGTAAAATATGATCTGAAAGAGATTGTAAATATGTGTTATAGGCTGGTGAGCCAAGTTTAGTATAAGTTGGAAGGCTTATGTGTTTGTTAGGCCAGGAAGCCTAAGTGTTTGAGGGCCAGGAGCCTGTTGTTGTACTGATATGTATGCAACACATCAATAAAATATAAACACCACCAGGTGCAGACCGACCACGATGAATGAGTGATGGGGGACTGAGCATATGTAGAGTGGGCAAGGAATTAGGGGCTGGAAGGTGGGAAAAAGGGGCTTAGGCCTGGAATAATATTTTAATATTATTTCCAAAAAAAAAAGCCATGTGCATATTATTTTATCCTAAGTTCCTAGCAAGGGGGGGGAACATGTAAAGGAGATGCACGCTGTGGAATGCATGCAGTTCCCAGGGTGACAAGTGTCAACCCTGGTGCGTGCAAATATAATCGTCAAGATGAACCGCAAGAGGGGGATTCCTCCTCCATTCCACCCGACTGCTTGAGCGTGTACAGGCTCTAAGCAATACGATTAACTCGACCTCTGCAAAGAATACCTCATGCATCCCTAAGAGCGGGAAAGCCGGTGACTGTTTTGAATAATCCGTACCTCTCTGTACCAAAGCCATGACCGTGAGACCCATTTTCCATCGCTGAACTAGTTTAAGGAAGCCTGTATCTGGCTCTGAGGAAACTGGTGTATTCCTCTATTCTGGAACGGGAAATTAAATAGTCTGTGTTGATTTTGGGAATAGCTTGTGTGTGTGTTGAATTCTGAAAGGCCAAAACATCCTCTGTCTGAGCATCGAGCCTATGTGTGGAGCCAATCCGTGAGACCATCCGCCATTGTTAAACCTGTTGGATAGCTCATGTCTGTTTTTCCTGTGGGTTGTTGTGACCACGCAGTATTGGACTGCGTGAGGCTTGTTGGCCTGTGAGTGACTCCTCCAGGTGCGAGAGTGCGTAGAGGGAGGAGAGAACTCCTGGAAGGAACCCTGTAGCTGCCATAGAGCCTAGAGACTTCCAGTCCGGTCTGTTCCTGTAACCCAAGGTAAGGGAGACTGACAGCTGAAGGACTATCCAGGTGACAGAGAAGGTGCACTCTCCTGGGGTGGAACATGCATGTGGGGAATGAGGGTCTGTGGGCAGTGAGCAAGGGATATTCCTGTGAGAGCTTTCTTCCTGGTGGTTGTGTATGATTGAATTCCCTGTAACCTTAGCCTAAGTCTGGATTCCTTGCCCTGGGGTGGAGCTCAGTCCCAGCTCAGGGGTGACCCACTGTTGAGTTGAGGAGCAGTGCGGTCTACGGCTAGGAGGTTCGTGGGAGGCCTGCATTTGGTCGGTGGATTTCTCCATTGTCACAAGATAAGTGTTTAACTATATTTTTACTGCATTTTATCATGACTATATTGGATATGTTATCATGTTTTCCGCTGTGTAAATGAATTACTGTTGAATGTTATGTCTAGTTTAATTGTAGCAGTAACTTATATATTTTACTTTAAGATTTAAGTGTGTTTAATTTTTTAAATGCATGTGCTTATAATGTCTGTACGAATTATGTAAAAATCCATGTATAGAATGGTAACTGAGAGGTTTGAAAACCTCGGTAGTGCAAAAGGGGTACACTACATTTATAATACAAGCGCCATCAGTATCTCAAAGAACCCAGTGATACACTCCAAGATGAAGCACATTACAATAAAGTATCATTGTCTATGGGAACAAGTTGTAGAGAAGAACATCAAAGTTGAACATGTGGGCACAAAAGAGCAAGTGGCATACATCTTTACAAAACTGCTTCCAAGGGAAGCCGTTGAGTATGTTCGCCAGAGACTCGGAGTAATTTCTACTCCAAAATGAATGCTATTGAATGCTTATCTTATATGTCTTAGATTTACATGAGGAAGCACAATAAAAGGGATCAGTTTCAGGAAGAGTTCAGTCATGGGGAGTATCCCTAAGGACAATTCAGTTAGGGGTAGTAGCCACGTATGGAAATATATCTTTTCCAATGATGACAAAGGGGGAGAGATTTATCAGATGCAAAGGTAAATGCTTGGAGAAAGAGCACATAGGCATGGTTCCAGGGGGAGCGATGGTCACAGGGGGAGCATGAGTGATATGACTTCGGTATTGCATCAGATTGTTTCCATCAATTCAAAAGGGGGAGATTATTGATTATTTGGGTTGGTTTTCATTGATGTCAACCCTTGAAGAAAGTCCAGTAGCAAATTTTGGTAGCACAAAGGTTTGGGTAATGGACCTAAGTTTGTTTGGTGTATAGTGGTATGAGTTTTAATATATTTTAAGGTAACACTATTATGGATGGGTAGTACATGTCATGCCATTTCTGGTGGTATGTGGAATGTCACATAACTCCTCATGGTTAGAGAGTTATGGCCATGTGAAGGTGGAGAACCCTCATGAGTCATTTAGAATCCCCAAAAGGTCAAAGTAGTCAAAGTGGTTGCAAAGAAGAAATTATTTAAATAATAAAGTGAAGTGATGAGTGTACTATAAGTCAAAGTGGATAAAAAATAAATTATTTAAATAATAAATTTAATGGATAAATTACTAAGTGGACAAGTGGTTAGAAGTGGGTTAATCCGAAAATAAGGAAAGTGGGTTAATATGGTTAAAAGGTAACCCCTTGAGGAAGCTACATGAAAGTATAAATAAGAGGAAATACTCTCTCATTTTAATCAAACTTGAGCATATTGAATATCTACAAGTGACTGAGGTAACCAAAGGATATCTAAACCAAATTTCATAGGGAAGGTGAAGTAAATAAGGTCGAAATTCAAGGGAGGATAAATTCTTTTGATGATGCTTTCTAAGATATGTTATTTACAGGTCATCTCACCATTTTCGCAATAATTTTTTTCTAGAATGATTCAGACCATGAAATTGAGAGTCCATTGAGGAAACATATCCAAGTAGTTGTGATAACAATTTCATCTTGTGGGTCATTTTATTTTTGGAGTTACACTCCGAGGAAAATAGGGTTTGTTGCTAGTCCTGAAACTAGTCTAAAAACAGGTGTTTCGGGTTAAAATGTCATAACTTTTTCATAAAATATCCAAATTTAGTAAGACAAAATGTATTGGTTAGAGTAAAATATGTAGTATTTTGTGTACAATTTTCAGATCCATACAAAAAATATTCCATGTGGGGCATGCTCTACGAGTTAGCTCTCTAGAATAAGACAAAATTCAATAAGGTATGCCATTTTTGCTATAACGCCTTTTCAGAAAGGTTCCAAGTAGTGAAACCTGGAGGAATTGAATAAAAGACACTAAAGAACATTTTCTACTATTTTTGGATATTTATTCATTACAGGTACATAGTTATGATTATTTCAAGCTAGGGTTTTTTACTAATCCAAAATTAGTCATTTGAGACGAAAGTAAAGTTTGATGAAAATGCTAGTCTCTTGTTGTTAAAGTTAAGGAAGGTTTGCATGTATGTGATCATATGCATTAGGTCTATTACAGATTTACAAATCAAATTTGGATGATGAAATTGATGAGGGATTTTGGTTGAGGTACATGTTGGGTACATGGTTGAGACAAGTAGTTGATGATTTGGCACATACATGAGGTGTATAGTTGATGATGTTGGTACATATTGATGAGTCATAGTTTATGAGTAGTTGATACATGATTGCTACATACTTGGTACATGGTTGGAGGGACTTGTCAGTAGTATTGTTGACACATGATTTATGGATGATGTAGCATACTTGTATTGGTATATTATTAG
This sequence comes from Picea glauca, assembly GCA_000966675.3. NCBI lineage: Eukaryota > Viridiplantae > Streptophyta > Pinopsida > Pinales > Pinaceae > Picea > Picea glauca. Next base: position 30,163 of record JZKD02S2360997.1, on the reverse strand, counting down.
AAGAACATATTGATATTGGTGATGATTATGAGTTGTTGTATTATGTTTAGTTGATGCACATCTTTAAGAGTTATCTTGGTGAGTATATATGATTTGATTGATAACATTGATGAGACAGGTTGTTTGAACATGTTGTTGTGACAGGTTATTTGTATAGGTTTGGTGCATGGTTGATGAACTTGTTCATGGTACAGGTTGAGGTACAGGTTGGTGCATGGTTGATGTACTTTTTTATGGTACATGTTTATTATAGGTTGTTTGATACAGGTTGGTTCATCATTGATGCACTTGTTTCTGGTACAGGTTGATTACAACTTGTTTGTTACAGGTTGGTGCATGGTTGATGCACTTGTTTATGGTACAAGTTGATTATAGGTTGAGGTACAGGTTGATGCATGGTTGATGCATGGTTCAGGTTATTGGTATAGGTTGTTTGGTGCAGGTTGATTGGTACAGGTTTACAAAAGTATATCTCATAGTGATAGTGTGATAGTGGTTTCATCATTCTACTTATAGGTCTGGGTGGTTGGATGGGGCAAGGATAGGTGGTTGTAGCCACCTTCTGGTTGTAGCTGAAGAACATAGGGGGTTGTAGCCTCCTTCTGGTTGTAGCAAGAGAATAGGGGAGTTTGAGCTTCCCTTAGGTTGTAGCTTGAGAAACTAGGGGGTTGGAGCCTCCTTCCAGTTGCAGATGGAAAACAAAGGAAGTTAGTGCTTCCAATTAATATAATTCTTAAATACATATAAGAAAATACATTTCGTGGTTTTTTCCCACTTTGGGTTTCCATGTAAAAACACTGGTGTACTGTGTATGTGTATGATTTCTCATTTGTTCATTGTTTATTTACTCAAAAACTATTGGATGATAATGCTACATTGATTTAACACATGCATTTTATGGTTAAAAAGGATTAAATTGCTCTATTAATGATTCACTCTCACCCCCTCTAAGTAATCCAACAATACTATATACAATACAATACTCCACCCAGGAATACAACATATGTGAAATTAGTGCAAAAGGGATTAGAAAGTAAAATTCCACTATAAAAATTTCCCTTGCCCTTTCTCTCCAAGAAGGCATTCTCAATAAGTGTACCTTGGTTTATAGATTTCACCTTTTTCCATGTGGAGACAAAAATTGCTTATCCCAATGTTCTTTGATATGCAAGACTTCAATACTTTATATTGTAAATGGAAAATTCCACATTAATATAGAGAATAAACAATCCTTGACTTTCTTGAATATGAATCACTTGTAGGTTTCATGCATACTGCTATTATTTTAAATAAAATTTCAAATTTTTAGAATATATCATTATAATTGAATGTTGATTGGAAATGATCCAGACAACATATCATCTTAATCAAATCCCTGGAAACGGTCCAATGGAGTAGGAGAAGGGAATTATTGAAGAAGGATTTTAAAACAAATTTGAATTAAATGGTAAAGTGTCTTAAATACCATAACAACAATTTTTTTTATAATGCATGGAGTTACTCTAACTAAAATTAACAGGCTAAATCTAGAGAGACCATGCACATACTATCAACAAAAGTCACATTTGCACTATATAAGGAAAAATTTTGTTTCTCAAGAGAAAAGCACCGATGAGGATGATATGAACATAAAATTATGCACTTTAAAATGACAAAGATAGAATCCATCAAAACAGAGAAAGAAATGGGAAACGTTAAATGTGGAGTCTTTATATATCATATGTTTTATATGGAATTATCCACAAACTAATAGTTGGTCTACAAATTATCAGAGGGATAGTTGATTAATTGTATAGTAAATTTTGTAAGGCATTAAGAAGTTGAAGTTGCCAGAATTCTTGAGCCAAATCATGGGGGACTATGTTGGATCATGTTGTCATTGATGCCAAAGGGTTAATTAATCGATGTCAAAGGATTGATGTCAAGGGATTGATTGATGCCAAAGGATGATTGATTGATTGATGCCAAAGGATGATTGAATGATGTCAAAAGTCAAAGGTTTTATGTATACATGTTTTATCATAGTATATCGATGAAGTATGTCAAATGGAAGCAAAGTCATATGATGTCATTGATATGATGCATATATGAATATGGATTGATGTGTTTCATTGATATATGATGCATTGTTGGATTGATGTAAAGATGAATCATTATTGTCTTATCATGGTTGATAAGGTGTACAAATGGATGAACTCCAAAGTGGTCCCCTTATGGTGAAATCCCTCAAGGGAAGACACTTTATGGTTGAGTTATCCTCGAAGTATGGTTGGATAACCCATGCTTTTATATAGAATAATGAGATGAATATAACTGAATTTGTTAGTGAAACTGTCCTAGATGGATAGTGCTTGTCATGCCATTTCTGGTGGTATGTGGAATATCACATAACTCCTCATGGTTTGAGAGTTATGGCCTTACAAAGATGAAGGACCCTCATATGTTGGCTTGAAGCTCCAAGAGGTCAAAGAAGTCAAAGTGCTTGAAAAGAAGAAATTATTATTTAAATGATAAAGTAATGGAGAACTTTCTAATTATGGAAAGTGGTTAACCCTAAAAATGAGGAAAATAATCTAAGTGGCCTAGAAATGGGTTAAGTGACCTAGAAGTGGGTTAAGTGACCTAGAAGATGCTTCTAAGGAAACAACTTGGAGAGCATAAATAAGAGGCAAGGGTCTCTTGTGAAATGCACCTTTTATGCGATCTCTTATGTATATCTTGTGCATCCCTTGAGAATGTGTTGAAGATCTATTCTGAGAGAGAGGAGATATGGAGGATCTCATGGATGCATCAAAGTTTTAGCAAGTATGAGATCATGATGAAAAAAGTCTCGAAAGTTCAGAAACCCTAGTTTCTGAGTTATACGCTGGCTGTAGTGAGCCAAGGCACGTACATATGCGAGATGAATGAAGATAGGGCACGTACAATGGATGAATTCATGTGGACTTGTGTGTGAGTTGGTGCAAGGATCCTGAAGACCGAAGCAGGTTCTAAATCTACATTCTATGGGCTTAGATCTACCACTGAGACTCTGGTATGGTTACATTGTTGTCTTGATGGATACTCTTTCTTGTGGTGTTGTTAATTCTTAATGCATTCTTGGTATGGTTGTTATGACTTGGTTTGTGTTGGTTGAAGGAGTGAGAAGTACTCTTATGATTCATTACTGATATGATTGCTATGGTATACTGGTTTCTTATACATGATTGAGTAGCATTCATATTGTATGGTTGGGGAGCATGAGTAAGTTGTTGGAGAGCTTGGATGTGTTGTGAGTGGTTATGGGTCAGATTGGACATTGAGAGACATAAGAGAATGTGATTGAAGGTTGCAGAGGATCTGAGCTGATCTTGAAGATAAAACCCTAAGTAACTCAGAAGTGATACATAGTCTGTAGTACAGACTAACCGCGTACATACGTGAGCTTTACTATTGGTAGGACACGTATATATGCGTGTTGCACTATCGATAGGTTGCGTACCTATTGATAGATTGATATCTGTTAGGATTGTTGCCTCATATCAGTTGGTGCTGAGGGTGTAAGATGAGTCTTGCATTATAGATTTGGTTCTCTTGTAGAGTTGTACTCTATTCAATTGTTGCTAATAACCCAAGGATTGTAGTCCGTAATAAAAAGAAAATTGTACATACATCTTGTGTTCTTTGTGTTCCTTGTGGTGATGATTTTTTGATGATATTTTGCTGATATATGTTAACATTTAACTGGTTATAAATGACAACAATCAATAATAAGTAAATGGTGATTTCTAGGTAATGAGTTTTGTGAAGGGGAAGTTTTTGGAAAAAGAGCCCTACACTGTTCACTCCCCCCTCTCAGTGTAGTCGGTGTGTCCAACAATTGGTATCAGAGCAGGCCTTCACTATAAGCCTTAACAAGCTTGGAGGAGATCTATGGACACACAAATGGATGATGAAGTTCCAATCCTTGATGAGGAAAACTATTCTACTTGGAGAATAGAGATGAGAGTGCATTTATAGGAAATGGGAGTGGGTATTTGGAAGGTAGCCATTGGTGGATCTGTTCCTTTGAAGAACAAGTCAAAGTTTGCAGCTCAAAGGGAAGGAAAGAAGAATGATGCATTGTCTCTCAAGACCATTCTTAGTGGACTCTCAAGCCCTATCAAAGAGAGCATAGAACAATGCACTTCCGCCAAGGATCTATGGCTAAAGCTAGAGAAGACATACCAAAGCAAGAAGGAAGATATTGAAGACAACTCCATCAAGACAAATGAAGATACTGAAGACAATTCAAATGAAGAAAAAGAATCATGTGATGATGTTGGCAAAAAGGAAGATATTGAAGACATTTCAAATGAAGGTAAATAATCTTCACAAACCCTTGATTGCAATAATTCAAAATGTGATGATGTTGAATTTTTCTGTACAAGTGAAGAAGATAATCTAGAAATAGTTGATTGTTATCCCATGGAAGAAGTAGAAGAAGAAATATCAGAACTTCAAAATAAAGTTGAAGAGGGTCTATATGAATATAGCAATGACCACTATTATATAGACTATAGCTATCTTTCAGATAAAACTAAAAAGTTTCTCAAGAAGAGTCAAAGGCACATCTTGAAGTTAAAGGAAATGCTCAAAGAACAAGAAGAGAGTAATAAGACTCAATTAGAAGAAAAGGAAGAAGAGATCACAAGACTAAAGAATGAAAAAGAATATAAGAAGGTAGATGATGAGATTAGAAAAATTATTGAAATTATTTTCCATCTCAAGACCCAAATTGAAGAAGCCAAAAGGGTAGAGGAACTATTGAAGAATCAAGTAAATGAAAAGGAAGAGTCATGTCATAAGTTAGAAGATGAAGTTGTTGATCTTAGAAAGAAAGTAGAGAAGTCAAACAAATTCTTGAATAACTCACAAATCTTGAATGAGATCTTGGAAAGTCAAAGATCACCAAATGATAAATCAGGTCTTGGATACAAGAGAGAAGCTACACATGTTGAAGCAAGCACCTCAAGGAAGCATGAGGTAAGTCCCTCATTCTCAAAGGATGAAAACAATGTTGAAAACCAACCATCTACACAAGGCAAAGAAAATTTCAAAAGAATAAAGCAAGGAAGACATCAAGAAGCCATGTTTACAACTCAAAGAAGATGGACACCAAAGCAAAAGTATGAAAGTGTTTTTCATGGTCAATGTTATTCATGTAATGAATATGGTCACAAAGATTTGGAATGCAGATCTTATGGAAGGAAAAATAATGGAAGATTTCATAACACCATAAGGTGTTGGAGATGTGATCAAGTAGGATGCATTGTTGTTCACTGTCACAACATGAGATGCTACAGTTGTAGTGGATTTAGCCACAAATCCCAGGATTGCTAGAACACAAGAAGAAAGTCCATGATGGGGAATTCATATAACATGAATAGAAGAAGGAATGAAGTAAGGAAGGGAGACATATTTGAAAAGATGGAATCTCAGAGCTCAATTTCTGAGAAGAAGGGAAACCTTCAGAAGTGGGTGAAGAATACTGATCAACCAGAGCAGAATGGAAGCCTTAAGGGGGGCTCAAGTGTGTCATCTAATGAAGCATACGTGGGTGACAGTGTTATCAATTGCGTACATATGTAGGCTGACCTTGAATAGGTCGCATACATACATGATCTGTCTGTGCAACAAGCCACACATATGTGGTAAAGCCTAAGGAAAGGGGCTATGCACATTGGTTGCATCTTGATGTGATGGTATAACTCTTTGTTGCAGGTTTTGACATTGTTTGTTGTAGGTTTTCATGATTACATATTGGATTATGTAATGTGATGATATAAAATGAAAGACTATCTTGGATGCATGGAACTAACCCATGAGTATGGATTGAGGGATTCTTCTGTTGAAGAACATTGCTGGTTATGACAATGAAGTTATGACACCTTGGTTATGTGATATATCTTGATGATTCTAGCTAGAGATGTCATTGATCTATTGAATCACACTACTAGTACATGTATTGTTGGATGCTTAGCATTTGTTGTAGTGAATGGAGTATTGAGGCTAGATTCATATTTGATGCATGATTCATACATTTCTAGTACATTGGTAGAGGCACCTACTAGCAGGTTGATTGGCACATATTTTATGTTTGATTTGGCATACATGCATGAGGATTCATTTTGTTATGGTGCATGGTTGATGTACTTGCTTGGTACATGATGTATTGGATGATATGATGAGACACTTGATTGATTGAGATACATGATTGTGGCACTTGGTTCATGGTGAAGACATATCATGAGTGATATGACAGTTGTTTGATGCACATGGTTGGCATGTTGGTAGAGGCACATGGTTGGCATGTTGATAGAGGAATATGATTGGTATACTATTGGAAAATGTTATGGTACATGATGTATTTTTTCATTCATTGACATATATTTTGCTTCATGATATTTGGTATGGCATAAGTTTGATGCATGGATAGGTCCAAGGATCGTCATGTGGTAGCATATTGTTCATTTTTCATAAAATATAGGGGGAGACATACCCATAGGGGGAGTCATTATTATTCCCATGATTCTAGGACAATATATTTATCAGATGCATACTTGGTAAAATAATCCTATATTTGAAGAAAGAGCACATAGGCATAATTCCAAGGGGAGCGATGGTCATAGGGGGAGCATGAGCGATGTATCTTCAACATTAAAACATAATGACTTCGCTTGTTCAAAATGGGAGATATTATTCAGAGGAATATCAAATGCATTAAAGCAGGGGGAACATCCCCAAGGAGAGTTCAAGAAGGGGGAGCAGCCCCAAGATGAGAATGATCCTTTTCCATTGATGTCAAAGGGGGAGAGATAGTCACATTGATGTGATTTATGATTAATGATGTGGAGAGATAGTCACATTGATGTGATTGATGGCTATTGATGTAGAGCATGCCTTGTTTACATGTTGACATCAATGATTGGTGTTGACATCAATGTTGGTATTGCCATTAATGCCAAAGGGGGATATTGTTGGATCATGTTGTCATTGATGCCAAAGGGTTAATTAACCAATGTCAAATGATTGATGTCAAGGGATTGATTGATGCCAAAGGATGATTGATTGATTGATGTCAAGGAATTGGTTGATGCCAAAGGATCATTGAATGATGTCAAAAGTCAAATGTTTGATGTATACATGTCTTATCATTGTATATTGATTAAGTATGTCAAATGGACTCATAGTCATATGATGTCATTGATATGATGCATAGATGAAGATGGATCGATGTATTTCATTGGTATCTGATGCATTGTTGGATGGATGTAAAGATAAATTATTATTGTCTTATCTTGGTTGATAAGGTGTACAAATGGATGAACTCCAAAGTGGTCCCCTTATGGTGAAAGCCCTCACAAGAATATGCTTTATGGTTGAGTTATCCTTGAAGTATGGTTGGAAAACCCATGCTTATATATGGAATAATGAGATGAAGATAAGTGAATTTGTTAGTGAAACTATCCTAGATGGATAGTGCTTGTCATCCCATTTACAATGGTATGTGGAATGTCACATAACTCCTCATGGTTTGAGAGTTATGGCCTTACGAAGATGAAGGACCCTTATATATTGGCTTGAAGCCCCAAGAGGTCAAAGAACACAAAGTTCTTGAAAAGAATAAATTATTATTTAAATGATAAAGTAATGGATAACTTTCTAATTGTGGAAAGTGGTTAACCCTAAAAATGAGGAAAATAAGTTAAGTGACCTAGAAATGGGTTAAGTGGCCTAGAAGTGGGTTAAGTGATTGTTGGAAACCAATTCACATTTTTATACTGTCCTTATAAGCTACCTACACCAGTGTTTTGCAAACCTTAAATTTTGTCGCAATTCTTAAATAAAACGACACTATTATTTTTGCACTATTTGCACACTTATCTTTCTTCTTGTTTTCACAACTGCAAGAGTGAAAACTTGGTTTTTGAAGTCACATTAAAACCATCACTGAGTTGTCGTTATCATTCTTGTCGATATGTCCATTGCGTTTACAATTTACTTATCGTTATACAGTTGGCAAGACCTTTTGATCTGTACTCATTTGACATTCTTTGATTGATTATGTAATTTCGTTTCATGAGTGATTGAGTTTGTGATGCATTGGTGATTGGATTTACATGTTATTTGATCGATTCACTTGGCACATTGGTTACATAAAAATGCATTGGTGTTATGGTTAAACTCTTGGTATAAATCATTTTATACAACACATAGTTCATATGGTCAAATCCATGGTATGATTTCGTTTATTTTCTTTGGTTTTGAAATTAAAACTATGTGATAACTATTGCTTGTGCGAATGTTTAATCCACTTACCATTGATTTCATTGGTTGATTGAATGGCATAATTGTTAACACATATGCATAGTCATTTGAATAGTTTTAAGCACCGGTGGTTGTACTATGGATATGACTATTGTGCATGGGCCAAAATAGCTCCACCACCTTCATACGATATGTCATTAATGATTTCCCCCTATCCCTGTTTCACCTTTGCTAGTTTCGGGTAAAACTGTGAGCATTTTGCCCCTGCGTATGCTGTGATTCAAACCCTAGCTCATTCACATCTCTCACCGTGTGCTCCTGTCTATGGCACCGGTGGTGTGAATAGAGCCGAACGGTAGTCAAGCTCTGTTACTATTTGATAACACTGGTAAGGATTTAGAGGATAGTGGATGGCTCACATTTGTACAGAGGTTCGAGGGTTTCAATTTGTTGGTTACACAACAATTCGCCCTTACCTTCGATGGGTGTAGGGATAAAGTAGGTGACATTCAGCTTGAGCTAAATGAAGAGTTCATAAGCTTTGCCACAGGATTGGCAGCCACAGGCCAGCAATGGTTTAAAAACTCCAAAGTCGACAAGGTGCCATGGCCTTTGCTATTCATATCAGGAAGAGTCACATCCTGTGACAGAGGTATGCCTATTTCCACACTTAAACCTAGGTGGCACAATATTTTGATAATGGTTAAACAATTTGTGACCTGTGAGGGTCGGTATGGATTGGTTTTTTTTTATCACCTTTGATTGTTGATGAATTTCATGGGCTATCCATTGAACATGCCATTTTACTTCCTACGTAGTCTTTACAAAATGGCTAAGAGGTTCAAACGCGAGAAGGCCGATAGCAGCTTGTTTCACCATGCCTTGATTAGAATCATCGTCGTTCACCATCTGAACCTCCACAGTGATAATTGGCAAGCCTTTCTTTCTCAAAATGGCTTTGTTGATTTAGAGTCTGTCCAAATTGACAAGTCTATGGTCAGTGAGACTAAGGTCGGGCCACCCGTGCCTTTCCATGCCCTTCTACCCTCTCCCAAACCCTCAGTCGGCCCTGACATCGACCTACCCGACATCATAACAGACAAGGATGAGGCTGTAAAGAAGCGTGTGAGTAAGAAGGTCAAGGGTAAACCTACTGTTGATAGCAAAGGTAAAAAGAATGCTTGATTGATATCGAGACTTGCCCAGAATAAGCCTAAGCCAAACACTGATCAAAAGCCCATAATTTTGAACGAGGACTCAGACTCTGATATCAAGCACTTCCTAGCTGGAGAATACCCTTATTCCCAAGGCCTATGCTCCGAGCCACCCTGTGACTATGTTTCTAATTTTCCCCCGTGCCTAAAGAACAATCCTAACTACCTAGGAATCAAGCTTCATAATGAAACCCTCAGTGATGTGAACAAACCCACGACTGTTATTTCGAAGCCCGAGCAGACATCATGTAACCAGTGTAATGTGTGGCTTGAGCGCTACTATACCAATGTTCCCTTGTTACAGTCAAAGATTAAATCATTGGAAAACCAAGTTACAGTGTTGTCAAGAGAAAGGAACAAACTTCAAGCTAATGACAAGAAGCAGAAAACTACTGGTTCGATCGTTTTTAGGAATGTCGAATCAGCGACAACCTTCGTCAATTCCAAACTATCATGACCAAGTTGTCTGCTGATTATCCAAGTATGAATTTCAATATCAATTTCATTTTATGAATTGCTTGGATTAATATATGAATTGGTTTTTAAGTTTTGATTAGTTCTATTTATTATTCGAAATAATTTTTTCATTGTCTGATTATCAAAAACGGTTATGTGTGGATCCTGTACAGTAGATTCATTTTGCCAAAATCAAATGTGGTTACAATTTTGGTATGTGATTTGGCTGTGCCTAGTTTAGCAATTGATTGGTTTTCATTGGGTTTGATTCGTTTTGAATAATTCTGTTGGTTTGAATTAACCAAGTCAATGGGGTTTGCTTTCTCTTGGATTTTGTTTGCATCTGACCTGTACAGGAGATTTTTATGCTAAAATTAGAACACAGTTATGTTTTGATTTAATATGATTTTGTTGTGGTTGGATTTAGTTTCTATGGTTTGATTTTGGAACGATTTCGTGGGCTTGAATTGTTATGAACCTTTAAATATGTTATGCATCATTATTAAGGATTGGTTTAATAAATATGATGTAATCTTTTAAATCATGAAAACAACTCTGTTCGACTTCGATTTGGCAAAAACGACTCTGTTTTGTATTGAATCAATATTCTCATTTGGCCTGTGTCGAAGATCTATTTGCTAAAATCATGGAAACAATGTTAATTCATAACGATTCTGCCAGCCTCAAACCGTTTCGATTCGTTCTTATTCGATTTGATTTACAAGTGGTTATTGTGTGCAACGATTAGCATGATCGTTTGTTTATATTTAATACAGTTATATAAATTTGAAAAAGATCATGTTGGTTTCGTTCAGATACGACAGTGATCTTGTTGATAGCTGAAGCAACTATTTGTGTTGATTTCAATTGGTTATGAAAACAATTTCATTGCTGTCGAGTTATCCAATACTATTCTGTTGACCCGAATTGGTGATAACAAATTAAACAGAGCGTATCCATCTCTGTTATCATTTGGTTGAATACGATTTAGTTTGTTCAATTTGTATACAAGTGTTGATTTGAATGATGATTTTAGCAATCAAATATTTTTAAATAGTTTGAATATATTTTTAATATTCGAATTGATTTTGAAATGATTATGTGTTCAATTTAGACCAACTACAAAATCGCAAGATTCTGTAGCTAGTCTTAAAAATTAGATTTTTGTTAATTTTATTAATAAAATATCCTCTAATATTGTCTATTCTTGTCCTTGTTCAGGTACATACGAATTGCAATGATCAATTTGGGCATGCCGTGACAATATAGGAGATATTTGTGTGATGTAGTTTTTATTTTGTTAGTTTGAGTTAGAAATAGAAACTTGGGATATTTTCCCAGATTTGTGTAAACAATTTTGATAACTTCCACAGGGATGTTTTACCCTGTGGGAGATCTTTAAATACTTTTCATTTTTTGTAATAAACTCATCATCATCCTCACTGTGGGAGAACCATACTATGGATTTATGATATAGACTGAGATGAAAGTTGATGTCTTGTAACAACTTTCGCTTTCAATATATCAAACTTTTGTTTCAAGTTTTATTCATATCATTTTGCAGTTGATTATAGACTACTTTAGCTATTGTAATCTATTGTAGGTTGATGTGACTTGATTAATGTGTTATCCATATCTGATCTCTTTTATTATTTAAAAATACAACAATTAATTTGTTTCAGTTAATGAATCACATATTTCTTTTCTTCGTTAATTGAATCATTATGTACAAATCCTTGCATGCAGATTTATCTAAATGTTATGATTTGTAAATTATAAGATTGTTGTAACTTTTATGTCTTGTTTGTTTTGTTATCGATTTTCAAAACAACACTGCTGCTTACTGTTTCCTAGAGGCTGGCAGAGGATTGATGCAGGTTTCCTCCCATCAAACAGCTGAACTGGATTCTTTACACAGGACAAATTGAAAAGCGTTATTACAGGTTAGCTTATTAGTATAATTTAATTAGTTTAGATAAATATATGCATAGTTTAGATTTGTAGTTAGAGTTATTATTTAAGTTGCTTAGTTTAGATAGTTCTTAGTTTATTTCTTTTTCATAAAATTATAAAAATCAAAAAACAATTGTTTCGCTGTCTTAGGACAGATTACAATGAGTTTTGCAGGTTTTCATTTAAATCTGTAATTTGTAAATATTGTACATTTGTGATTAAGATTCAATTCTGTTAGTAGTTAGATGTTTAAATTTCGTAGAGTTATTATAGTATTAGATAGTAGATTGTATATATAATAGTTTACATTTGTTTATTAGTTTGTTTTAATTGTTATTTTTATTTAGATTAGTTAATTTAGAGTAGTTTTCTTTTGTTTTCTTAGGACTTAGATCGGCTAATGGAGCTGCTAAACCTGTCAGGGTGGGTTATCCCAAACGGCTTGGGTTATTTAGACAACCCTAGACCGGATCCACTCTCCCAGTTGACGGACGGTCAATTTCACCCGTCAACAGTGACCTAGAATATGCTTCTAAGGAAATTACTTGGAGAGTATAAATAAGAGGCAAGGGTATCTTGTGAAATGAACCTCTTATGCAATATCTTATGCATCTCTTGTGCATCCCTTGAGCATGTGTTTAAGATCTGTTCCGAGAGAGAGGAGATTTGGAGGATCTCATGGATGCATCAAAGTTTCGACAAGTTTGAGATCATGACGACAAAAGTCTCGAAAGTTCAGAAACCTTAGTTTTCGAGGTATAAGCGAGATGCAGTGAGCCAAGGTGCGTACATACACTAGCTGAATGAGGATAGGGTGTGTACAGTGGATGAATTCATGTAGACTTGTGTGTGAGCTGGTGCTAGGCTCCTGAAGATTGAAGCAAGCTCCAAATCTACATTCTATGGGATTAGATCTGCCACGAAGACTCTGGTATGGTTACATTGTTGTCTTGATGGATACTCTTTCTTGTGGTGTTGTGAATGCTTAAGGCATTCTTGGTATGGTTGTTATGACTTGGTTTGTGTTGGTTGATGGAGTGAGTAGTACTCTTATGATTCAATACTGATATGATTTCTATAGTATATTAGTTGCTTATACATGATTGAGTAGCATTCATATTGTATGGTTGAGGAGTATGAGTAAGTTGTTGGCGAGCTTGGATGTGTTGTGAGTGGTTATGGGTCAAATTGGATAGTGAGAGATAGAAGAGAATGTGATTGAAGGTTGCAAAGGATCTGAGTTCATCTTGAAGAGAAAACCCTAAGTAAATCAGAAGTGATACACAGGCTATAGTACAGACTAGATGCATACATACACAAGTTGTACTACTGGTAGGGTGCGTACATACGTGTGTTGCACCACCGATAGGTCATGTACCTGTTGACAGATTGATATCTATTGAGGATTGTTGCCTCATCTCAGTTGGTGCTGAGGGTGTAAGCTGAGTCTTGCATTATAGAGATGGTGCTCTTGTAGAGTTGTACTCTATTCAGTTGTTTCCGATAACCCAAGGATTGTAGTCCGTAATAAAAAGAAAATTGTACATACATCTTGTGTTCTTTGTGTTCCTTGTGGTGATGATTTGTTGATGATATTTTTCCGATATATGTTGTTGATATATCTTCACATTTAACTAGTTATAAATGACAACAATAAGTATTAAGTAAATGGTGATTGCTAGATAATGAGTTTTGTGAAGGGGAGGTTTTGGGAAAAAGAGACCTACACTATTCACCCCCCCCCCCTCTTAGTGTAGTTTTTGTGTCCAATAGACTAATAGTTTGATAAAGCATATGAAGAAAATGTGAAACAATCCATACTCCATGTTTCCCATGGTTGACAATTCTATGAAAACCTTAGTGGAAACCTAATTAAGTGGAGACATATGATTCAACCATGTCATAGTATCATATCCTTGCACATTGTTTATGTTTACATATAGTTGATTCATTTATACCTCAAAAACATGTCTTTATAACTACATGATTTGCTAGATACTTTTTCATTCCTAGAGAATTTTCTTTCTCATGCCCATAGGTGTTTGTCCCTATAGATAGAGCATCTATTGTTGATTCAAGAAAAAGATCACCTGATGCCAAAATAGAGTCACGAGTTGTAAGATGCATATCCTACCTAGTATTTATGTTGGTATCACACTTTTTGTGTCTCATTAATTCACTGTAAAGGAACCCAGTACCAAAGAAATGACATTAAAATCATTACATATATAGAAAATAACTATATATTTTGAAGTATGATTTTCAGTCATGAATTAATCAAAAGTAGTCAATATTTACAACCTTCCACATGCATGACTGCATGTCTCACACACAATATAGTATATACATAGAAACTGAATCTGAATTTTGAAACTATGCTTTGCAGTTTTGAATTAATCATAAGTTAGCTAATACTTACAACCTTGCACAAGAATGACTACATATCTCGAAAAAAATGTTGTTGTGGACCACTAACACTTCTAGTTATAACTACTTGTAAATATACTAAAACCTTTTTCAAGCTAATTAACAAAAGAACTTATTCAGAATACAAAATACCATTCCAAATATTTCTTCTATTTCCCATGTGGCATACTAAGTTATAAATAATAATTGCATCATAACCAAGTAACGATGTTAATTTATATATATATAAGGACAAATAAAATAATTCAATTTGAGAAAGGATCGTTCCAATTACAATCTAAATTAGAACTCTATTTTAAAAATAGGAAACATGCAAAGGATCATGATTCATGTTTGAAACATGATATCCAAGATCCCAGATAGTAACTCCACTATTGTGTTTCTATGTTTAGTGTAATAATTTAACTTCAAATATTAGGAAGGAAATAACCAACGCCAATGTCAGTAAAGTGGTAGTGTTTCATAATATAACAACCAATCAATACCCCAATTTGCCCCAATCCTATGTGTTACCACCAAGAATACAAATTAGTCAATAAATAACTTAATGCCTAGTGATTGCAAAAAGACAATAAATACAATAGTTGAAACCAGAGTACACAATTGCATCTATCGTACTAGATACAAATTTAAATAGGACAAAGGAGGGAAAAATATGACATATTAAATGTCCAATAAAACTTCATTGAAGGATGATAATGGAGCAAGGCAATCACCTTACAATGGACAACAATTGATCCTGGACATCCTTCTGCAATTTCAAAAAATTGCTAGACAATCCACTTAGGTGGGAAACTGACGAGATAAGGTTATGAGAGGAAAACATAAAATATATTAGAAATAATTAAGAAATGAATAACTGGTAAAATATATCAATTGATATTGTCTTATGAAGCACACTCATAGTTGAAACCTTCCAACTAAGAAATAGATATCATAGAATAAAAGGCCATGGTATGTGAAACCATGTTTATCATACATTCTCTTACCGAGTTTGATCACAATAGAAATTCCTATTTGTAATAACCTCAAATCAGAGATTACACTATATGTGCATAAAGAAAGAAACATAATATAGGGATAATAACTAACACATGATTATGATAAAGTCAATTTAGCTTAGATCACAAATTTATAAGATTTAAATCTGTTTAAAATAGTCAACATAGTATTTTGGCATCATTGTGCAATAGTGACACATCTAAAAAAAAAAAACTTCAATGATAACAACAAATAGGTGAAGTACAATTTAACAATCTTCCATTCAAGGATCTCCTAGTTGTCGAAGCGGAATGTCCAGTGTAAAAGTGGAGTAAAATAGTTTCACTTGGTTGAACAACTACATTAGACCATTGCAAATAATTCTGTTTTGGAATTATTGCAAACCTCTCAATCACATAAGGACATTTTACTTCAAGTTCTCTCATAAACCATAGTCCCTCAATAGAAAGATTTCAAGGATTTCGAGGGTTAAAGTTATCCCACACATCACTTTTGGTCTTTATGATAATAAAGATCCTTATGTTATAAAGAGTAACCCTCCTATTTATATTACTACTGTCATTTTTGACAAGTTTATTGAGAGGATCTTAATCAATAATGGATCTAGTCTAAATATATGTGGTCTAAATTTTATTGCAAATTTTGGAATATCAAAAGAACATATGTATAAATCTTCAACTATCAAAATGTCCTTTGATGGAAAGGAAAGAACAACATGTGGAATTGTTGTATTACCTCGAGTCCCAAGATCTTGTCTACATTTTTTCATGCTATTCCATGTTATTTACATTACAATATTTCATTAGGAAGACCTTGGATACATGGAAAGGGGGAAATCCCATCAACTCTCAAACATGAAGAAAATAGTAAAAACAAAGCAAGAAATTATATGGGATTGCATTACTTGATTTGACACTAATTAGAAAAGTTGAAGCAGAGTTGAGACTTGACATACAATTATTCACATTTATTCAAATCAACCAAAATCATTATTTATTGCAAAACTAGAAAAACAATTTAGCCACTCTGACAAAAGATGCTAAAAAGTAAGACGATAGAATAATCAGATGATGCAATGTACCTCCATACTCCTTGATCAAGTGACGAGGGCCACCAAAGGCCACAAATTTATTGGGAACTATCTAGTTTAAATCACCATTTTCAACCTACGAATCAACATATATGTCATTTTGTTGGGAAAATTAAATTCTAAATACCATACATCAACAAAAAAATGAGCACTGGACAATAATCTATGCATTTGATAGACTATTTAGTAATTTCCCTCATAGTTTTCAAAGACTCTTCGTACAAAATATAAGGAAGAAATTGTGCCTTCTCAAAATACTCATATTCCTTGACATTGAAGTCATTGAAATCAATCCATCCAATACTCCTGCCTTTTTCCAAATCCTAAAACACAGTGAATAATGAATTAAGAAACTAAAAATACATGTCGAATAGCAAAAAAAAGATAATATAAAGACACTCCTACAAAGGTAACATGTGAGTAGAGAGGAACCAATAGAGAAGTAAAAGAGAGCAACAAACACTCCTACAAAGGTAACATGAGAGTAGAGAGGAACCAATAGATAATTAAAAGATGGAAGCAACACAAGCATTGCTTCCAAAAGAAAATGTTAAATGTTAGGATATAAAAAACATATTGGTAAAGTAAAAAGATGTGCATTATTTTTATCACATGAAGCATTGAATGCAACAATTGTATAACTCTATTTTAATGTAAAGCAACCCATTCTATATAGTATGTTCCTATTATTACAGTATGCACCTATTTTAGTTATCTAATAAAATAACCTAGAAAATGGAAATAACATTCCCTAGAATTTCACCCGAAGGAAATCAAGAATGGAAAGATGATATGTTGAAATTTCAATACTACAATCCCCAAATGGAAAATATGATTCAAATACTATCAGTGGGCTATAAGAAACTTCAGGATCCCATTCTTCAAAGAGAACTGAGTAAGCTCCAAGACGGAGGAAAGAAAAATATAGTACTTAGGATATACAATCACACATGCAAGTATGAAGAAATGAATGGAATTTTTCACAACAAAAATTTCATCCTAATGAATAGAAAAAACCAACCAAAAGAAGGAGATATTTAATAAGCTGTGGAAAGAGATTTTCTACAAATGTCTTGGAAATTTAGTGTGTCTTCTCATTCCGAGTTTCAACCCTATGGAAGAAGGAAAGGATTATCTGAAATGAAGGAACAAAAAAGGGGAGGTAAGAAACTATAGCAAGCCCAACCAATCAATAAAAAATAGATCCTAGCAATGTTAATTGGGAGGAAGGCCACCACATATAATCACTACACTTTACTCTGCCACCTTTATTTACACTCAGAAAGGAATATTCTATGGTTTTTTGTAGCTCCTATGACTTTAAGTTGCAAAAATATTCATATTTTCATTATAGCCTTTGGTATAACCTTATAAACAGGTGACAAAATTTCTCTATTTTCATTATGTTTTCTGCAATCTGATTTTGGCCAAAATAATGGCCCAATCTCTTTTGGTGGACCAGGCTAGAAAAATGTTCAAATATTCCTTGGATCCTCCCCCATTTTTCTCATATGTAAATTTCTATTGTATCATAATCTAAAAGAATATTATTTAACAAACAAAAGTAATGTTAAAAAAAACAATTTTGGTAGTTCTGAAGTTATGATGACTAATAATTCCTTCTAACAAAAGCCTTGACATTGATAAAATAGGTTTTAGATAGCATGCAAATACATTACATATAGTTAATAAAAAATTTATCTAAACATGAGATGAATCATAGTTGAATAAGAAGAAATAGACTAGAAAAATGCCAAAGTTACCTAGGATCCTGCCAAGCTCTATGATAGAGAAAGCTTGGAATGATAAGGGTTGAATTCAAAATTCCTGGCATGGCTAATGCATCACAAATATACAATAAAATGGAAAGCAAATACTTATCAAGAGTCGATAATAATAAGTTACAATTATAGAAATGAGCATTCAAAATAGACAAGGAAATTCTCTTATAATGTTATACAAAATTTAATGTAATGTGAGTGAATAACATACCGATATGTGTTGTTTATTTATACCACCACTTGCTTTGATGACAAAATAACCATTCTATTCAGGCAACATTGTAAGTTAAAAATTAATAGCATAGGCATTATGATCCACTTTTTTGTGTAGTAGACTTCTTATCTTCTTTACTTTAAATAATTTTTAAATATTCCAAGAAGAACTCAGTTTTAGCTTGATCATCAAAGTCAACATATCCATGAAATTACAACTTTGTGCAAGCTAAGAGTGTCTTAACATGATCAAAACAATTTTATTTTTTTAGATTGTAGGCATCGCTCTCCTCTAGTGTTGCAGATAACTCATTCGATAAATGGTTAAGCCTACAAAATGTTATAGCAGAAATAAGAGAGGTATGTATTCTAGGATTTTAATATATGTCAAGCAAAAAAAATATTTAAAATAGTAAACATTTTTTTTTTTTTTTCAAATTGTATATTTGGAATCTGCCCAGCCAACTCTATTTGTGTTTTTTGTTTCGCCAATAACTGAATTGTGTAACCTATAGAAAAATAATGTCAAAGATAGAGATATGGAGAGAAATTCATAACAATGGAGTTTTCTATGTATTTATAAACCAAACCACTAGGTTTGTCATCTCGAACCTAAATATGAGGCAACCAAATTGGAAAAAAATGTATGTTAGAGTTGTCACTCCCGCCCAAAAAAAATTGAAACTCAAATAATGTGTGTGTGATTTAGGAATGTGCATGCGTTCCTAAAGTGCACATGCATTCCTAAAGCGTGCATGTGTTCCTAAAGTGTATGAGAATTCCTAAAACATGCATTTTATTAACAACATGAACATGCACATGTTCTTGTTAACACAAATCAATTTTCTCTCTCTCTCTCTTCCCCCTTCTCCCCCTCTCCATGCCTCCATCTATCTTCCTCTTTTTTTGTCTAAACTCAATCTCCCTATCCCTCACCAACTTTCTCCCCCCTCTCTCTCTTCTCCCTCTTACTCTCTCTCCTTGTATCCCTCTTCCCCCCTTCTCTCTCCCCCATTGTTTCCCCCCTAATATCTCTCTACCCCACTCACTCTCTTTGTCTTCTCTCTATAATCATCCCTCTCCCACTCTCTAATTATCTCTCTCTACCTCCCTCACCCCCCTATCTCTCTCTTGCCTTTCCCTTCCTCTCTCTCTCTCTCAATCTCACTCTCTCTCCCCCCTTCTCTCTCTCTCTCCCTTCTCTCTGTTGGATTACTGAGAGGGGGGGTGAATCAGTAATAGCGTAATTATCAAAATTTTTCTTCAAATAATCCAAGTGTTATATCAATGTAGAATTATTATCCAATAATGAGAAATGAGAAATAAGAAATGAACAATCACACACATACATAGTACACCAGTGTTTTATGTGGAAACCCAAATCGGGAGAAAACCACATAATGTTTTTTCTTATATGTCTTGAATAATTACATTCATTGGAAGCACCAACCTCCTTTGTTT
>JZKD02S2360942.1:0-10462 GCA_000966675.3 Picea glauca | reverse complement strand
AATGTATCTAGCATAAGGTTCAAATTGTAAAACCAAAAAAACTATTACCATGTTCAATTTTATTTTTTGGTATTTGAATTTTCCTTCACATAGAAGAGTGAAGATTTTAACAAAGTAAAAACAAAGTTAATTGGTTGTTGTATCATTAAATTTATATGTTTTACATGGATCGATAATGATAATAACCATAATATGCTTGTAATATAAACTTCACCTTCAATAACATGTTTGACCAATGGATACCAACAATGGATTGCATGGATATTTCAAAAGTGTTATCGACCAAATGAAAAGAGCCAACAAACATATCACACTAAAGATCATATACAATATATCATTAACTTTCGTAATATAGTAGGTCAAATGCATTCTTCGATACTCTTTTCTTATGAAGAAGACATGGTTTTGATTAGAAACCCACTTTAGGGAACATTACCTCATCAATTTTTGAGGAATCATTTCAATTCAAAATTATTGCATTTTGTGAAGTAATTATCCTTCCAAGTCATTTTTATTTGAGACACCACCCTTCCTCAAATGTCACTATATAAAAGACTTTATAATAAGACTCACAATATTGAGGTTCAATATGTATTGATGAAATAGAAAAACTATATGAAAATGGTTGAGATATTTTCTTTCAATTATGTAAGTGACAACAAAAATCATTGTCTTTGGATTTACATGCCTTATAACAATAAAGAAGAACTTTAAAATCATAGAGGCTTATTTTCTCATTGTGGATCACACATTGAATATATAAATTAGTCATTAATAACCTTATTTCATGAATATATAAATCAATCATCAATAGTCATGAATATATAAATTAGTCATCTAAGCTTATTTCCCTATAAGAACTACAAGATTAGTCATTAAATGTGAAACACGCCAAGATTAGTCAAGATTCGCCAAGATTAGTCAAGATTAGTCATTAAGAACTACAAGATTACGAAAAACTATTGAATGCATTGACTTGCATTAAATCACACAATGGAAAATTTGAAACTAAATTAAATAAAGAATTTTTGTTTCCCAAAAAACGTAAATTCAATACAAGATATCCAAAAATGCATATCTCTATTTGAAAAATAGCATAGTAGTCTAAATTTTTTTTGGTAGTTTTTAGGTGATTTTTTGAGTTTGATTGTCTTAAATCCAGAGGAATAGTTGGATCTTAAGATTTGAATAGTTAAGTTTAAATAATCAAGTGTTTTAAGGGTTTTTCAGCAAGGTGAATCCATTTATGTATTTGAAAATACAATTTAAACAATAGAAAATAGCTATTTTATCCAAATTTATATAGATGAATTCCAACCAAAAAAAAAAAAAAAAAATNACTTTTAACCAACACCCTTGAAAAATTATAAACAAAAATAAATTCCATAAATACTTGTACTTTAAAGTTATTTCCAAAAGAAAATAGTGATCTTCTCTTATTTCTGAAAATATTTATAGACAAAGTACTGTTGATACTGCATTCTATACCATATTTCCAAAAATTATATGTAGTCATTTCCCAAATAAAGTTACATAGAGTGGATGTACATGTACTCTTAGCTTATTTAAAAACAAATTATATTATATTTTTAGATTATTAGTAAATTATATTATATTAAAAAATTAGGGCAAAACTCATTTCCCTCATAAAATTAATTGAGTGGATGTACATGTATTCTTAGTTTATTTAAAAAAAAAATTGTATTAAAAAATTAAGGCAAAACTCATATTAGAGTAAAGTTTTATAACTTGATTTCACTATTACAATATAAAATAAGAATTATTTAATAATATTCATAATATTAAGTTTTATAATTTTATTAGTCCCTACCTTAGGCATAGAGGGACTATAGCGATCGATAATTAGTTGACTACATATTAGTTTGTCATTTGATATTTGCACCATACCTATTGTTGGAGCTATGGAATTAAAAACATATATTTTTATATAATAAAAAGTACCATATATGTACTCATTTGATTGGATAAGAGATTGGAGGTCTTATTGCCGGCTTCGCTATTCCCAATGTTTTATATGGCAACATATCCAAACTTTTTCTCTAATCATATATTTTTCCTCTATATTGCTATTGCTTGAAGGTGGATTAATGCTAGCATTAGTTCAAATGTTTGTATTAACATTTTCTTCTAGTTGAATATATCCGTAAGTTTTGATATGTACTAAGCATATTGAAATGTTTTGATATCCAAGATTTATAGTGATTGAGAATTCCAAAGTTTATAGCATCTTTGTCGGATGTATTTTTGTTGAAATGTATTGACACTAATTCAGAGATGCCTCAATAGGCCTGACAACTTAAATGTTTAGATGACGCTACGTCCTCCAACAACCTTGATAGCTTAAATGTTTGCATACCACAAGGTCCTTAGACAGCCCGACAACCTTAAATGTTTATGTAAATACGCTTCTCGGAGTACATTTTTCCTCGAAATTTTCTATACAGTTACAGTGAATTTGCACAGTCTTCTTTGTCCACCACCAGTTCAATAGCCATTGTATGTTTCATCCTTGTTTTGCCTTTGCAATGAAATTTCGTAATCGTTGAAACTACATACATTGTTTACTGGTTTGGTGAGTGCTTCTTCTTCGTTGGTTTCTCGGTTGCTGCTTGTTGTTGTTTTGCTCACGATTCGACCTGTGCTTCTGCATTTCATCGTTTCAGAGTAAGTTTTGATGCCATAGTTTCATTTTGTATTCCTTGTTTGTTGTTGTTTGTAGTTTGCAAGTAATAATGTTTGCTTATTTGTAGTCGCACACTCCTCGTATGTTTTTAGTTCCTTCTGTTCTTAGGTTACAGTTTCGTAATCGTTGGAAATACATATGTTGTTTACTGGCTCGGTGGTTCTTGCTAGTCTATTGGTTCATGGGTTGTTGGTTCTGTTTGTTTGGCTCGGGTTTGTGCTTTGCGGCCCTGGGGGTGAAGTTCGGCCTGTTTGTGCTTTCTCGCTAGTTTGGTGCTTGTTGTTTTCTTTTGTTTGATTTGGCCTTGCAGGTTTGGGGTCTAGCGATAGTGGTTGGAGCTTTTCTTTTTTCTTTTTTTTTGGATTATTATTGTTTTTTGGGGTGCTTTACAGTGTTCATCCCATGCACCTAGGATTCGACATCCACTTGTGTTATTTTCCCTGTCTGTCAAGGCCGATATCTATTATTCTATGAGATGTCGTTGGTGCTTCATTGCTGGCATGAAAGAAAATAGTTGCATTCAAAATTGTTCGAGGATTACATGTGCAATTGCAATATCCGTTGTTTTTTTGTTGGAATAAATCATATGTATGCATGCTACATTTATAAACCATGTATGGTCAGATGTGTCGATATGACATTACATGTTCTTTCTCCTCTACATAGACTGGTGTGCGCACGATACAATTTGTGTTGTGCTTGAGATATGATATGTGCAACAAAGTTTCTGCAAGATTATATTTGGATGTGTGGAAGCATGTTTGGGTGGTTTGCCACGGAAAATCGAAAACTTGTATCGTTGGAACAACAGTCTGTGTAGAGGATAAAGAACATGTATTTCCATCGGTGGAAGCATATCTAAATAAATTTCCATGGAAAACTAGAAATCCTTTAGCTACAACCATGCAATTGTGTGATATTTTGTGCGTTGTAATATATTTTGGGCAAGGAAAAAAAATTACATGTTTACAACCATGGATAGAGAAGTGAAAAGGTTTATGTTTCTGCCTTTCTAGACTATTTGTTGAGTCTTTTTTAGTGTATGTACATATTGCTTGTTCTCCAGTGAATACCAGCTTCCATTGATGTTCATTGTATTTTGTGCATTCCCACATTCAAACAAACAGAATAGCTGGAAAAAATGAGGGAGTCTCCACTGCATCGGTTGAAGAAGATATAAAAAGGTGCATGCTTGTACTATTGTTTCATATTGTGTTGTTTTGTATTTCATTTATGGTCTGTGGATGTGTTCAACTAGTTTATTATATGTACATGTTGTGTGCCTTCCTACATGGTAAGTTGTCTTCGTTACATGCCTTCCTGCATACTAACCTGCTTCGCTCGTTGTGTTTTCGTTGCATTGCTACATTTAAACAAACAGAATAGGTGGAGATGATGATGGGCTCTTTCGCGGGTAAATAACCCTCTTTCTCTTTCGTTTACATGTCTGTATTCATTATAAGTTATCTTCAATACATGCCTTCCTGCATACTAAGCTAGTTCATGTCCATTGTGTTTTCGCTGCATTACTACATTTAAAAAAACAAAATGGTTGGACAGGACGATGGACTCTTTGGTGAGTAAATAGACCTGTTTCTTTTTCTTTTAGATGTTTGTCTTCATACTAACTTTCCTTCATGTGCATTTCATATTCGACGTTGTTGCCTTGGAAAAAACAGGTTGCTTTGATAGGGAGATTAATTGTTCTGTGCAACAGTAGAGGGTTCTGTGGTACAATGTTCTAAAAGGTATACCAAGTGTGTTGATAAATTAAATATACAAACCGGGTGGGGGCATATAATATTATACTTGAAAACGATGACTTGGCAATAATGGGCCTTTCTGCCCTCCCTATTTCTACTTTTTCCAATTTTATTATCCCTTTTGTTTTCTAATTCATCTCCTTAGTGTGCTTTCTGAAAATTCCTCCATGCGTCGGTTGGTGGACCAACAGATTTACATCTATGGTCATGATTTTACCTTATTCCATAGTTACCCACTTTATCGATTGTGGGTTCCAGGTTGGAAGGTTGAAGATTGCTCCCCTAGCTTCCGGGTGTCCGCGATATACAGATTATCCATGGTGTCCCACGCTCATGCCCTGTTTACTGTTAAACATTTCCCCAGTTAAAAAAATCAAATGCATACAGTTTTACAGTTATTTAGTCCTTCTGATGCATAATATACAATGCATATGCTTGTTTAGTCCTCATGTTCATCTGCACATGCTTACATCAGAAAAAGTTGGACTAGTGACGTGCGCATGAGCATTCAGTCATCCCAGACATCAACAAAACAACAAGGCCAAAGGTAAATATGCATACGCTCTGCTCATACTATGTTTACTAAAAAAATATCATGTGGTATATATTCATCTATGGCATGGTGGATATGTTGATGTCATCTGCAATACATGGTTTGCAGCTCGCAAGAAGTATCAACAAGTACAAGCAAGATGTTGAACACATTGCATGTTCCGTAGACTAAGAGGTGTGGTTGCGAAACTCTGGCTCCATAGTTCATCAAATTTATGTGTGTACTTGTAGATTTATGCCAGTGAAAGAAGAATATCACACACACAAAAAAAAAATGTGCACTACCATTCATTTTAGTTTTCCTGTTCAAAAAATGTCATCGGGTCTAAAGTTGTGACATCCAAAGTACTGTCAATAGAGAGCTTGAACAACCACCGATATGGACAAGTGTTTGTCGGGTACATAATGGTTGTCTATAGCACTTACCTGGACAAGGAAAACAAAAGTAGATCCATTATGCGTGCTAACATGACAGACAAGGAGGCCATGATGACAGTGACACTGATTGTTCCTCTACAACTTGTCCAGAAACATACAGAAAAGATATTGTCGCGTAATGGGATATCCATTACAAATTTTAATATATTGCCCAAAACAGTATATGACTGTGGTGATTGCAATCGAATTATTTCGTTGAACGAAACAAACATTGTGGAAAAAAATATCGTTGTTTTTTCAGAATATCGTTTCATCCTGGATTCGACTATCAACCAGCTTACACAGAGCATTGATATTTACCCAATCGAAAGGATTGGGGCAGCTATCACACTAGCGGGGAAATTTGGCTCGCAACACATTCTCCATATAAAATATGGAGAGTTAGACAACAACAAGGCAATTGTACCGCTTTTCATATTCAGTTTTGTCCTTTACTTTTGCATGTGCATGTATCTCGGATAAGTTACACAAATATTGCACTGTTCCATGTTGCATCTACAATTGTTTGATATGTATTTAGATTTTTTTTCATCAATGGAACATCAATTACATAAAGGGTAGATTCCACTTATGTTGTTTAAAAATATAACAAAAAAGAGGGATGTTAGAGAAAGGATCTTTCGGACAACCCAGACAATGTTTGTAACAGAGTTGTGAGCGGATATAGTAGAGGATATGAAGAAACTAGCTAGCTCTACAACTAATGTGTGTATACATACACAAAATCATCCTCATTTTTCTTATATAAATAACCTTGCATAAATTTCTACGCCTGTTCACTAAATCGTTGTAAGCGAATTCTGCATGTGGCAAGACATTGTCCCAGCTACTGTGGTGCTCCATTACTAAGCTCCTCAGCAAGTCTCCTAGACTTCGGTTGACCACTTCTGTCTTCCCATCTATCTGTGGATGATAGGCAGAGCTGAACATTAAGTTAGTTCCCATATTCTTCCAGAGTGTCCTCCAGCAATGCCCAATAAATTTGGTATCCCTGTCTGAAACTATGCTTTTTGGCAGTCCATGGAGTCTAACAATCTCCTTGAAGAACGAGTTTGCTATGTGAGCCGCATCGCTGGTCTTATGACACGAGATGAAATGCGCCATTTTCAAAAACCTGTCAACTACCACAAAGATGGAATCATGTCCTCTCTGTGTCCTCGGCAATCCTAGGATGAAATCCATGCTGATCGCCTTCCATGGCCTTTCTGGTATGGGTAAGGATTGGTAGAATCCCGCATTCTTCTTTCTACCCTTCGAATGTTGACAAATTTTGCACCTGTCAACAAACCTTTTGACATCTGTTCGCATCTTCGTCCAGAAGTATGCTTCGCTCAGCTTCGTGAACGTTTTGTCATGCCCAAAGTGTCCTGCTAATCCTCCACTGTGCTTCTCTTTCAGCAAATTCTCCCTCATGGAGCAATTCGGAATGCATAACTGGTTTCCTCTGAACAACAGTCCATCTTGAATCATGTAATCCATCCAAGGGCTTCGGTCTCTGAGAACTGGATTCTCAGCTGCCTCATATTCCTCTGCAAAATCTGCATCTCCTGCATACATGTCTTTAAAATTTTCAAAACCCAATGTCTCAACTCAAAACTCCTGCAGCAACAAGCACTTCCTGCTCAAAGCATCAGCCACTTTGTTAGCAGTACCTGCAATGTGTTTAATTAAAAATGTAAAAATTTTCATATACTCTACCCATTTAGCGTGTTTCTGATTCAGCTTCTCCTGCTGAGTCACAAACTGTAATGCATGATTATCACTGTACAATACAAATTCCTTTGGAATCAAGTAATGGCTCCACTTCTTCAACGCCTGTATGATAGCATAAAATTATTTATCATACGTTGAATACTTCACCTTTGCGTCATCCAACTTCTCGCTGAAATATGCAATTGGTCTGTCCTCCTGACTCAAGACCGCTCCTATGGAAAAGCCACTTGCATCACATTTTACCTGGAAAACTTTCTGAAAATATGGCAACACCAACAACGGCTGTTCGGTGATCTTTCGCTTCAACAGATTGAAGCTCTTCTCTGCCTCTTCAGTCCAATGAAAAGACTTATGTCTCTTCTTGACTGTGTCCATCATTGTTGCGCTGATTCCACTGAAGTTACTAATGAATTTCCTGTAGAAACTCGCCAGTCCATGGAAACTTCTCACCTCGAAAACATTTCTTCGTGATGGCCAATTCTTTATTACCTCTACTTTACTTGGATCCATCTTTAATTCATTTGTCGATATGACAAACCCCAAATAAATGAGTTCCTTCTTCATAAATGAAGATTTCCTCACATTGATCAACAACTTCTCTTGTTGTACCTTCCTCATTACTGCAGCTAAATGCTTCAGATGTTCTTCCCTAGTCTTGTTGAAAATCAATATGTCATCCAAATAAACAATGACAAACTTACCAATGAATTCCTTCATCACTTCATTCATCAGCCTCATGAATGTACTCGGTGCATTCGTCAAAACAAACAGCATGACCAACCATTCATACAGTCCTTCATTGGTTTTGAAGGTTTTCTTCCACTCATTGCCTTCCCTCATGCGAATCTGATGGTAGCCGCTTTTCAAATCCACCTTTGAAAAAAAACTTGCTCCACTTAAGCAGTCCATCAAGTCATCCATTCTTGGCAATGGAAACCTGTACCTGATGGTGATCTTGTTAATGGCTCTAGAATATATACACATTCTCCAGCCTCCATCCTTCTTTGGACTCAGTACCGTTGGAACGACACACAGACTTAAACTCTCCCTGATCAATCCTTTATCTAGTAGTTCCTGTATATGCCTTTTGACTTCCTTGTTCTCCTACGGCGTCAACCTGTACGTTTCTTTGTTCGGAAAACTAGCGCCTAGTACAAGGTCTATGTGGTGATTTATGCTCCTCATTGGCGGAAACGAATGAGGTAATTCGTCCACCACTATATCAGCAAACTCCATTAGTAGTTTCTGAATTTATGTCGACAGATCGTCAACTCTCGTACTGGTCAAAACGACTTTCGGTCTCCTGACCACAAAGAATTGTGGATCCTCCTTCTTCTTTACTTCTGCCAGAAGTTCCTTCCCACTCATGAGAAGTACCCTATTTTTCACTTTCGGTTTCATCTCCTTATCTTTTATCGAAAGTAACGTGTGTGTCCTCCCATTCTTCTCCAGGGTATACATATTCATCCTTCCATCATGGATTACGTTTCTATCATACTGCCATGGTCTTCCCAGCAGTAAATGACAAACATCCATGGGGATAACATCACAGAGAATTTTATCATTATATCTTCCTATTTTAATGTCAACTAAGCACTGTTTAGTGACGCTCACCTGATGTCCCTTTTGTAGACATGAGACTTTATATGGACTCGGTTGATCAGTCGTTTCCAACTCCAGTTTCTCCACCATCTCGGTTGAAACAAGATTGTCGGTGCTTCCGCTGTCCACAATGACTTTGCACTTCCTGTCCTTGGTCTTGCATGCGGTTCTGAATAGTCTGCTTCTTTGAGCTATGTCCTCCACCTCCTTCTTAGGTGTAACAAGAACTTTTCACATCATCAAAGACCTTCCATCTTCTGCGTCTTCTACATCAGCAGCTTGCCTCTGCGCTTCTGCGATGTGAGCTTCTCCTCCATCTTTCTTCCTGTCTGGACAGTCAACTTCCTTGTGTCCATTTTTCCCACATGCGTAGCATGTGATAACTCCACCTCGCTCTCTTCCTCTACCTCTGGTACGAGGAAAAGTATTGTTATCAGCGTATCCTCCATCTGGTTCTACCTGTTGCCTTCGCTATTCAGCATGCTGGCCTCGCTGAGAACTTCCACCTCTCTCTGTTCTTTCCTGAGGCTTTTTCCAGTCGTCCTTGGACTTCTGAAATTTTTCTTGGGCAATTGATTTACCCCTTGGCTGACTTCTACCTCGGCCTCACTGTCCTGGCTTACGACTCAACTTTTCTTCTTCCTTCAATGCCATCTAATACGCATCCTCAACCGTTTTGACGGTTGTCATGCTCATCTCATCCTGGATATCGTATCTTAAGCCATTCATATACCTAGCTACTTTTTCATCATCGCTCTCCCGATGACCTTCTCTAATATTGAGCTTGTAGAATTCTTCGGTGTATTCCTTCACCGTCATCAACTTTTGTCTCAGGTTTTGCAATCACCTGAATAGTGTGATCTGATAATCTCTGGGGATGAACTTTTCTTTCATCTTCGCAATCATTCGATCCCAACTTTTGATTTTTTGTTTCCCTTTGGACCATCTATCTGCTTGAAGCTCGTCCCACCATAACGCTGCATGTCCCTTCAATTTTGTGACATCATGCCTGAATTTTTTATCCTCTTCGATATCCTCATAATCGAAGTAGGTTTCAAGAGCTCTAATCCAATCCAGAAGCTCTTCTGCATCTAGATTTCCTTCATAGGTCAGGATGTCCATTTTTGTCTTTGAACTCATTCGGGTGATTGCTTTAATTAACCGCTCAATGGCTGCATCTTCGACTGCAACTCCTCCTTGATGTTCAGCTTCAGCTTCCCCTTCGGAGTCACTCAGATCTCCAGTATTGGCTCCACGTCTATGCGCTGCTTCCATGTCTTCCATTATGGCACGCAGATTTCGTAATTCCCTCTCCATCTCTACATTCTGTCCTTGGCTACTTCTTTCTCTGGACATCTCTCTTCCTCTGGAAAGTTCCATTTCCCCCTCGGGATTGGGTGATTGTCTTCCTCTTCTCAGCAGCATGGTGAAATTTTCTCCTCTCCTTTGTTACAGAAAACAGAGAGATTTTCTTTTTTTCTCGCTCTGATACCACCTGATGCAGCACGTGCACCCGACATGCCTGCGACCACCAGGACCTTATCTCCCTTATGCCCGAAGAGATAAAAGGCTCTTCCAAATCCCTTCTGAGACTCTTCTGCACCCATAGGATACTTCTCCGACGACCTCCCCTTGCCTTCGCGGGAAACCGTAACTCGTTTGGTCATGGGTCCCCGATGGAATACCCACT
>JZKD02S2360931.1:6613-30691 GCA_000966675.3 Picea glauca | reverse complement strand
TTTGGGATATTGTGGAACAATTGAAGAATACAGTTGCTAGGAACATGGATCTCACTCAAGGTGAATATTTTATGCAAGATGGCTACCTCTTCAAAGGAAAACAACTATGCATTCCAATTGGTTCTATGAGAGAAAATATTATGAGAGAACTCCATAGTAGTGGTTGGTAGGATATTTTGGAAAGGATAAGATGCTAGCCTTAATCGAAGATAAGTATTACTAGTCGGACATGAGAAATGATATAACCATGTATGTGGCATTGTGTAGGATTTGTCAAATGGCTAAAGGACACTCACAGAACACAAGGTTGTATATGCCATTACCAGTGCCCACATACCCATGGATAGATCTGAGCATGGACTTTGTGTTGGGGCTCCCAAATACACAATGAGGTAATTATTCTATTTTTGTGGTTTTTTAGGTTTTATAAAAAGGCTCATTTAATTGTGTGCAAGAAAACTAGAGATGCATCAAGGGTGGCATAATTGTTTTTTCAGAAATTGTTAGACTGCATGAGGTTCCAAAAACTATTACCTCTGATAGAGATACTTGGTTCTTGGGTCATTTTGGAGGACTTTATGGAATAAAATGGGGACTAAATTACAATTCAATAGTTCCTTCAACCCTAAAGATATGGGCAAATCGTGGTAGTAAATCGGAGTTTGGAAAACCTGTTATAGAACATTGTTGGAGAGAAGCCCACGCAGTGGGATTTGGCTTTACCTCAAGCAGAATTTGCCTACAATAGTTCAATGAATAGATCTACAGGTAAATCTCCATTTCAGGTTGTTTATGATAGAAATCCCATGGATGTCCTAGATTTGGTGTAGCTACTGCTTGGCGATAAGATCAATGATGATGGGGAGGCATTTGTAGAACACATTCAACATCTACAATAACAAGCGAGACAAAAGTTGCAGGCTAGTCATGAACAAAACAAAATTATAAAAGATTCTCATAGATGATATCAGGTATTCTATGAAGGTGATTTGGTGATGGTTTATTTACCGAAAGAGCAGTTAGAGGAACCTACCACAAATTGAAGTATAAGAAAATTGTTCCTTGCAAGATTCTCAAGAAAATTAATGACAATGCTTATAAGCTTGATTTGCTAGCTGATCACGATATTTCCCCTGTGTTTAACTTTTCTGATTTATATATCTTCCATGGGAATGATTTGGGTGATCAGAGTGAGGTGGAGGTGGATTGGCAATAGGCCATTCCAAGCAAGAAAAAGGAGAAGATTGTGCATATTTTAGATAAGAAGACCCTTCATACACAACAAGGCCAATACAACCGATATCTGGTCCAATGGGAAGGCATAGCACCAACAAAGAGTACATGGATTACAAAGTGGGACTTGATGAACCTAGATATCATTAAGTGGCAACAGTTTGAAGACAGTCACTTGCAGGAGCTGCATTGTTTTCAACTATAGGAGAATGATGCAGGGATTTCTAAGGGTCATAACTTTTGACTCAGTTATATGTTTGTGCTGAAGTTTTACAGGGAGTTGTGCCTTGAAGAGTTCACTATCGTGTTGATCTAATCCTTTAGATTGGACTTCCTTTTGACACATTTTCGGGGCCAAATTCCTTCATATAAGGCCTCAAATTGGGGTTTTAGTGTTTTTTTC
The DNA here is from genome assembly GCA_000966675.3 of Picea glauca. Lineage (NCBI taxonomy): Eukaryota > Viridiplantae > Streptophyta > Pinopsida > Pinales > Pinaceae > Picea > Picea glauca. The sequence continues at coordinate 29,055 of JZKD02S2360931.1, read as the reverse complement.
CGGGATTTTTGAAATTTTCTAACTATCAATTATCTCCTAGTTTATGAATTTAATCAGAAAAACGAGTTGACAAATAATGTTTCTCTGGTTATCTTTTAGTTATTGGTCAGTTTTAGAGTCATGCGAGAATCTTCTAAAATGACCTGTTTTCGAAAATTTCAGTTATAAGGGGTTGAACTTCCATTGTAATAGTTAGGATGGAGAAGGAATAAAAGAAAGTTATTTTCCATTCTCGTGTGTTTGCATGGTTTTTAGATCTCGTGAATGAATCAAAGTTTATTGGCTACATCATCTGGTATCAAAGCATGAAGAAGGTTGGGAGAGGAAGAGGAAGAGCATGTCTTGCTCAGATGCGTAGAGATATGCAAAACCTCAAAAGGCAAGTAGCAGATCTTACAAACATGCTAACTAGTTAGAGAATAATACAAAGATAAGTGTTTGATGAGGAGACAAACCAAGGATATTTAGATCAACAGATAGAACATGAAGAAGAACAATTAGAACGCACGACTTTTGAAGAAAGTATGCTTAGGACTCTAGAAGGGAGAAATGATGGGATCAAAATGGAAGTTTTGGAATATGCAGGGAGTCTTAAATAGGAGGAGTTAATAGATGGGTTGAATGCCATGAAATTTATTTTTTAATCGAAGCCTATGACAAAGGAAAATAAGGTGAAATTTGGATGCACCAAGTTGAAGGGTCACGCCATGATCTGGTGGGATCATGTGCAGAAAGATAGAACAAAAAAAGGAAAAGACAAAATTAGGACCTGGAATAAGATGGAAAAAAATTTACAGGAAATATTTTTGCCTTTGGACTATGCCCAAACCTTTTTTCATATATTTCATAAGTTGAAGCAAAACATTTACACCTTGGAGGAACTCACAAATGAGTTTTATCAGTTGTCCATTCGTGTGGATCACCAGAAAACTCATGAGTATGTGGATTGTTAAAAAAATTCTATTCAAGATGATCTAAGCATGCATAGGGTTTGCAACGTGGAAGAAGCGTACTAATTAGCCTTAAATCCTGAGGAAAAACAAAACCGACATTTTTCTTAAAGGAATAGAGGAGCAAGGAGGGGTACATCGTCTACCTCATCAGTGGTTTTAACTATGGCAAAGACGAATCATCCCAAGGAGTTGAGAAAGCAGAAGATACTCGACAAGGTAACTTGAATCAACTATGAAGAAGAGGATTTTGGAGGGGTAGAGGTTACATTGGTGGCAAAGGAGGACCTTATGTGTGTTTTAGGTGCAATGTAGAGGGTCATCGAGCATTTGAATGCTCAAATTATAACATGCAAGAGCCAAAGCAAGGACAACAACCTAGTTTAAACTTGGTCCAAGCTAAGAATGAAGAATAACGAGTTGAATTTGAATTCTCACCCGATATGGGGGAGAATCTCATGATACAGAGGTCAATGGTGATTCTCAAAAAAGAGCAAAGGCAGAGTAGCAACAATGAAGATTCTTGGTTTCGGACAAATATTTTTCAAACCAAATGCACTTTCGGGGGAAAGGTATGTCAAGTTATTGTTGATAGTGGCAGTTGTGAGAATATGGTTTCCAAAAAGATGGTAGATAAGTTGAAATTATGTTTTGAAACACATCCCCATCCTTATCGAATTACATGGTGCCAAAAAGGGAATGAAGTCACCATTAATAAAAGATGTTTGATCAAGTTTTCCTTCTGTAATTCTTATGAAGATGAAGTATGGTGTGATGCCATTCCTATGGATGTGTGTCATCTGTTATTGGGAAGGCCTTGGCAATATGACAGAAAATTCATGCATGATGGAGAAAATAATACTTTCACCTTTTGGAAGGATGGATCAAAAGTTGTCTTATTACCCCTTAAGGACGACGAGAAAGTTGAGAATATGTTGTCAAAAAAAGAGTTTGTTAAGGAAACAAAGGCAACATGATTCTTCTATGCATTAATAGTGCGAAAACGAGCCTGGAAAGACACACTAATCCCTACTGAAGTGGCCAAGATACTAGAAGAATATGTTGATGTTATCCCTAATGCACTACCTGGTGGTATTCCACTAAAGAGGGATATTCAACATCAAATTGATCTAATCCTATGATCATCTTTACCTAATCAAGCAACCTATAGGATGAGTCCTAAACAACATCCAGAGCTCAACCAACAGGTGACAAAACTTATAAAGAAAGGTTTGGTAAGAGAAAGCATGAGTCCATGTGTTGTACTGATATTGTTGACTACAAAAAAAGATAACATGTGAATGATGTGCATAGATAGTAGAGCAATCAATAAAATTACCATCAAATATCGGTTTCCTATACTGCGCTTCGAAGACATGATGGATGTGTTAGCTCGAGCTAAATATTTTAGTAAAAATGATTTGCTAGGTGGATACCACCATATCTAGATTCCTGAAGGGGATGAATGAAAAATTGCCTTTAAGACCAGAGATGGATTGTATGAATGTACGGTGATGCCATTCGCGCTATCCAATGCACCTAGTACTTTCACATGGTTGATGAATACTATGCTTTTACCTTATATTGGTAAGTCTATTGCCATTTATTTTTAAGACATCCTAGTTTTGAGTAACAACAAATAAGATCACTTGCAACATTTAAAAATTATATTGGATGCATTGAGAAAACACCAACTTTATGTAAACATGAAGAAATGTAGGTTCCTGCAAGAAAGTTTGGTAATCTTAGGTTCTTTCATCTCAGCAGAAGGAGTCATGATGGATTCAGAGAAGCTTATAGCAATTTTGGAGTGGTCTAGTCCTAGGAGCATAAAACATGTAAGAAGTTTTCATGGGTTGGCCACATTTTATCGAAAATTTATTCAAAATTTTAGGAGTATTGTAGCACCCATAACAGATTATACCGGAGGCAAGACATTCATGTGGACCAATGAAGCTAAAGAATTTTTTGAGTTTCTAAAGAAGAAGGTAACTGAGGCACCTCTATTAGCCTCGCTAGATTTTGATAAAGTGTTTGAGGTAGACTGTGAGGCTTCACATGTAGGAATTGGAGTTGTACTTAGCCAAGAAGGTAGACCAATTGCATTATTTAGTGAAATGTTGAATGAGGTAAAAAAGAACTGCTCCACATATGATGTACAACTTTATGCAATTATGCAAGCATTGTGATATTGAAGGCATTATTTAGTGCCGAAGGAGTTTGTGTTGTTTACCGATCACAATGCATTAAAATATGTAAACACACAAAGGAAATTGAACAGTAGACATGCAAAATGGATCTCTTTCTTACAAGGCTACACCTTTGTTCTGAAGCACAAATCAGGATGACATAATCAAGTTGCAGATGCTTTGAGTCGGCGCACTGTTCTTTTGACAACCATGGAAAATCAAGTAATTGGGATTGTTGCATTGAAGGATCTCTATGTGTCTGATAATGATTTTTGGGAGATTGTGGAACGATTGACGAATCCAGTCGTTGGGAACATGGATCTTACTTAGAGTGAATATTTTATGCAAGATGGCTACCTCTTCAAAGGAAAACAACTATGCATTCTAGTTGGTTCTATGAGAGAAATGTTATCATAGAAATAGATAGTAGTGGTTTGGCAGGACATTTAGGAAAGGATAAGACGCTAAACTTAATCGAAGATAAGCATTACTGGCCGAAGATGAAAAATGATATAACCAGGTCTGTGGCACGGTGTAGGATTTGTCAAATGGATAAAGGACACTCACAAAACACAACATTGTATATGCGATTACCAGTGCCAACAGATCCATGGAAAGATTTGAGCATGGACTTTGTGTTGGGGCTCCCAAACACACAACGAGGTAATGATTACATTTTCGTGGTTGTTGATAGGTTCTATAAAATGTCTCTTTTCATTGCTTGCAAGAAAACTAGTGATGCATCAAGGGTGGAAGAATATTTTTTTTCTTCATAAACTATTAGATTGGATGGGGTTCCAAAAAATATTACCTTTGATAGAGATACTCGGTTCTTAGGTCATTTTTGGAGGACTTTTTGGAAGAAAATGGGGACTAAATTATAGTTCAACAATACCTATCACCCCCAAATAGATGGGCGAACCGAGGTAGTGAATCAGAGTTTGGGAAACCTGTTACGGAGCATTGTTGGAGGGAATCCCACGCAGTGTGATTTGGCTTTACCTCAACCAAATTTGCCTACAATATTTGAATGAATAGATCTACAGGCCAGTATCCATTTAAGGTTGTTTATGATAGAAATCCTATGGGATAGGACCAGTGATGATGGGAAGCATTTGCAAAACACATTCAACAGTTACATCAACAAGTGAGACAAAAGTTGCAAACCAGTAATGAACAAAACAAAAAATAAAAGATGCTCACCAACCATATTAGGTATTCAATGAAGGTGAATTGGTGATGCTTTATTTATGGAAAGAGTGGTTTCTTAGAGTAACCTACCACAAATTGAAGTATAATAAAATTGGTCCTTGCAAGATTCTCAAGAAAATTAATTAATATGCTTATAAGGTTGATTTGTTAGTTGATCTCAATATTTCCCATGTGTTTAACATTTATGATTTATATATCTTCTATGGGGATGTTCTGGGTGATGAGAGTGAGGTGGAGGTGGATTGGAAACATGCCATTCCGAGCAAGAAAAAGGAAAAGATTACGCATATTTTAGATAAGAATACCCTTCGTACTCGACAAGGCCAATACAACCGATATCTGGTCATGTTGGAAACATTTAACAAAGCTTCCTTATACCCCTTCATTCTCTGAGTAGCATCCCATACCTGTAAAATCCTTTTCCAGTGTTCCTTCCTTCTCTATATAACTACAGGGTGTGTTCTTATCCCTGTTTAGTTATCCAAGGAAGAGCCTCACCATTGAGTTGATGCTTGAAGGTCTTTGGAGGAACCCTAGGGTAGTTGGCTTTGAACTAGTACCGAAGGTTGAATCAAGTTGTAACTACCTTTCTCACATTGTTATTAATAAAGGAGTTATATTTCCCTCCTATTGTGTGTTTATTGATTCATTGTAATGTTACATGCTAATGTCTTTCATATATACTTGAATCTATGCACATTATACATGTTATTTGAATGTATAACTACCTTGTAGCAACTTATTCTTAGTTTCCTATTGCAGGCTAGTTCTGACAGAGATCAAGAGCGCTTCAAGAAGTGAGAGAGGGGATCGACACCGAATGAAGGATTCAAGGTATGAGGCCTCTCCTTCTTTCTTTCTCTTTATCTACTTCTTAAAAGTATTTATTTCTTGTATGCATTGATATAGATGGGGATGGGTTCTGTCTTCTGAATTTGGTCTTTCTCTACTGTGACTTGACCCAAGGTCACGGGGGAAATATCCCTTAAACAATACCTATCCATAAAACCTTGGCACCCCCTCTTTGTCACCAAGAATGAACCAATGGCGAGCACTCCAATTTGGATCAAAATTCCAGGCCTCCCTATGGAATTTTGTATTGAATAGGCTCTACGAGCCATAAGTAACCAGCATGGTAAGACACTTATGGTCGACAACATTTTTGTCAATGATGGATTTAGGTATATGGTTTTGATCCTTGTAGATATGGACATCAAAAAAGGTTTGTTCGAATGTATTGAGTTGGTTTTCATGAAGAAAAGGTATACGCAAATCCTGGATTACATTAACATCCCTTTTCAATGCTCTAGATGTCACTTGTATGTCATGTTTTGAAGGATTGCTCAAAACCATTCACTAAGAAGGTTTGGAAGAAAAAAAATGATCTGATGAGGCCCATTATGGAGGAGCGAGGTTGCTTGCTTCTTCTCCAATGAAGGAGCAGTTGATGGCATCTGATAACCCTACTAACAATTAGCTTTTGAAGGAGGTCAATCTGGATAATGGAGTTCCATATGCAGTACTACTTGTTGGGGATTTCTCAATTCCCTCAATTGTTATAACTTGACCATAGTTGGGCACTGATTTGGGTATCAAAGTAGAATCTCATTCAACATTGGAGCTCTCTTATCCAACACTCACTCCAGTGGACCCCAAGTTTCCTAACAAGGGTCGCTTGGATGTTTCGGGTGAGACATTTTCTTCCTCTTGTTATTCCTTCTCAAATGTTAATCCTTTGGGGGTCTGTAAGGGTTCAAACCTTATATCACTGGAATGATTAAAAAATCTCAGGGTAGGCCCTCTAAGATGATTAAATCACCTTATTTTGCCAAATTCTCTGGAAGTCATTCAATTAACCTTTTAGATGATTTGGACCTCGATGAGCAACAAAATTTGGGGTCAATGGGTGGGTCGAAGTCTTATTCTTCTTACTCAAAATCTAGAGGAGGAGGGCACTATATTTTATGTCCCATGAAAGGAAAGTCCTGGGATCCAGGTTTTTAAGATGGTTTGGGATTGGATGAGGTAGTAAGAGGTGGTAGCCTCTTGGTTGGCATGTTGTCGACCATCAAATGGGCTCAAGAGTAAGCTAGTATTGACATTAACCAAGGAAAATAAAATTTAACCACTAGGATCCTTAGCGCAGGTTAATCCCCATCAATAGTTTCCCCATGAATATCCTATATGTGAACATTAGAGGCCTAGGGGGGCAGGCCAAATGTTTATTCATCGAAAGATTAGTTAACTTAGAACTTCTTGAGATTTTTCTATTGCAAGAAACATTGGGGAAAGGGGACTATTTGATCCCTGACCTAAAAAAATTGTTGAAGGGTTGGGATTTCTTAGCACTAGATTTCGAGGGTTTGTCTAGGGGTATCATCACATGGTGGAATAATAACGTAGTTTTAACTAATTCTTTCTGTATTGGTTTAGGTCTATTTACAGATCTTTTCAACAAGATTTTGGAGTAATCCATGTCCATCCTCAACTTACATGGTATGTATGAGGGGAGAAAATTATTCTAGAATAAGCTTTCTTCCTATCAATGCATCAAGTTCGGTAACTTGGTTATTGGTGGTGAGCTTAATCTCACTATAAACAACAAAGAAGTTTGTGGGGATAGTTTCAAGGCTAGCAGGCTTGCAATTTTTTTTTAACATAGTTTAATTCTTTCGGTTGGGTGGATATCAAGACAATCAAACTAAGGACTACTTGGGTAAACAATAGATAAGGTCATGATGCAGTTACAAAAAGATTGGATCATTTTCTGGTTCAAGATACTGATGCAGGGATTTCCGAGGGTCATAACTTTTGACTCGGTTATCTGTTTGGGCTGAAATTTTACAGGGAGTTGCGTCTCGAAGAGTTCATTGTTGTGTCGATCTGATCCTTCAGATTAGACATTGTTTTGAGACTTTTCCAAGGCCAATTTCCTTCATATAAGGCCTCAAATTGGGGTTTTAGTGTTTTTGGAGGATTTTTTTAATTAATAATTATCAGTTATCTCTTGGTTTATGCACCTAATCAGAAAAGTGAGTTGACAAATAATGTCTCTCTAGTTATCTCTTAGTTATTGGTTAGTTTTAGAGTCATGCTAGAATCTTCTAAAATTAGTAGTTTTTCTAAGATTAGATGTTTTTCTAAAATTATTTGTTTTTCTAAAATTAGTAGTTTTTCTAAAATTATTTGTTTTTCTAAAATTAGTAGTTTTTCTAAAATTATTTGTTTTCGAAAATATCAGGTAGTAGTTATAAGGGGTTAAATTTCCATTGTAATAGTTAGGATGGAAAAGGAATTAAAGAGAGTTACTTTCCATTCTTGATGCAGGAGCATCGCTCCACCTCAACAAATGCGCCAACAAGTCAACACATAGACGCACAATGGAGAAAGGGAGAGGCATTGACCCTCCCATTTTTAAATTCAAAATTTGATCCTATGGGGATTTGCGTTGTAAGGTTGTAAGAGCCAAGCCATACCTTTGTACAGGTAGTGGATAGGGTCGCCTCAATGGTTGCTTGTAAGCAGGTCTAGATCGTAGTCAGGTCTGGATCATCATTCATTGTAATGAAGTCACAGGAGTATGATGTCTTAGCTGAGACAATGATGGCACTAAGGGGTGAAGAGGATAAGCTCTTAGAGGCCTCTTTTGTAAAGAGAGGAGAGAAATCTTTGTAGAGAGTTCAGATAAAAGCAGAACTCCGAATAGAGTTAGGTTAGGATAACTTGAGAGAACTGGGACTATGTTGCAGTCCAGTTTTTGTAAACATCTGTATAGACACACAGAGATACTGTAAAAGCAGTTTTTCCTGCATATAGTGTGTTTATGTATTTGTGTTTATTGTTATGCTTTTATATGTCATTCATGTTTTGAATGTATGAATTGGTGAAGTATTGCATAAGTTTCAATTGTTTCTCGTCTTTGAGTTTCGAGTGCAAGGAGTGCACATTGTCCGCAAAGAGTGCGTTGATAGAGGTGATTCAACCTCAGAGAAGCTCAGGAGAGATATCGTTGAACCTTCATCAGCAGAAGTGCAAGGAGTGCACAAAAAGAACTCCGTGTTGAGTTCAGAGAGAAACAAAGTTACTGAGAACTTTGTAGAGCTCTGCCAGGTGGGAATCGAGTGGGTGCAAGTGTGCACAGAGAGAACTATGTCGAGATTCAGGGGAAAGAGTATCAGGAGAGGATACTCACAGAGCTGTTGAACACTATGTAGAAAATGCTCAGCAAGGTGTGCTTTGAGCAGAAGGTTGCTAGGAGGGCATGAAGTTTCCCTTTGAAAGGAAACAAAAGGGCCGAGACCCTTAGGAGACTGAGTAAATCGAAAATCTCAGAAGAGATAATGCAAGGAATGCGTAGGAGGCGGACTTATTCCAAGTCCTAAAGCTCATAAGAGATAACGCGTTCAAGAGCGTAAGCGAGATCCAGATAATCGGGTCCACATGAGAAAGGTCAAAGGCCGAAACCTTTAAACACTAAAAAAATCTTCCAAGATGGGAGAAGTCAAAAGCTAAGGAGGAGGAGTGACAACAACCGTCAAATCGGTTGTGGGGAGGAGCCTGGATCGTTAGATCAACGTCCAACAAACAAAGGAAGCGCAGAGGAGAGGAATAGATCCCATCCGTTGGATCTGAGCGCGAAGGATCAATAGCCATCTGATCATGAGAAGGTGCACGAGCCTTAACATTTGTGTATGCAGGAGAGTGGACTTGTGAAACTCCTGAAGTCCCGAAGTGAATAGGGACCGTCCATCGTCCAGGGTGATAGGTGGAGAAAGATCTGAGTTTTCGGGTGAAAGTACTCCGGGAGAAAAGTGAAGGAGAAGTTTGAGATTTGAGATCGTCGAAGCCCGAACAACCGAAGCATCTGGGAGCCGTTGATTTGGATTGGACAAGTGTCGCCAGATCATGAACTTCAGAGGATCGTACTCCAGGGTTTTTGTGAAGTTGTGTTTCGGAATGTCCCAAAGTGTCGAAGCCCGAAATGTCTAAGGGTCGTTGATTCAAAAGAAAGAACATGGATCGTTTATTTGCGAGGAGACGTGTGGAGGACAAAGATTCACTCCGTTGGACAACTGTTGGATCAAGGAGGACATGTGTCAGAGGATCCAACACTCTGGAAGGATTCACTTCGAAGATTTGTGGTTGTTGAGATTTGAAATCGCCAAAGGTCGAAGTGCCAAAGCAGAATACAGCCGTTGATTTGGAAGCGGACGCGTGGCAACAGATCTACAACTCTGGGTATGAAGTACTCTGGAGGAAAGCAGAGGGTGAAAGTGTCGAAGTCCTGAAGGAGATCTCGATCATTGATCGAGGAGGAGGCTGAAAGACCGTTGATTTGGTCGAGGAGGCCAAAGTCCCAAAGCAGTAGCATAACCATCGATTGAAGGGGACGCGTGGTAGAAGATCTGTCACTCCGGGGAAAATCACTCTGAAAGAAAGTAGTTGAATGAAGGCGAAGAAATCCCAAAGTGCAGAGCGCCGGAGTTCGTTTGAGTTGTTGGATTAGGGAAGACAGGTGTCAGAAGATCCGACACTCCAGAAAGATTCACTCCAGAGATTTGTGTGTGTGGAGACGTGAGAACTCCCGAAGGCCGAAGAGCCAAAGTTCATCAGAACCGTCCGATCGTTGAGGACAGGTGTCAGAACATCTTTCACTCTAGAAGATTTCCATACGGAGGAAAAACATAGTTTGAGAGTTGAAACTTCCGAAGGCTAGAATCAATAGTTGATTTGAACGAGAGCTACGTGTCGATAGATCGTGGAGATATGGGATTGCGCGTGGAAGGAGGAAAGAAGGTGGGAAAAAGAGGATAGATAACATTTGTTGATCGTGGGTAATCGCCAAGGTATTGGAGATCGATGGATGGGAAGGATTGCAAAGCCAGGACATTCTCGGACGTTAATTTTCCATGAGCAGGTCGCAATTTCAACCACGGTTTTAACAAAGGGATATGTGGCAGCTGGAGGTGAATTGCGGGGTGAAAGTGGGTTGGTCTAAAACCACTCTTACCCATGCCCGCAATCATGTGTTTGCGCAAGGACATAGCCCAAGGCCATATGAAGGAAGGGGCTAGCGCCCGAAACTCGGTGTTTTGGGAGTGCACAGGAATAGACCACGGGTCTGTCAGAACCTGCACACAGAAGGAAAGGGGACCTGTGTATAATTAATTTGGGTTCAATCAAGAGCCCGAAGAGTCAATCCAACTCAGAAGAAAGAAATATCCTACACCGGGAGGTCGCAGAACCCCAGGAGGGGAGGGGGGCTGCATCAATTCTCGTGTGTTTGCATGGTTTTTAGATCTTGTGAATAAATCTAAGTTTATTGGCTACATCATCTCGTATCATAGCATGAAGATGGTTGGGAAAGGAAGAACAACTCTTTCTCATATGCGTAGAGGTATGCAAAACCTCCAAAGGCAAGTAGCAGATCCTACAAACGTGTTGGCTAGTCAGAGAATAATACCAAGAGAAGTGTCTGACGAGGAGACAGACCAAGGAGAACATGAACATGAACATGTTGGTCAAGATATAGAACATGAAGAAGAACAAGTAGAACACATCTCTTTTGAAGAAAGGATGCTCAAGGCTGTAGAGGGGAGAAATTATGGGATCAAAATGGAAGTTTTAGAATATGCAAGGAAACTACAACGAGAGGAGTTAATAGATTGGCTAAACATTATGGAAATTTTTTTTGAATGGAATCCTATGCGAGAGGAAAAGAAGGTGAAATTTGCATGCACCAAGTTGAAGGGTCACGCCATGATCCGGTGGGATAATGTGCAGAAAGACAAAACAAAAAAAAGAAAAAAAGAAATTAGGACCTAGAATAAGATGGAGAAAAAATTGCGAGATTTTTTTTGCCTTTGGACTATGCCCAAACCATTTTTCATAGATTTCAGAATTTGAAGCAAAACCTGTCCACCGTGGATGAACTCACACACAAGTTTTATCAGTTGTCCATTCGTGTGTATCAGCAGGAAACTGATGAGCAATTCGTTGCAAGGTATGTGAATTATTAAAAATTTTCTATTCAAGATTAATTGAGCACACACAGGGTTCACAACATGGAAGAGGCATACCAATTAGCCTTAAAGGCCGAGGAAAAACAAAAATAACAATTTGATCAAACGAATAGAGGAGCAAGGAGGGGTACATCGTCTATCTCACAATGTCGTTTTAACTATGGCAGAGGCAAATCATCCCCAGGAGCATAGAAAGTAGAAGATACTTGAAAATGTATAAACCTGAATACAATACGAGGAAGAGGATTTCATAGGGGTAGAGGTTATGGTGGTGGCAAAGGAGGACCTTATGTGTGTTTTAGGTGTGGTGTAGAGGGTCATCAAGCATTTGAATGCCCAAGTTATAACAAGCAAGAGCCGAAGAAAGTACAACAACCTCATTTAAACTTGGTCCAAGCTGAGAATGAAAAAGAAGGAGATGAATCTGAAGTCCCACCTGATATGGGGGAGAATATCATGTTACAGAGGTCAATGGTGATTCTCGAAAAAGAGCAAAGGCAGAGTAGAGACAATGAATATTCTTGGCTTCAGATAAATATTTTTCTAACCAGATGCACTTTTAGGGGAAAGGTATGTCAAGTTATTATTGATAGTGGTAGTTTTGAGAATATGGTTTATGAAGAGATGGTAGAGAAGTTGAAATTATACTGTGAAACACATCCCCGTCCTTACCGAATTGCATGGTTCAAAAAAGGGAATGAAGTCACCATTAATAAAATATGTTTGATCAAGTTTTTTTATCGGGAAGACTTATATAGATCAAGTATGGTGTGATGTCATTCTGATGGATGCATGTCATTTGTTATTGGGGAGGCCTTCACAATATATACAACTTTTGGAAGGATGGAAAAAATAATACCCACACCTTTTGGAAGGATGGATTGAAAGTCATCTTATTGCCCCTTATGGATGAGGGTAAAGCTGAGAATATGTTGTCGAAAAGGAAGTTTGTTAAGGAAACAAAGACAACATGATTCTACTATGCATTAATGGTGCAAAAAGGAGTATGGGAAGACATACCAATCCCTACGAAAGTGGCCAAGATACTAGAAGAATATGTCGATGTTATCCCTGATGAACTACCTGATGGTCTTCCACCAAAGAGGGATATTCAACATTACATTGATCTAATCCTAGGAGCATCTTTACCTAATCAGACAACCTGTAGGATGAGTCCTACACAACATGCAAATCTCAACTAGTAGGTGACGAAACTTATAAAGAAAGGTTTGGTAAGGGAAAGCACGAGTCCCTATGTTGTATCGACATTGTTGACTCCCTAAAAAGATAATACATGGAGGATGTGCATAGATAGCAGAGCAATCAATAAAATTACCATCAAATATCATTATCCTATATCGCCCCTGGATGACATGATGCATGTTCTAGCCGTAGCTAAATATTTTAGTAAAATTGATTTGTGAAGTGGATACCACCAGATCTGAATTCACGAAGGGGATGAATGGAAAACTACCTTTAAGACCAGGGATGGATTATATGAATGGATGGTGACGCCGTTTAGGTTGTCCAATGCACCTAGTACTTTCATGCGGTTGATGAATACTGTGCTTCGACCTTATATTGGTAAGTCTGTTGTCATTTATTTTGATGACATCCTAGTTTTCAGTAACAACAAAGAAGACCACTTGCATCATTTTAAAATTATATCAGATGTGTTGAGTAAACATCAACTTTATGCAAACCCAAAGAAATGTAGGTTCCTTCAAGAATGTTTGGTATTTATGGGTTTTGTCATCTCAACGGAAGGAGTCAGGATGGATTCAGAGAAGGTTAGAGCAATTTTGGAGTGGCCTAGTTCTAAAAGCATAACAAAGGTACAAATTTTTCATGGGTTGGCTACATTTTTCCAAAATTTTAGCTATATTGTAGCACCCATAATAGATTGCACCAGAGGCAAGACATTCATTTGGATCAATGAAGTTGAAGAAAGTTTTAAGTTTCTAAAGAAGAAGGTAACTGAGACACCTGTATTAGCCTTACCGGATTTTGATAAAGTGTTTGAGGTCGACTGTGATGCTTCTAATGTAGGTATTGGAGCTGTACTTAGCCAAGCAGGTAGACCATTTGCATCTTTTAGTGAAAAGTTGAATGAGGTAAGAAATAACTACTCCACATATGATGTAGAATTTTATGCAATTGTGCAAGCATTGCGACATTGGAGGCATTGTTTAGTGCCAAAGGAGTTTGTGTTATGTACCGATCACATTGCATTAAAATATGTAAACACCCAAAAGAAATTGAACAATGGACATGTAAAATGGGTCTCTTTCTTACAAGGCCACACCTTTGTTTTGAAGCACAAATCATGACGACAAAATCAAGTTGCAGAAGCTTTGAGTCGGTGCACTGTTCTTTTGACAACCATGGAAAATCAAGTAATTTGGTTTGCTGCATTGAAGGATCTCTATGAGTTTGATAACGATTTTCGGGATATTGTGGGACATTTTAAGAATACAGTCGTTGGGAACATGGATCTTACTCAGTGTGAATATTTTACGCAAGATGGTTGCCTCTTCAAAGGAAAACAATTATGCATTCCAATTGGTTCTATGAGAGAAAATATTATCAGAGAACTCCATAGTAGTGGTTTGGCATACATTTTGGAAAGGATAAGATGCTAGCCTTAATAGAGTTAAGTATTACTGGCCAAAGATGAAAAAGGATATAACCAGGTATGTGGCATGGTGTAGGATTTTTCAAATGGCTAAAGGACACTCACAAAACACAAGGTTGTATATGCCATTACCAGTGCCCATAAGCCCATGGACAAATTTTAGCATGGACTTTGTGTTGGGGCTCCCCAACACAAAGTGAGGTAATGATTCTATTTGTGTTTTTGTTGATAGGTTCTCCAAAATGGCTCATTTCATTGTTTGCAACAAAAATAACGATATATCAAGAGTGGCAAAATTGTTTTTTTTTCATAAATTGTTAGATTGCATGGGGTTACAAAAATTATTACCTCTGATAGAGATACTTAGTTCTTGGGTCATTTTTGGAGGAATTTATGGAAGAAAATGGGGACTAAATTACAGTTCAACAATGCCTATCACCCCCAAAATGATAGGTAAATCAAGTTATTAAATCAGAGTTTGGGAAACCTGTTACAGAGCATTGTTGGAGAGAATCCCAAGCAATGGGATTTGGCTTTACCTCAAGTAAAATTTGCCTACAATAGTTCAGTGAATCGATCTATAGGTAAATATCCATTTCAAGTTGTTTACGGTATAAACCCTATGGGTGTCATAGATTTGGTGCAACTACCGCTTAGGGATAGAATTAGTGATGATGGGGAAGCATTTGCAAAACATATTCAACAGGTACAACAACAAGTGAGACAAAAGCTACAGGCTAGTAATGAACACAACAAAATTATAAAAGATGCTCACTGACGATATCAAGTATTCAATGAAGGTGATTCAATGATGGTTTATTTACAGAAAGAGTGGTTTCCTAAAGGAACCTACCACAAATTGAAGTATAAGAAAATTGGTCCTTGTAAGATTCTCAAGAAAATTAATGACAATGCTTATAAGGTCGATTTTCGAGCTGATCTTAACATCTCCCCTATGTTTAATTTTTCTTATTTATATATATTCCATGGTGGCCATTTGGGTGATGACGGTGAGGCAGAGGTGGATTGGCAACATGCCATTTCGAGCAAGAAAAAGGAAAAGATTGCACATATTTTAGATAAGAAGACCCTTCATACTCGATAAGGCCATTAGTGAGACGGTGTAGCACCAACAAAGAGTACATGGATTGCATAGGGAGACTTGATGAACCTAGATCCCATTAAATTGCAGCAGTTTGAAGACAGTAATTCGCAGGAGCTTCGTTCTTTTCAACTAGAGGAGAATGATACAGGGATTTTCGACGGTCCTAAATTTTGACTCGATTATCTGTTTGGGTTGAAATTTTACATGGAGTTGTGTCTCGAAGAGTTCACCACCGTGTTGATCTTATCCTTCAAATCAGAAATTGTTTCGACACTTTTTTGGGGCCAAATTCCTTCATATAAGGCCTTGAATTGGGATTTTAGTGTTTTTGCGAGATTTTTTTAATTAGTAGTTATCAGTTATCTCTTGGTGTATTCACCTAATCAGAAAAGTGAGTTGACAAATAATATCACTCTCGTTAGCTCTTAGTTATTGGTTAATTTTATAGTCATGTGAGAATTTTCTAAAATTAGTATTTTTTCTAAGATTAGGTGTTTTTCTAAAATTAGTTGTTTTCGAAAATCTCAGATAACAGTTATGAGGGGTTGAACTTCCATTGTAATAGTTAGGATGGAGAAGGAATAAAAGAGAGTTATTTTCTATTATTGTGTGTTTGCATGGTTTTTAGATCTTGTGAATAAATCGAGGTTTATTGGCTACATCAGATACTCTCTTGCAAAAGGTGGAAAATTACAGACACTGGGTGGGTACTACCAAAACCTCTAATCACTTCTCCATTTGGTTATAATTTGCTTTAGGGGATTCTAAGCCAAGCCCCCCCTTCAAATATAACCCCAGTTGATATACATAGGAGGAATTCAATCCATTGTAAAGGATAATTGGTGATATTTCTCTCTTGATATTGATTCATTGGATCGTGAGTGATTCTCTTCATCACTAAAACTTGTAAAGGAGAAGGTGGCAGCCTGGGGGAGGGAGAGGTTTAGAAACATAGAAACAAAGATTGCCAAGGTTGAAAAATATTTGGAGGACCTAGTCCAAGAAAATGACTAGGTCATTTACAATGATGAGGGTTTAAAAAACCTAAAGCATCTAGAACCTTTGTGATCTAAGTTATTGCTGGAAAATGAATTGGATTGATGCATGAAGATTCGAGCTGCTCGACTTGAAGCTAGAGTCTAGCAAAAAAAATTATTCCAAAATTTTTCTAACCATAGGAAAAGCATTAACACCATTATGGGGGATGAATGACACTAAAGGTAATAAGGTGAGAGGTTTTAGGGAGTTGGCAGATCTAGGAATACAACATTTGAAGGGCATCTTTGAAGAACTTGTTAGCGCAAATTCTCGCAAAGGGGTGTTTTCTCTCCAAGATTCGAGCCTGTGGCGTAAATGCGAAGAAATGGGGCTTAAAGAACCTAACAAATGCTTTTTGTCCAAGGTCACAGCCATGAGCTCACTGTGCAGTGCATAAAATCCCCATTTCGGGCTTAAAGTGATAGCAGACGCACGATCTAGTGTCCAACAGCCAGGATCGACCAATGGAGCAGATTGTCGGTCGACGGATATTTGCGGCTGATGGAATTGTGCCATGTTTAACATAGGAACTAGGCCCACAATCTCGCCGAAGAAGTTTCGGGCCGTCCGATCAAAGGGGGGCACGTGGTGCGCGATTAGGCTCTATCGCCACTTCGCCCATTGCGACTTTGAAGAGCAAGGATTAGCTCCTTCCCATCTACGAAACGCGAAGTGTCGAAGGCGTCCGAGATTTGGGCCCACAGTATCGCCGAATATGATCCGGTTTGTCCGATCAAAGGGGGGCACGTGGTGCGCGATTAGGCTCGATCGCCACTTCGCCCATCGTGACTTTGAAGAGCAAGGATTAGCTCCTTCCCATCCACGAAACGCGAAGCGCCGAAAGCGCTCAGGAGTTGGGCCCACGGTCTTGGCACCCGGTCACAGAGGAACAAGCCCGGGGAAAAGGCGCTAGCACACACCATATAATGAGACAGGTCCCAAAACGCTGACATCAACATAGCCATCCATCCAAAGGGACGCGTGGCGCATGATCAGGCCATGTCGACATTTCGGCTACCGGGACTTCCAAAGGTAAGGGGTTTTTCTCTTCCATTGCATTTCAAAACCCCGAAACGCCGAAAGCACCTTTGAGGATAAGCGCAGGGTCACGGCCCGTGGTCACTTGGGGAAATAGAAAGAGTTGTGCAAAAGGGCCGAAAGAGCCAGGTTTAGCTGCAAAAGGGATCGCCGCGATCTCCAGGTGCCAATCCGACTCGGTCTCAACCCTGGTTTCTGCTAGGAGTAAATGAAGGTGGGAGGAGGTGGTTGAAACCTCTCCTCACTCATTAATTGTAAGGTATGGAGGATCCGGTAGGC
The DNA here is from genome assembly GCA_000966675.3 of Picea glauca. Classification (NCBI taxonomy): domain Eukaryota; kingdom Viridiplantae; phylum Streptophyta; class Pinopsida; order Pinales; family Pinaceae; genus Picea; species Picea glauca. The sequence goes on along the minus strand of JZKD02S2360931.1, from coordinate 11,587 downwards.
AGTCTGCCCGAGATGGTCCTGTGTGCTGGATTTTTTCCAAAGAAGCCATGCCTAGTCCTCAACTAACCAGAGAAGTCTGCACACGCTAACTCAACATTTAATGGCTCAGCTACCCCCCTGCAAGAGCCATGCAAAGTTAAGGTGGCGTCTGACGAAGGAGTTCAGACCAAATTTGACCGAAGAGATGCCACGCCCTAAAATTCTAGGACGCCTCTGCTGGGCAAATGTTTAGGAGTATAAGTACTCAGTTTTTGTATTTTTGAAAGTATCGATGGTAGAGCACAACTCCCAATTGTAAATCTTTAATCCAGCCTCTGGTTCTCTGGTTATAGAAGAACATTTGAGACTTCTTGTTTAATGGCAACCGACTCCTTCTTTTCCTCTTTTCCTCTGAATCTAAGATCTCGGGCATGGATGATCCAGTCGGGTGTTGCATTGCTATATTATGTAGGTTTGATATTATCATTTCTGCAATCTTCTTAGGTTCATTTTGAAGTTTGTTCGACTCTGAGAGGATCCCACAGCCGAGACTTTTCCTCTTTTGTGAAGACTGCTGGAAGACCGAATGTCCAGAGAAGACTTTGTTTTTCCTCTCTTCCCTCCAAATACTCACCACTATTATTAGTACTGGCTTAAGTTAGGTCAAGACCTCATGTGTCATTGTTGTTCCAGCCCAGTTTTCTGAGTTATAACGATACTGTTCCGAGTTTACTTCCATCTGATCACCCCTTTATAAACGAAACGTGACATAAATTGATGGGCGTCGGGCTCTTCTCCTGCTGCAATCCAGGAGTGACTTCCAACGCCAACAGAACTTGTTGGTGCAAAAATTTGCAAAATATTGAGGGTCATTTCACTATTTTCTGGGCTGGTAAGTGAAGAGGATAATGAGAGGATGTTCATGTTCGTCATAAAGGATTATTTATTATATATATTGTCCACTTTTAAAAAGGATAGGAGTCTGGGTCCAGATGGATGGATATTCGAATTATATCTTGATTTCTTTAACATGTTGGGAGAGGATCTACTTTGGGTGGTCGAAGAGGTCATAAGGTCAAGGAAGGACCTTGTTAACATTAATGCAACTTTTTATTGCACCGATCCCTAAGGTGGGCTGCTTGGAGACCTTTGAAAGGTTGAGGCCCATTTCTTTGTGAAATTGTCTCTATAATATAATCTCTAAGGTGTCAACAATAAGACTTAAACCACAACTTTCCAATTTCATCTTAACAAAACAAATTGGGTTCCAAGAGGGCAAGTAGATCCATAAACCCATTAGTACGTGATCCGAAAAGATATTTTAAACGACAGTGGTTGAGTTATTTAGCATGTGTTAATTAACCATTTATGAAACTAATGAAAGTGGAAGAATTAAATGAAGAAACATATCAACCATTAAGCAATGTGCAGATCTGAACATAATCATGAAGAAAACAAACCATAAACACCAATGTGATAGCGGAGTTCGACAATCTGGCATACGTCTCCGAGCCTATGTCTCAGTGGGATTTATTATTTTTGTTCGAAGCTTTAAATGTACATCCTGAAAGTGCTAATGGATTACAACAATGAGCTGGTCGTGGTATACTAGGTCTCAAGAACCCATCAAAACTGACGACACCCAAATCGGATGAGCGAAGCTCCCAGAAATGGCCCGCAAAGGTGAGCTCCTCAATAGCTTCCCTGCATGACAATGGCTTTGGCTCAACAATTCGGCAGCATAAACCTATTCTGAACCTCCTCCCATGGCTTCAAGAAGCCCTGGTTTATATAGACCTGAAGTTGGTAACCATATCCGAACTTCCCCCCAACATCTGGCCTAAAAAAGGGCCCAAGATCCCTCAAAGATTAAATCTCCCAATATCAGGCCAAAATCCATTAAAAGTCATATAATATAAAGTTAAAACCCACTTTATGCCAAAACATAAGGCGTAACCCCTTTATCTCCATGCCCCTAGTCACATTGGGTGTCTCCATGTGGCCAAGCGCTAAGGCTTGTGAGTTGGCCCCCTTCTGGAATCCGGCTCCTGGTCATACGTATGGCCATGTGGCCCTGGTCCTTAGCCCATGTGCTCTAACTGGTGGTTTAGCCCCTAGATTCCTGGCTCTCGGTCCCATGTGTGGCCATGTGGCCTCGGGTTCCAACCTCCACGCACGAATAAATTGTTTAAGCCTCTGGATATGAGCCGGTGGTTATGCCCCTTGGTCAGCAAGCTAGCCCAACTGACCGAGGCTAACCCCGAAACTCTACGCGCATAGTTTATAGGACCAGGTCTTATGGAGTGGCAAGTGGGGTGGCCCGAAACTGGAGGCTGGCATTTCGTGCCAATGGATTAAGTGTAGACCTGTGGTTTTAATGGTATGGTCATATGCAGTGGTAGCGCTGGGTCTAGGGATAGGCCCCAGCCCCCACCTCCGTCCGAAATACATACCAACAAACCTTAAATATAAGTTTTTCCCTTTAGATTTCAAGTAATACGACAGGCGGGTTGACTAGCATGGCCTTGCCAAACCCTTCGCCTGTACTAGAGGTCTCGGGGTCGAATCCCGTAACTCGAAACATTTTTCCAAAACCAAACAAACAATTGAGGGGTGCCACATGGCAACCCATGACTGGGCCACGTGGGACCACATTACTTGTCCACCTGTACGCCAAGTGTCAAATCCAGATTTGCCCAACTGTCCACATCATCTGACCTGTCAGTGTGTTGACTGTACCCTGCCATGTGTCATATGGTCATGCCATGTGTCACCTTTACATTGATGACATGTGTCACTCCCAGATTGGTCCACTTGTCTGACACATCATCAGTCTGTACGCCCAGTCACCCTGCCACGTGTCAGTCCATACACCCAGTCACCCTGCCATGTGTCAGTCCATACACCCAATAAACACACTGAACCTACCACTGTACCTTGCCACGTCAGTTGTACGGTTGTATGACCTGTACAACCAGCTGCTATGTGGCATTGTACAGACTGTACAATCATCTTTTTTTTGCATGTTTGGCCAAATAAACAGACCGCGATATCTGGAGCATACGACCTTCGTTTGAGCCCATTCAAATTGCATTGGGTTCGTATCGACGAGGCCTACACACATGTACATTTTGAAGATATTCTAAGCACTTTGATTTTTAGGCCTTTCTAAGCCTCATCTGGCTCCTGCATCTAATTCCAGATCACACCTCCCCACTGTAACACCCTGTTTCCCCCAGTCTGTAAAAACAACTATATTGGCCAAGAACTATGGCAAACTCAAAGATTGTGAATGTTTGATTTAATGGACCTTTGTATAAAGGGTCCGAGTAATGTAAATGATGTATGAATATATGTTGTATAACTGTTGAGAGGGGGATGTGCTGAAAAGAGACCACGATGGCTGATGAGAGGTGGTGGAAGGGGCCGGGAGTGGCTGCGTTAACTTCCACTGAACCAAAACCATATTGGTTTGTACATGCTCGGGAAAACTAAAGATCACTCTTAGACCTCGAAATGAATTACCTGCCCAGATGGTAGGTGGGGAGGCTCCTCAAGAGTAAATAAGGGGATGGGGTGAACCGCCCATCCGTAGAAGCTCTCAGACTTGACCATCGGATAGGGAATTTCGTGCCACACACAACCTTGTAGGAGGAAAGAAGTGTGGAAGGAGGGGGAGAGTGGAGCATACAGATACATATACACACACACACGCGTGACAGGAATCACGGAAGGAGAACCAGAGGAACTCCGAGAAGTACAGTGAGTCATGAGCAGAGGAGAAGGAGAGTAACCTTTGTCCTGGACTTCCGATGAGCGAGAAGTAAGAGACTGAGTCTCAAAGCATCATGGTCTAGCTCGGGGGTGGCTAGTGGTAAATCCATTTGGAGTCGCTGAGCCTACGGTTGGGTGGAAACGAGCACCCCTCTCGGCAGTTGCATTACACCTGGTGTTTTCTGATAAGTATTTATGTCCTGTATTTCAAATTGAATGTTCCTGGAATGCAGGTTCATGGTTGTACACTCATGAATGGTTTCTGTATAGAAGTGTTTCCTGGTGTGTTTTGATCGGTAAAGGAAGATGCATGCTTATACTTGTATGACCATATTCGGTTTATATATATATATATATATATATATATATATTGAACAAGTTCAGATTCCGAGTCTGTTCTCGGGAGATCTGTCCCATTTACTTGACTCACGCGATGTCTTGGTTGGATTTCCCCGAAGGCATCTCCTTCTGGGAAAGTTCCCTCACTAGTCCAGAGCCAGAGTGAGTTCCTTGAAAGGACTACTATTTAAGTAAAATATCTAAGCTTACCTCGCCCCTGTCACAAAGTTCATAACTCGATAAGTTAAGAAGGCCTTTCAGTCATGTCCCTAAGCCTGGTGATAATTACCCAAGAATCCATTGAAGGATTTGATGGCCTAAGATTGGAAACCTTGCACTAGAAAGAATGGGTCCCTCAGATGTTGGTGTTTTGGCGTTTCGGTATCCGGGATACCCAAGGACAAGTTTCCTTGTATTCGCATGTCGCGAAGTCCCGACTTGCGAAACCTCGAAATGGTATAGCATGGTTAGAGTTTGGTGTTTCGGCATTTCGGCACCCGGGATACCCAAGGACAAGTTTCCTTGTATTCGCATGTCCCAAAATCCCGACTTGCGAAACCCTGGAATAGTGTAGCGTGATTAGAGTCTTGATGTTTCGATGTTTCGGCACCCGGGATATCTAAAGGCAAGTCTCTTGTAATCGCCAGTACCGAAATCCTGACTTGTGAAACCCTGAAATAAGTATAGCGCGGATGAGATATGGTGTTTCGGTGTTTCGGCACCCAGGATATCTAAAGGCAAGTCTCTTTTCATCACACATCGCCAAATCCTGACTCACGAAACCCCAAAACGAGCTTAGCGTATATATATGAACTTCGGAGTTTCGGCTCCCGGGAAACCCAAATGCGAGACCTCTTGTCATCGCACATCGCGAAATCCTGA
>JZKD02S2360920.1:20685-30691 GCA_000966675.3 Picea glauca | reverse complement strand
TTTACCTAACGACATATTAGACCAAGTAGATCTTAACTAACTCCTAAGTGTCTAAATATCCTAACATTGGGTACCTACCAAAGGTTCCTTTGGACTTGATGTATGGGAAGTATGTCGATGTGAATGAAGACCGAACAGAGGACAGAGCCTGTAAGTTCATTCATAGGATCCAACAGATACACCAGGCAGTCAGGGAACAGTTGGAGAAGAGTCAAGCACAATATAAATCTCGGCATGACAAGCACAAGGTTGATCATCAGTTCCAGGTTGGAGACCGGATATGGCTTCATATCAGAAAGGAATGATTGAAGGGTGAAGGCAAGAAACTCAATCCCATCTGATATGGACCCTTCATTATTTTGGAGAAAAGTGGCACTAATGATTTTCGTTTAGATCTTCCACCTTATATGCATATTTATTCAGTTGTGAAAGTAGAGAACTTGAAACTTTTTTAGCCTCCCATGATCATGGATCAGGATGAGGAAGTTCCAATTCCTTCAGTTGATGAGTTTGCACCTGAGTACTTGGATGAGTTACAGGAAGATATCATCATGGACAGAAGGATGAGGATTTTGTGCAGGGGTGATGTTGATTATCTTTGAGTAGGCTTAAAGGGCACACATCCAAGAAAGGCAAATTGTATTGAGAAAGATAAGGTGAGGGAACTCTTCCCTCACTTGCCAATTGATTAATGAAATATTTTGGTGGTCCAAAAAGCTCTCGGTGGGAAGGCGTGATCCAAAAAGGATCTAGAGGAGGTTAAGAATAACTCAAAACACATAGAAGTAAATAAAAATGCTCATAATGGCTTCAGCAGACAGCAAAAGGGAAAAAATTCAAAGTTCCCAAAACTCAGTAAAACCTACATGATCGCGAAGAGCACGTTGCAATATTTCTAATGGTGCAAATGGCTCGCCAAACGGAGTTACGGATAAAAAGTTATAAGCAGCCAAAGTTCAGTCAAACTTGGTCAAAAGTCAAAAAGTCAAAGTGACACATGGCACCACTGCAAGGGTGACACGTGGCACATACATACAGTTTATTTTGCATGGGATGACGTGGAAAGGATGGCATACAAGTGGGAAAGTTAGGTGATGACACGTGTCAATTTCATGGACAAATCAGATTGTGACAAGTGGTAGTTTTGTGGACAAGTTATATGGTGCCATATGGCCCAGTCATGGGCTGCCATGTGGAACCCCTCCAATGGTTGGCATGACCAAAATTTTATTGACTCCACCAAATTCAAACTCATGACCTCTCACTAGCCCAAAGGCCCCACAAATCCACACTACCACTACACCACACCATGTTGCTTGTTATTAATATGTGTCAAATATTATTTTAGTGTAAGTTTGAACTAAGGCGCCAAAGGAAAGGGGTTAGGCCTTCGGCCCAGCCCCTGATTACATGTATTGTGCCATATGATCCTAGTCTCCACCCAATTAGGGGCTTAACCCAATTGCCACCAAATATAGTATGTTCCTCTATTTTTAGCCATTCCGCCAATTTGTAATCGCTCGTTATATTTAGCGAAGCGCGCCCACATTTTTTGTAACCTTTTTCCAAAAAGGGGAGTCCATGGGATTCGATCCCAGGACCTCCACCTAACCGCACCCTAAACTTAGCCATTCTAACCACTCTGCCAACCACTGCACTTATTACATAACTGCCCGAAAAATTGTATAAAAAGTGGCTTAGATAGTGCATTCGGGACACACAAGAGCACGAAGGAGGTAGACCAAGCGCATTCATACAGTACAGAATTGTATAGACTGGTATGGATTTGGCACATAGTTTGATATTTTCATCATTTATTGCAGGAGTAGTGGCACAGAAACTGGGGCAGGGGTGTCTTTGCGACCTGAAAGTGTCTGACTCGTATTGAGGCGTGGAGACAATCATTTTTAGGTAAAACAATGCCATAAACGCAGTGGTGGTGTTATTTTTCTAATCTAAGAAAATCTTATGTAGCTTAACTCCATAATGAGGTATACTTATGTATTTTTCCCAATTCTTTTGTGGAGTTAATAAAAAGACCTACCCATTTGAGAGCAGGACTCGGAGACGTAGTCCACCAGGGACGAACTCCGTTATCAAGTTCTTTGTGTTCATATTGCATGATTATGTCTATTTCCTTTTGAAATTTTCCTTCTTTATGGTGTACTTTAGTTTATGCTCATTTAATACAGTGATTTAATAAGTCACCTGACGAAAAGATCTTGGATCACCCGGTCACTGACTATGTTTCTCAGGAGACCATGGAGTTTGAACACCTCCCTAAAGAATAGGTTTGCTACATGAGATGTGTTGTACTTTGTAGGAATGGAAAAGAAGTGTGCATATTCAGTCAATATGTCCAATACCACGTAGATACATTCCCTTCCTTGCACCTTTGGCAATTTTGTGATGAATTCCATGGAAATGCTATTCCACTTCTGCTCTCGAATTGGAAATGGATGAAGTAGTCCTACAGGATGTGTGAACTCTTACTTGTTTTTTTGGAAATTCATGCACACCCTCACATGACAAAGTACATTCCCCTCAAGACCCTTCCATATGAAAATCTTTCCCTCACCTACTGGTAGGTCTTCAAATACCCCTGGTGCCCTACTAGTGGTGTGTCATGTACTGCCCTCAAAATATTATCCTTGAGTGTGGACTCAGGGACAAGATAGATCATGTCTTTGTATTAGATGATGTCATCCACTACCCTTTACCTGTCATTTTGAATATCACCCTCCATCATATCACAAGTGAAGGTATTCTTGGATTATTCCACCAAGAGAATGGACTTCCAGTCTATTGAGATCTCTATCATGGAGAAGGCCACAGGTCTCCTAGATAACACGTCATCAACTTGTTGGAGTTACTTCACACACACCTAGGATTTATTTTTCCTAAGGTTTTTCCTTGTTTATTAGTCATAATTAGCCATTATCCAGTCTCCTATATTTTAGGAGAGAATAATCCACCTGGAGAATATTCTCTTTCAATTGACACTTCAGTTTAACTAGTTGAGTTGAGTCTAGATGTTGCATTGGTTTTGTCACCGTGAAACATTGGGATCATCACAATGATAATGTGCACTTGCCATGGGATCATCACCATATTGGAACATTACCCTTGACTCCTTGATCTACTCCTCACTACACTCTGTTAAGTCAGTTAACTGAAGACTAGTTGACTAGTTAACTCAGTTAGGTGGCAGTTCACTCATGTAACTGCCTGAGAGACTAGACTAGGTGGAATTTCACTCTTGTAACTATTGGTGTGTGTCCAGATCACTCTAGATCACCACCATGGTTCATTGGTTCTCCTCCAATGCACATTCATTGAGTTATACAGAGTATTTCATGTGTAAATTATTCATTATTCATTACAGTTAATGAGAATTCTTCCATTCTTTCTCTCCTTCTTCTTCTTTCTCAATTTCTCTCTGCAAATGTGTGTAGTATTTTCTAGTTATATCTATTATGTGCAGTTTCAACACATTTATGGTATCATATCTGATGGACTTCTAAGAAAAATCTACACCAAAAAATTTTGCAAGTACAAAAGATTGAAGACAGCGGAAAGATGGATTTCCAAAAAGAATTCATTCTTACACCTTACAACTACTTTGCATGGAAGGAGAAAATAGTCATACATCTCTGAACCAGAGGATTGTACAGGTTAACCTTGAATACAGACACAGAACCGACATCATCCATAGAAAAATCCAAGTACTTAAATCGAATGGATGCAGCATTCGGAACAATTTGCAGTCTTATTTCTCCCGGTCTCCTTTTTCACATATCTTCCTGTAAGAATCCCAATGAATCCTGGACCACCTTGGAAGGTCTCTTTGGAAAATAGGATGAGATGAGGGGACACATGCTAGAGGTGGAATTTCTCACATTGGATTCAAAAATCTTCAACAATATCCAAGATTTCTTTACAAAAATCAAGGATTTATTGTCTCAACTCAAAGCTTGCGGGGTTGATAAATCTAAGGAGGAGAAACAGATGGTTCTAACCATTCTCTCCAAACTTGGTCATGAATTCTCTATGTTTGTGTCCCTGGAAGATTCCTTCTCTTAAGGACTTTATAAAATCCCTAACACAAGACCAAACCAAGCTGATCAACATGGGAAAAATAAAAGGCCCAAAGGCACATGTACTTATTGTGCAAGATGGAAACCATAAATATCAGAAATCTAAATATAAATATAAAAGGAAAGCTCATGCACATCCGAAGAAGGAAGGGTACACAAAACCCTTCACTGATGCCTCTGGATCCAAAGGGTAAAAGGGAAGAAAAGGGGAGAAATGCATGTACTTTCACAAAGGATTCCATCCAGAATCTTCATGCATGAAAAAACAAATAGATCTAATGACTCAAATACTTAAGCAAAACAACCTTGGAGATCACATCCCCGAGGGTGCCAAGAAGAAGAAGCCAGAAGATCAGAATCCTAAAAAAGGAAATTCTAGTCATGCCTTGATTGCCATCAACTCCTCTCCCAATGCTTGGATCGTAGACTCAGAAGCATCACATCACATGGTTGCCTCAAAAGTAGTATATTCTTCATTGGATGCATGCAAAGGTCCTCCTATTCTGATGGGGGACAACTCTTCAGTCGAAGTCACTGGCAAAGTAAGGATTGAACTCACCAACGGAAGCTTCGATAATGTGATGCATGTTCCCAAACTTTCCGCCAACCTTCTCTCTGTGTATCAGATGATGAATTCTGGCACCGGAAATAAATTCGTATTCACACAAAATGCCATGGACATCTATGACATGAAAACCAACTCCAGGGTTGCAACTGGTGAGGTAAATCATTAGTCTAGACTGTATACTTTTTATGAATTCATTGAACCTTATTTTTCTTTACTGCTTACTCATGCTAATGAAAATAGTAGGATATGGCATGAAAGGTTTGGACATTTGAGTTTTAGATATATGCAATAGCTTAGCAAGAAAATATTGATTGATGGTCTACCAGACATCCATTTCTCCAAGGGAGTACATGAGAGATGTGTTCTCGGAAAACACCCTAAGGAGAAATTCGACAAAGAAAAGTCTCAGAGAGATTTTGTGCCTTTATATCTGATCCACAGTGACCTTATGGGTCATTTTCCACATCCATCTATTAGCAAAGTGAGTTTTGTTCTCATTTTTTTTTATGATTTCTCATGTTTTGCATGGATTTACTTTCTCAGAAAAAAATCTGAGGTCTTTCAACACCTCAAAGATTTCAAAGCCCTGGTTGAGACACAGTCTGGAAAGAAGATCAAAGTCCTCTGAACTGATAATGGGGCAGAGTATGTAAATTATGAGATCCATAATATTTTCCATGAGGCAAGAATTCAGTTGTAGCACATAGTTCCCTATACTCCACAGAAAAACAAAGTTGTTGAGTGGAAAAACAGATTTCTAAAGGAGATGGCATCTTACATGCTACATGAAAAGTTACTACCATAGAGACTACAGGGCGAAGAACTCAATTGTGCAACATACATCCAAAAAATATCTCCCCGTATATCTGTCAAGGACAAGACCCCCTACGAGGCTTGGAGCGGCCTCAAACTAGAAGTGACCCACTTTCACATTTTTGGTTCACGTGCATGGGCCTGGATTCCCTCTGAAAAGAGGAAGGCACTTGATCCATAGAGAACTGAGTGTATTTTTGTTGGATATCCTGACGGTGCAAAGGGATATAGGGTTATTGATCTTTCCTCGGACTGGCTCATCATTGAGTGTAGTGTTCGATTTGAGGAAAGTGTCTTCCATGTACCTCAACAGTCACATGCAGACACATTCATTCTTCCACCTCTCTAATATGATGAGCATGCACATGTTGACTCTTATTCAGATGAGAGTTCTGATTCAGAGGACTTGGATGATTCAGATTCATAGTCAGTATAGCCAGATGCAGATTCAGAGCATCCAGATGCAGTTTCATATCCACAGCAGAGGCCCAAGTGGGCACATGATACTCTTCAGGATGCAGGGGGTCTCGTTGGTGATCCAGCCGATACTAGGAGGACTCGATCTGATTTCGAAGAGCCTTCTGTTGCACTCACTACCACTGAACCATTTCCCTCCAAGCATATTTTCTTGGTTCAGTCTTCATATCCACAGTCTTATGGTGAGGCTGCTGGAAATCCCTTTCGAGAATCCTCCATGCAGGAGGAGTACAACTCCCTCCTCGAGAACCAAACTTGGGATCTAATTCCCCTTCCTTCTGGGAGGAAACTTGTCAGATGTAGATGGGTCTATAGGACCAAGAGCACAGCGGATGGACATATTAGCAGATAAAAAGCCAGGCTTGCTTCCAAAGGATTTCAGCAGGTGCATGGTTTTGACTATGATGAGGCCTTCGCTTCAGTAGCGAAGATGGATTCCATACGATAGGAAATTTCCATTACGGAAGCCAAGGGATAGGAAGTCCATCAGATGGACGTGAAGAATGCATTTCTTCACGGTGATCTCTCTGGGGAGATCTATATGGAGAAACCCCAGAGATTTATGAAGTACTCATCTTTGGTCTGTCGAATGAAGAAGTCCCTTTATGGCCTCAAGCAGGCTCTGAGGGCACGGTATGCCAAGATGGAATCCTACATTTTGTCACAGAACTTTGTACGTTGTAAATCAGACCCGAATGTCTACATGATCAGGATGGTTGATTCACTTCTACTCTTAGTTTTTTATGTTGATGATTTGTTCATAACTGGTTGCTCGACTTTAGCGATTGTTGCAGTCAAGAGGATTCTACATGACGGGTTTTTTATGATAGACATGGGTTTACTACACTTATTCCTTGGACTCAAGATCAGTCAAGATGCATTAGGAATCAAACTATCTCAGGCCAAGTATGCACGATATCTCCTTGAGAAATTTCACATGACAGACTGCAAGTCTGCTCCAACTCCTTTCCTATCAAGAGTCAAACTTGAGGATGGAGGGGAGACTCCATTGGTTAACTGCACACTATACAGATATCTAGTGGGGAGATTATTGTATCTCACACACTCCAGACCAGGCCTCTCCTATGCAGCTGGTGGGGTTTCCAGGTTCATGCAGGAGCCGCATGAGCTACATTGGAAGGCTGCAAAGCATATCCTTCGATACGTACAGGGAATCATCACCTTTGGGATTCATTATGTAGCAGACTCTACATTAGATATCATCGGGTTTACTGATTCTGACTGGGTTGGCGATAGCACTGATCATAAGTCCACATCTAGTTACTCACTCATTCTTGGTTCCAGGCCTATCTGTTGGTCAAGCAAGAAGCAAGTTGTCATTGCTCTATCTTCAGCGAGGCAGAGTACGGAGGGGTAGTTAACATAACCATTCAGTCTATGTGGCTACAGCATTTTCTCACTGAGTTGGGCATTCAATTTCACCGGTCGATCGTCATCTGGTGTGACAACCAGAGCACTCTAAATTTCTGCAGAGATCTAGTTCAAAGGCAGCAGATGAAGCACATCAAGATCCACATGCACTACATTTGGGACTTAGTACACGAGGGGATCATCAATCTACAATTTTTTCTTTCAACATAACACAGGACACAGCTGCCTAGCAACTATAGTTCTTCTTTTTACATACATTGTACATTGAGGGGGGGGGTTCCAATGAGGTTTTCCCTCTTTCCTGACTTTATTTCAGTTTATCTTTTGTATTTAGGTACCTAACATGGCCTCGTTGTCGGGACCCATTCTTTATTTTCACAATAGTGATGTTTAGGGGGGTGTTGGAGTTACTTCACACACACCTGGGATTTATTTTTCCTAAGGTTTTTCCTTGTTTATTAGTCATAATTATTCATTATCCAATCTCCTATATTTTAGGAGAGAATATTCCACCTGGAGAATATTCGCTTTCAGTTGAAACTTCAGTTTGACTAGTTGAGTTGAGTCTAGATGTTGCATTGGTTTTGTCACCATGAAACATTAGGATCATCACCATGATAATGCGCACTTTCCTTGGGATCATCACCAGACTAGCGCATTACCCTTCATTCCTTGATCTAATCCTCACTACACTATGTTCAGTCAGTTAACTGAAGACTAGTTGACTAGTTAACTCAGCTAGGTGGAAGTTCACTCTTGTAACTGCCTGAGAGACTAGACTAGGTGGAAGTTCACTCCCATAACTATTGGTGTGTGTCCAAATCACTCTAGACCACCACTATGGCGCATTGGTTCTCCTCCAATGCCCATTCATTGAGTTATACAGAGTATATCATGTGTAAATTATTCATTATTCATTACGATTAATGAGAATTCTTCCATTCTTTCTATCCTTCTTCTTCTTTCTCAATTTCTCTCTGCAAATGTGTGTAGTATTTTCTATATAGATCTATTTTGTGGAGGTTCAACATATTTACACAACTATATTCATCTACCCCTTTTACATACTCAATGTCAAAATCATATCCTTGCACCTTACTCACCCATTTGTGTTGCCTCTAATTCATGTCCCGCTACTCCCGGAAATGTCTCAAGTTGTTGTGGTCAGTCTTAACCACAAAGTGTCCTCCTACCAAGTATTTTTTGAATTTTTCCAATGCATGCATGATGGAAAACATCTCTTTATCATAGATCGGATAGAGCTTCTCAAGACCCCTTAGATTTCTTCTCTCGAAAGCTATCAAGTGTCGGTTCTACATCAATATTGCTCTTATCCCTTCGTCAAATGCATCACACTCTAGAACAAAATGTTGTGTAAGATATGGGAGTGTTAATACTGGGAAATTTCTCATCACCCTCTTCATTATTTTGAATGCTACCTGTGCATCCTATGACCATCGGAACACCCCCTTCTTGGTGAGTTTTTTCAATGGCACAGCCAATTCTGAAAATCATTTCACAAAGCACTTGTAATAGCTACATATCCCAAAGAATCCTCGTAGATATGTGAGTGTCCTAGGGGTGGGATAGTCTAATATGGTCTTGATATTATCTTTATGCACCTTTACTCCCTCAACACCTATCATGTTCCCCAGATAGAGAATCTTTGTTAACCCGAACTCACACTTTGCCTCCTTGGAAAAAAGCGACTACTCCATAATGTTGAGAATCTCATCCACATGTTTCAGATGTTCCTCCCATGTTTTCTTGTAGATCAGAAGATCGTCAAAGAAAACCAATAATAATTTTCTCAATTGTTTGTTGAATATATGGTCCATGCAGGACTGAAAGGTATCTAGTGCGTTAGTCAACCTAAAGGGCATGACTAGAAACTCATAGTGCCCATAGTGACACCTGAATGTTGTCTTATGAATATCCTCCTCTCTTACTCGAATTTGATGGTATCATGATCGCAGATCAACCTTTGAAAAGTACATCTCCCCATGCATCTCATCAATTAGCTCATCAATCTTGTGTATTGGGTATTAATTTTTTATGGACTGCTTGTTTAGTGCCCTGTAGTATATGCACATCCTCATAGTGCCATATTTCTTCTTCACTAGCACAACTGACGAAGTGAAAGGACTATAGCTAGGCCTGATATGTCCTATCTCTAGCAATTCCTTTATGGCCTTCTCTATTTTTTCCTTGAATCTCTTCGGATGCCTGTAGGGGGTGGTGATCATGGGCTTCGACCCCTCTTCTAGCTCAATGACATGCTCAAATTCTCTGTCAGGTGGTCTCCTTGTTGGAAATGGCTCGAACACTCTTTTCTGATTTCCAAGTAATGCTTGGATATCCGCAGGGAAATGTTGGTGATCCCGTGATGGATTTTCCATGATGATCATGGACTTTGTTACACAGGCCACGTCCCCGTGTCTAAAAAGGGCCTCCATGCACTGGTTAGACATGATCGTGGAGGAACCTGTCAACATACCTCTTAGGATGAATCATTGTCCATGCTTGTCCTGGAACTCCATCCTTGTGTCCTGATAATTCATACAAATATCTCTCAATGAGTACAGTCATTGAACTCCTAGCACCACATGAGTATCTGTTAGATCCACAACATAAAAGTCATTGGTCAACGTATAGTTTC
>JZKD02S2360909.1:9160-21055 GCA_000966675.3 Picea glauca | reverse complement strand
GGTCCCGAATCCCACCGCCTCTTTCTATCGGACATACCTCATCACCTCGTGACATCATTATCCACCTTTCCATAAGAGTCACATCCCATAAATCCGTCAGTCCTTCTCCCTCGTTCACCTGTGGCAAGTCCCCTCACCATGAATTTTTCCCCCAACTGATAACCGCCACATCACTCATCTGTATCCCTCAGTCACTGTCACCTGCCATCTCACGTTCTAAATGACCCGTTGGTCATTTATTACTGGACAACTTATCCATTAACCAGTTGACTTGTCCCCCGCGCCCAACGAATACCCCTTTAATCAAAGTTACCCTCACTCTTCATTCCTTCACCATTCACCCACTCATCGCACCAGAGAATTTACCCCATTTTCTTATCCGTTACAGTCAGTCACCCCCATCTACATTCATCCCTGCTAACGTTGTTTTATTTGCAGGTATTTTTACAGTAATGGCGCCGAAGTCAAAACGAACAGAAGGAGAGGAGAATTTGTTTCTCCCGCCTGATGTCGACCTTGACAGGATTCCACTGGCCAACAAAGACTACTTAATCACAGACACTAAGTGTGATTTCGACTTTGCAGACATTCAAGCATGGATTAAAGAAGTTTTCCTGGAACAGAGTGACGAAATTGGACTCTGGGAGTCCAACCTACCCCTGTATCTCTTCCCCTAGATTCACCATTTCCCAGAGTTCACCCTCAAGTGCCAAGCCCACTATATTCCCAAGCAAAGAGCCATTGTATCCTTGTCCGGGGAAGTTATTTTCCTCATCACGCCAGAAACCATCAACCAAATGATGAAAATATCCCGAGCCGACTCCACATCACCTTTTAACCTTGAAATCCTTACAGAGTTATACCAGAAGATGATGTTTCCTCAAAGAGCTCAAATATTTGAGCTTTTTCTTTCGTAGTCTGCTCAGCTCCCTGCTACAAATCCCCCTTATCCTTCCTCCATGTTCTCAACAAAAGGAAACCAAGTTATCACATCTCTATGCGCCTTGTTGGGTTATTATTCAGATCAGTGGGTAGATGAACCCATTATGGGATTCTTGTCTGTTTTCTCCACCGATGAGAATCCCACTACACAATTTGACTTCAGCAAGTTCCTGGAGGACAACATTCACGAGCAATTCATCAATTTCACCACAGAAGGCATGTTCCGGTATTCTTCAGTACTGGCATACTTGTTCATGTTTTTCCAAGCAGACAAGTTTTATTTTTCTATGCAGAAGATGGACGGAGATGGCAGACCCCAGGAAGTAACCGCATGGACTTCCCTGCTCAGACATAACTTCACAGAATTCAGTTTCAAGCAGTTCATCGATCAATTCTACCACCGAGTGGTGAGTATGCTCAGCGGCAGACTCGAACCCAGGATTAATGACGAAGTTCAGAGGATCCTACATCTCTCATATCATACAAATACTGGTGATTGGTACCTGTACCAAAATCACACTGAGATCAGAGTTTATGGGTGCGAGTTGGCCCCATATAAACTGCCCAAATACTTACCTGTCAGAATTTTTTCTCTGGAATACATAAGGTAGATGTTAAACTTGGATGATATTCATTTTGTGTCTTTAAAGAAGAAGCAACAAATCAGAATCAAAGGGCAGATTGGGTCTTTCATCTGCAACAGTTGAGGCACCGAGGAGGAAGCAGACAGGCTGCTGAAGGAAATCAAATTCTTTGTGAGTTTCAAATGGCACTGTAATCCGTGCGGGATCATTTCAGAGATGAGGATAAAAAACAAGAATATCTCATATGTCCATGTATCTAGGCCCGAGGTAGAAAAATTTGAAAACCAAACAGGATGGGAACCAAACACTTTGGTTGAAACAAAACAACATGACATCCCAGTCACTATATCACAGACAACAACACCACAGGCTCCAAAGGAGAAAAGGCCTAGGCAAGATCTGTCACCTCCTGTCACTAAAGTATCATTAGAAGAATTCTGAATGCATACCAAGAGGCCAAAAGCCAGTCTAGTTCCTGACCCGGCTAGAGAAAAGGAAATTCCATCCACTACAGTGACAGAGGTTGATCAGTTGCTCCTCAATACAAGCAACAAGCAGATTATAACCACTGTGTTACCAAAGAAGACTACATATACTCCACCAATCAACCAGCCAGGCAAGACAGGACCGAAGCTGAGCATCTTTGAGAACTATGACTTGATCAAGAAAAAGAATCAAACTCTGACCAACAACACATATGCCCAATTCTGGAAGCAGACATCGACTACACAACATAGGCTGCTATCGGTATTTGATACAGAGAAGGGAAGAATGCACATGGCATTTCTCCAAGCACAAGATCCAGGCCCAAAGGTAATCACCGACTATAACAAGGCAACCTTTGAATTCCAGACCAAAGACGTGCATCCTACCGATCAAATGGATCTGCACAGGCAGATGGGAGAAATGGTTTTCTCCACTCTGGCACATGCTTCCACTACTGCCTCCAGGTTACAAGTGTCTCTGAACAACATCCAGACACAGTTGAAGCTGGAGAAAATATCATCCTTTTCCAAGGATAACAGGATCAAGATGTTGGAGGAACTGGTCCTCAAGATTGGGTATGATCCCTCGAATGTGAAAGCAGTCGAGGAGATGATCAAGAAGAAAAACACAGACATAGCGTATTTGAGGAAACAATTGAAGCTGCCACCAACATTAGATTCACAGGCAAAGGAAATAACATAGACAGAAGGAGAAAAATATGAGATGCTTAAGTTAATCATGGAGCAAAATGCACAACTGAAGGAAATGGAAGTTGAGATGGAGAATCTAGTGAAAGAGAAAGAACAGTTGAAACCCATGGAATTCATTCCATTGAGTGCAGTTCCACTCTCAGGAGTGAGCAAAACATCACTAGCAGAAGTCCCATCGGTAAATCCATTGACGTCTCTGGAAAAGACGGTTGAATTGGCCAAATCTATGGAAGAGATGAACCTACAGGAGACAGAGATTAGCAGGTTCAAAAAGAAGATTGAGAACCTTCAGGAACTCAAATCTTCTTATCAAACCAGCTTCTCCAAGGAAAAACATGTGTCAGACCAGCTCAAACAAGAGTTACAACAGCTCCAAAAGAAAACAGTGGTAGGTAAAACGTTGGCCGAAGTCAAAGAAAGTGTCTGGATAGACATCACCAAGTCTATGAGAGAAATATGGCCAATGATATAGATTATGTTTGAGCAAAATGAATTGGTGTATAGAAGTAAACAAGACATCGAGAAGATCATATCAGAACTGGGAGAGATGCCCACACAGGCTAATGAAATCATCAAATTATTGAATTCTAAAACCATAGAGGAGCTGGAAGAGCTGATAATTGAGGATAGAATAGAGACCATCCTTGAGGTCAAAAGAGTCTTGACCAAGAGAGGACTGATGCTTCAGCTAGAAGAAAAGGTTCAGGCCATGGACCTAGGGGTACAAAGGTTTTTTAGTAAGATCGAGGCTCTACATAAGAAAGGTCTTCCTGGTTTGAAGGTGATAAATGACAAACTGATGACACTCCCAGACTACAAAAAGAGACTCGCTGAGGTGGCTAAGGATAGTTCGAAATTTTCAGGGATTCAAGGAAGCATCACCAGCAAGGCATTCCTAGATGCACTTTAGTTGGACATCAACATTCATCATGAGATCTGGTATATCTTCATCACCAAGCCTACTTTTGCCAAGTACACAGAAATGGATGAAGTCTACCGAAGGTTACTCAAAGTCAGCGTTCCCAGTCATCTTCGATGGGAAGGAATTTGCGACATGATCGAGTAATCGATGAGTTGTCCCAGCCCAGTCAGCAGTCCAGTCAGACGAGGTCGTGCAGAGGCCTCACCAATGGTTCACCTAGAAAACAACATGTAGTTGCGACACATCATCAAACAATTTCCTAGATTTCATTAAATTGTTAAGTTAGTTAGGCTAAAAATAGATTTTCCATGTCCTGATCTTTAATGACAGGATCGTTTGTAATTTTGGGTTATAAATACTTCACCTTTCGAAGTATTGAGGGTTGATCTTTACGCCCTGCAAGCTATCAGACTGTAATATTTTTCAAGAGATCTTCCATTAATACAAAGAGGTATTTTAACAGGATTCTTGCGTGTATTCACTGGTGATGTTTTCCTTTCTAAGTTAAATGTTATTCTCACTTAGTTATCACACTGTTTGCTAAATCTAATCTTTGAAAGTAATGAACGTTGCAGGATTTATCTTTATATACCCTGTTTCTGACTTTAAAAGATTTTAATGTTTCATCTTTTGATTTTACGATAAAGAAATTCTTAACTGCTTCTTTGTTGTAATTGACATTCTCACCTTTTCTGCTATTCCTCATTTATGCTACTAAAAGAATACAGCGATTACATTATCTCGCCCTGTGAAAAGTTTCTTTTCTTTCTGGTTTAGATCTTATTTCATGATACAGACCCCATAGCCCAATGGATGTGTAAACTATCTCAGCCAACCCGACAAACACTACAACAAAAAAACCAACATATTTTATTTACCTAGCCTAATATTTTAAATTTGAAACATATCTAAATCATATAGAGAGATCCCTCTCTGAAGTTGGTAGGGCTAGATCCCAGCTTCGAAGTGGTTGGATAAAGTTGCCTCCTGTAGATTTCTTCTTTCCTGACAACCTCTAGGAAATTTAGAGGGAGTTAACATAGTGGCGACTCCACTGGGGACGCAGAATTGAACAAATTTTAACCTCAGGTCTTCTTTTCCCTAGAAGAAAAGTTTTCTTCTGAAATATTGCAAATCTAAGAAAGAAGTAATGTTTAGAGGTTGTTGAAAACTTGCACATATTATTTTCAGACTCGTAAAACCAAAAATTATATATATAGAAAATCAAAAAGAAATCTGGCTCCCAAAAGAGCTTATACTCGATCTCACCCAGACACAAAACCTGCGATAGCAACTGATAATCCAGAACTGTTTCTCAGGAGAAAGGCCATTGCTGAAGTTTCAGTAAGATATAATTCCCTTCAGAAGTCCCCTTCTCTTCCAGAGGAGCTTGTTGCCCTTCAAGATCTCGAATTTGACATCCTTTTTGAGCAAAGCCTTTTTAGAACAAAATCTGATAGCTTTGTGGCTGAAACCATCCTAGACCCAACCGTCTTGCAACCCCGGAATCCTGAAGTTCTATCTCCCACTGTTAAACCTCAAACCACTCACTCTGTGCCAGCTAGCCCCTCCTCATCCTCGTCTTCTGTCACCACCCCACCTAGCATCCAGGTTATCATCCTGCCCCCTCTGCCTATCATGGAAGCCATATATGCGCCCTTGGTGTTGGCCGCACCCCTTCATGCTATGCCCCAATATTATCAAATGAGACTTCCACAGTTCAATGGAACAAGACCCTTGAGCACACAACAACACGTTGATAAAATGAATGATTATTTTGACCTGCAGGAAGTAGATGAGGCTGACGTTCAAATGAGATTGTTTGCCCAAAGTTTGACGGGTGATGTTAAGAAATGGTATAAAGGTTTACGTGTTGCCTCAGTCCTTGACCTTACCACATTTCAAAGAAGTTTTCTAGACAGATGGGAGGTAAAGAAAAACCCTCTCCAAATATTGTCAGAATACGAAAACATCAGAAGAAATCAAGGTGAGACAGTACAAGATTACTGCACTCATTTCAATAACATGTACAATGCAATTCCAACCGATATTAAACCTCCACAAGGTTTGGTATTGATAAAATTCCTTGATGGTTTTGACGCCGATATGTCATATCAATTAAGGGAAAGAAACTCCACCACCCTGGAGGATATGCAGAAAAGTGCAATAAGTGTGGAGGCCAACCTATTGGAAAAAAGGGCACGACAAAGGACAAAGAGGAGAGTCACAATAAAAGAGGAACCTTCCACATCAACCTCTGATTCAAAATTGGATTCCTTGGCCAGAGAAATGGAAAGAATGATGGAGATACTTACTGTATCCGAAATAAATCCTCCTAGAGAAAACCCACCAGCTCCTCAAGTTTGGAATCCTAACTTCAGAAGAAACCCTCCTCAAATCAGGCAGAGAGATCCTAGGTATCAAAGGGAATAGAGAGGTCCTGATCAACAGATCAGACCTCCCCTACAAAAAAATTATGCCGATGAAGGAGAGGAAGTAATTGAAGAACTAGAGGATACTCACATAAACCTCATGGGCATTCACGATAACGAAGCTATTTTCCTTACCTAGGAAGAGCAAGAACTTTTTCTTCTCAATCAAACAAAAGTAAGTGAAGAAGCTAAAGACACCGAACAACAGGCATTTGAAAATGTTATTTTGGAGGTACACTGGCAGTACAATCTACGAAGTAAAAAGACAGATGGAAGTTCTCCAAAAAAGGTGACCGAAACAAAGAAGACAGTCGAAACCCAAAAATCCCCTGAGCCTTATGCCGAGAAGAGCCCTAAGAAAGGTAACGTTGAAGTTCCAGCAAAAAGAAACCTTACTATTCCGAAAAGATCATCGCAGACTGAGGTTTCATAAACTAACCCACCAAATACTTCTGGCCAGAAGATTGCAGTTTACAAATCAGAATTGTTGAGCCAAAGCAGAGCACCTACACCTTTCAGCCTCGAAGGGGAGTTATACAAAGTAAAAATTCCCATTCCCCTTTCTGATTTGATGAGCAAAGACGCTTACCATTCACAGGTGATTAAATCACTGACCATTGAACCTGATATAGGCATGAAGGCCTTAACTGTTGGATCAACAAATCATTCAGATATTGTGAACCTTACAGATGATCAACCTGAACTCCTTTTCAGACCTGAAGTGGATGGTCAGACCGACAATGGTGTTGTCACTCCTTTTTACATCAGCCTTAATACACACAACCTGATTCTGCATAATGCTATGTTAGATTTGGGTGCTTCCCATAATCTAATGCCTAAAGCAGTGATGGAAAAACTGGGACTTGAGGTTACCAGACCTTAGAAGGACTTACACTCATTTGACTCCAGTAAAGTTAGATGTATCGGTTTGATCAAGGATCTTTGTATCACACTGGTTCAGATTCCCGCAAAAATCATGGTCATGGATGTTGTGGTTGCATACATTATCCCAAAATATGGTATGTTGTTGTCCCAGTCTTGGGGGGCCAATTTGAAAGGTACTTTGCAGTTGGATATGTCGTATGCCACTGTCCCAATTTTTGGTCAACAGAGAAGACTATAAAGGGAAACACTGATGAAGTACATGGTTAGCAACCAAGAAAAACCACATAACTATCCTTTGTACTCTGCACATTCTGACCTGGACTCCTTCATTCTATACAACGATGGCGATACAGGAGAACAAATCATTCAGCTGGAAGAAGATACATCTGGTCCGGACAAAGGCCAAGAAATCGTTGAGGCAGAAAGAGAGAAAAATGTGATAACTAAAGAATTGCCAGCAAGTTTCTGGAGCATGGAATTTGGTGGAGCAGTAAGCAAAGAAGGAGTTGGAGCAGGAGTTTGGTTGCATAATCACAGATCCGGGTATTCAGAGAACCATTCTTACAAACTGAATTTTCAATGCACTAACAATATTGCCGAGTATGAAGCCTTGATGCTCGGTCTGAAACTTCTAAAGAAGGCTGGTGCCAAACAAATTATGGTAAGAGGTGATTCTAAGTTAATAATCAAGCAAATTAAAGGCGAGTATGAAACAAAACACCCCCGTCTTAGAGCTTATAGGAATGTTGTTCTGGATGCCCTTAAATGTTTCACTGAAGTTGATTTGCAGGTGATGCCTAGGGGACATAATATTTTGGCAGATGGGTTAGCTATGTCAGCAGCCACATGAAAGATACCTTTTCGTTCCACTCGCCCATACATGGTGGAGGTGAAATGTAGACCAACTGTTCCAGACAACATCAGATATTGGCAGGTATTTGGTAATGATGATCAAATTGAAGATTTTCTGCAATGTAAAAATGATTTTGAGTGTACAAACATAGACTTGGAAAACGAAGGTGAAAATGTAAAAAGACCTAACTTTGGGAATGATAGTGTAAATAAGATAGATTCAAGAGAGTTAGGTGATGATGAGATAGAAGCTGATATTTTTCATTTGAAAAGTAATGTTTTACCTAGGGGTTTAGTTCCTTTAGAGGACTTATTTGATTTTAATGATGTAGCTAAAAAACCAAAAATTGAAGCCAGTGGTCAAGAAGTAGAAGATTGTAATATAGGGACAGAAGAGAAAACCAGGATGGTGAAACTTTCCAAATCATTACCCCCTGAGCAGAAACTCAAATACATTGAGCTTTTCAAGGAATATTCAGACGTATTTGCTTGGGGTTACGAGGACTTGAAGGCTTATGACACCAGCATCATACAACATAGGATTCCAATAAAAGAAGATCAAAAACCTTTCAGGCAGAAACTTAGGAGAATCAATCCCAAGCTACTTCCCCTGATAGAAAAAGAAATCAAAAAAATGTACGATGCTAAAATCATAGTCCTGTTACGGTTTTCCAAATGGGTCTCAAATTTGGTCCCAACATGAAAGAAATCCGGAGAAATCAGGCTTTGCATCGATTTCTGAAATCTGAATAAGGTCTCTCTGAAGGAAAATTACCCATTGCCAAAAATGGACCACATATTACAAAGGGTAGTCATATCGAGTCAAATCTCTTTACTGGATGGGTTCTCGGGTTATAATTAGGTCCTCGTTCACCCAGATGACCAAGACAAAACCGCTTTCACAACACCATGGGGTACTTTCATGTATGTGAAAATGCCTTTTGGGTTGATGAACGTCGGGGCCACTTTCCAGAGGGCGATGGACATCGATTTTGTGGAAGAACTCGACAGATTTATTGTCATCTATCTGGACGACGTAACTGTGTTTTCCCAATCTGACGACGAGCACTTACAACATCTCAGACGAGTTTTTGAGAAATGCAGGAAATTTGGGATTTCTTTAAATCCTAAAAAGATCCTTTTCAGATTAGAGGAAGGTAAACTGCCAGGGCACATAATCTCCATGGACAGAATTAAAATAGACCCCAGCAGAATCGAGGCCATTCATAGATTAGAACACCGAAGAAACATCAAAGAGTTACAGTCTTTTATTCGAAAAATAAACTTTCTGCGAAGATTCATACCCAACTTGGCTGAGCTTCTCAGAAACATCACAAACATGTTAAAAAAGGACACCAAAATAAAATGGGACACCGAGTCCAGGCAGTCTTTTGAACAAGTCAAACGCGCACTCACGCAGGCTCCAGTCTTGATCGGTCCTGACTTCACCAAAGATTTCTATCTTTTTTCTTTCGCCTCTGAACATACCATTGCAACAATATTACTACAGAAAAACATCGAAGGGTATGAACAACCCATAGCCTTTTTCAGTAAAGATTTAAGAGATGTTGCTTTGAATTATAAAATAATGGAGAAACAAGCTTTTGCCTTGGTGAAGGCCATAAAAGATTTCAGAGTATACATGCTCCATTCCCACACCATTGCATATGTTCCGAATGCTGTAGTAAAAGACATTTTAACCCAGGACAATCTGGATGGCCGAAGAGGAAAATGGATTGCTATCATTCTAGAGTATGACATAGAGATTAAGCCTACTAAACTGATTAAAGGACAAGGTCTAGAAAAGTTAATGGCTGAATCAAATTCCCATGCTCTTGACATTAATTTCTTAGCTGCAGCAGATGAACAGGGTGAGCAGGCAACTCCAAGCGTGAGAGAGGTATTTCTCAACTCTCCATGGTACGCAGACCTGATATTTTTTTTGCATAATTTACAAGCTCCCCCTGGTCTGACCAAGACTAAATCTAGGTTTTTGAAATTGAAAGCATTAAAATTCTGTATTCTAGAAGACAATCTGTATTGGAAAGATTCTGGAGGTATTTTGTTAAATTGTCTATTGAAGGATGAAGCTGACAGAGTACTGCAGGATTTTCATGCAGGAGACTGTGGTGGTCATCTTAACTGGAAGGCCACAACCAACAAAATCCTCAGAGCTGGATTCTATTAGCCAACTCTATTCCCTGATGTGCATCATAAAGTGACTTCGTGTCATCAATGTCAATTGTTTGAAGGCAAAAGGAAACTTCTTCCTTTACCCTTAAAACCAATCTTCGTTGAGGCCCCTTTCCAGCAATGGGGATTGGACTTCATCAGAGAAATACATCCTCGTTCTTCAGGCCAACACAGGTGGATTCTTACTACCACGCATCGAAGCAGTACCAAGCAGGCAAGCTACTGATGCTCTCATTATTAAATTTCTTGAAAATAATATCTTGTCCCATTTTGGATGTCCTAGAAAGATTATAACTGACAATGCAGTTGCTTTCTGATATAAGAAACTCATAGATTTCTGCAACCAATATCATATTGGTTTGGGACATTCCACATCTTACTACCCTCAGGGAAATGGGCTGGTGGAATCATCAAATAAAACCCTGGTAAACATCATCAAGAAAATTTTGCAGGAAAACAAGAAGTCGTGGCATAACAAGTTGATTTTTGCACTATGGGCCGACAGACTGACCACCAAAAGGTCAATCAATATGTCACCATATCAGCTAGTTTATGGAACAGAAGCAGTTTTTCCCACTTCCTTAGGAGTTCCTGTCATGAAATTGTTGCAAGACATACAAGCCGAGTCAAATGACTCCCAAAGAAGGATCAACCAGATGATCCATTTGCAGCAGTCCAGGGAAGAAGTATACAACAAGACCCAGGTAGTCCAAGAAAGGATTAAGAAGATTTTTGACAAAAGAACCAAGGAAGATGATTTTGAGCTAGGATATTTGGTGCTAAGATGGGATTCCTGAAATGAATACAAGGGAAAGCATGGAAAATTTGATAGTCTGTGGAAGGGACCATACATGATTCAAGCATTCAGAGGAAATAATGCTTTCTTGCTAAACAATAGTGATGGGACAGATCTTCCAGGAGGACCTGTAAATGGCAGAATGTTGAAGCATTATTCACCGCCTCAGTAGAGACCTAGAGCCACACTTTCCATTGTACAAACCATTTTTTATTTTTCTTGCGAGTTTCTAAGTGAATAAATTTGGTCAGATGGTTGAAGCCCGAAGAGAAGGCCCTAAGCCACTGACCATTGTTTTCCATTTTTCGAAAATAAAACCAATCAAGCAACAAAGGCGACTATGGAGGAAGTTTTAGAACATCGGGAATCAGGATTCTTGTCACTTCACAAGGAGTGTACCATCCCCAGGTGGAGCCATTGTTATCACCCTATAATTTATAGGATCAACTGTTGAATGGAATGTTATCTCTTTAGTGTTTTTTGTTTGTCAAATGATTTTTCATTCTGCAAATAATTTGAGAAAAAGAAGAAGAAATAAAAAAGAAAAGAGGGCATAAAAGAATTTCAATAAGAGCCCCATGCAATAACAGTGACTTGGTTCATACCTTTTAAGCACGACCAAGTTATTTTGAATTGATGTTGATAGGAATAGTGAATAAGCTTGGCTAAACTGTTTAATCTTAGCCAAATGATCTAGGTTAGTTAGTGAATAAATCTAGCCAGATTGTCCAATCTTGGTCAGATAGCCTCGGGATAGAGTAAGTTCTTAGCCCAATAGTTTAATCTGGGCTAATTGTCATAGGAAGTTAGGTTAGAACATAGGGTAGTTTGCTTTATTTCAATAAAACCAGCTTGATGATCAATGTTGGACCATGTCTTGGATGCTTAAAAAGTTGTTTGCCTAACCCCTTGGTGATATAAACATGAAAAAGCTTGGGAAAAACCCATGATATGCACTTATCCTAAGTTCTTTGGGCGCATATACTTTCCGCGCCCACATTTATGCATCGCTCATATATCAACGGTCCAGATGATCGCACCCAGATCTACGGTGGACAAATCTTTTCGGACCCCCCCGACTGTTCTACTTTTA
>JZKD02S2360898.1:0-30692 GCA_000966675.3 Picea glauca | reverse complement strand
TACATTTGACACATTTGAGCGCAACTGGACACTTGAAACCATTGATCAAGATAAGACATATTTGACAAAGTCAGTTGCATAAATGTTTTCCTTATGGATCATACTTGCTAACAGGTAATGGCGATGATGGTACTGCAGTGAAGTTGATTCTCCTCTCTAGATGAGATAGAAGCTTGAGGTTACTAATTTACATTGTAAAATAATAAAGCACTTCATCTGCTGCGTGAGTTTCTGAGGTGTATAAGCGAAATTTACTTGAGAAACAAGATCCCATTTGGTACACTTGATTAACTGTAACAATACCGAGGAAAACCATGCAGGTTTCATTGGAAGAGAACTGAAAAAATGTAGAAGAGCATCTATTATTTTTTCTTTTCTGATTGTATTCTGTGTAAATCCAAAAGGTTTATCGGGAGCCTGATTGTAAAGAAGAAATGGTGGTACTTGTAATTCTGAAGTTGATCTTCCTGATTATTTATATATATGCCGTCAATGGTGTCTTGGGTAAAGTTTGATTTTTAATACATAAACAATGTAATAATAAATATTTGAAATTTCCAATGTCTATGTGAAGAATATAATCAGCAAAGCAGGTATTTTCAAATGTTTGTGTTTAGGGTGGCTTCTAGCAACAAATGTGTTCTCGGTATATCTACTCTGAATTTGAGATTGTTTAATATGAAGAGCTAAAACAGAGAGACTTACTGATCATCCTCCGTTTTTCTCAAATTTAAGAGGAGCATAACATATTTCTTTCAAATCCAAGTTCTCAAGTGTGGCAAGGTTAAGCTAAAAAGAGGATCTGCCACAACCCTCTTCTAACCAATAATGTTTTGTTTTTGTATAGGAATTGACAACAAAGTGATACTTGGTATCATTGTTCAATGCCATCGTTGTTCTAGTTTATTTTTGTATAAAAGACCTCTTAACTGAAATAATTTTAAGAATGATAGAATTTGATAACGATATTATAGGATCCAGTGCCTCTTATAAAATTTTCGTCTTTCCCATTTTGGATTCTCTCACTCTAACTATTCCTTCATACCAATATATTCATCTGAAGTTGGCAGGTCAAATGCAGAAGGGAAGGCCAATGAGGCTGTGGTCCAATGACGAGGGAAGCTTCTTTTTTAAGCTGTTTTTCCAATCAAACTTGTCAGAGCATCACTTTTCAAGAAAAGAAAAAATGCAGAAAGTAAATATTTCATAGATTTGAATCAATATATTGTAACTGCTTGGTTATATTTTTTATGGGAAATATTGCTGTCTTTTGTAAACATCATTAAAGGTTTTGCATAACAAAAAAATTATACTAATGCCCACAAATGACCAAAATAAGTTAGTGAGGCTAGAAAGTACGAGTCATAATGGTAATGTGATAGTGCTGAAGGCAACTCTTAAGCACATAAATAAGTATAGATAAAAATAAAAAGGGGTAAACCCTAGAAAAGAAATAGAAATAGGGATCACTCTATGCAAGAAGAGGAGAATCATTACATTGCACTAGAGTTAGAAGATGAGCAAGTGCCATTTTCATCATGAAGGTACCTGATATGAGCACAATCCCAACAACACAAGAAGATACCCACACACAAGAAATAATAAGGAAGCAAGTATGAGGAGATGGTTGTCGGTACTACACATAGAAATAATAAGGAAACAAGTATGAGGAGATGGTTGTCGGTACTACACATATATGTGTAGTCTCATTTGTGTGTGTAGTGCACAGCCTTGGAGAGAGAGAATAAAACTATGGAAGAGTGATCAAGTTTGACCACCTCTCCAAAAAAATACAATAAAAAGTGCTATGTATATAAAATAACATCATATATTAAATAATATTGTTGGACACGATAATCCTGATAGGAAATAACTGAAGACTAACAATCACAATTTTATGTATTTATTAACCTATATGCTAATGCAATAACTATCAATGTGGAGTTACGATTTCTGCCCAATGCTTTGCCTGACAATGGTATTAGAGCCAATGATGTTAACTCCATGAGTTGATTCCCTAGTGTTTTCCCAGTCTGTTGAAACGTCCTCATCTGTCCCTCTGCCCTCTGCGCTTTGGTGTGCATTCAATTTGCGTTACAGTCTAGCTGATTTGATTCTTTGTTTTCCCAGTCTATTCGCCTACGTGGTAGTAAAGCTATTCGGTCGTAACGTGAACCCTGGCCGCATTTTTTTTAACCCTAATCTCCACGTCGTTGCCTTACCTCTCTGCAACTCTTACCCTAATCTTTGCAATTCATAGCTACCTTTCACACTGCAAATAACCTCGACCTCACCAAAGCAATGACCGCACCTCACTCTATTAGAATTGGAGATGTTGCTCAATGTGGTGCAATTGCATTGTATTATGAGATTAACGATGAGCAAAACCCTAATCTGAGCGACCACCATCTCTGCAATTTCGAACCAGTGATTTTGAGCAACCACAATTCAAGCTGCAGAAGAATCTGTAGTAGTCTTTGATTGATAGATCATAGACCAGGCCAGGATTTCCGGCCACGTTCGGATTGACATGACCTGCACCATAGTTGAAAGGACCTGCTCTTTGTAGTGATGCATGAATGGTTTTGTTGCTCGTCATTCCTCATTGCCCATGAATCTGCTCATTGCCTGGTTTATTCTTTTCTCTAGTGAGATACCAGTCTGTATATCCATAAATATAATCTCGTCTTTCTCTCTTGTCAACCCCGTCTATACTTGCAGGTTTTATTAACACAAGAGTCGTTTGAAAATGGTTTAACATTGGCTAAGAGGTTTAACTCATCTCTTTTCTTTCCGAGCTTTATTACCAAATGTTTTTAACGGATTCCAACAATTAGGGTTATCGAATTTAGTTCGGGCATTCAAGTCACTGCAAATACTTTCAAGAATCAGAATAAAATCTTTGGTGACATATTTGTTTGAATAATATTTACGAAATATCTAATGCTATGTAATATTATTGTAATATAGTAGCAAGATAATTGCGATTTTTATTGAAGAAGCTTCATTATATTTTCATTTGCTAATGTGTGCGTGAAGGGAGGAGACAATGCATTCTCTCATCTCCATTGTCAACAAGGTGTTCACCGGCAAGGAGAACTATAGAGAATTTTACAGGAAGATTAAGAGTACACTGATTTTCAACGACCTATGGAAAAGGATTTGCAAGGCAAAAGTAGTCCCTCAAAGTAGCAAAATCACTGAAGAAGATGCAGAATCAGAAGAAGAAGAAGAAGTTGTCTCATAAACAAAGAGTAGAAGACCTAGTAGTAGACCAGTCATTCCGACCACAAATAAAGAACGTGAACTATGGGAAGACAAAGACCAGAAGGAATATGTTGTAATCTTCGCGACAATAAGTGAGGAGGTGAGCCATCATATTGCTTCCATTAGTGATTCCTGTGGCGCCTTGAAGAGATTGAATGACTTGTATGATACACATTTTGAACTAGAACTCATACAACTAATGTTGAAGCTCTTCAACCTAGAGTTGAAGAATGATGACCCTATGGCTTTAGCTTTAGAAATCAAAGCCATAATGCATGACATTGAATCCACGGGAGTGAAGGTTGATCTCCCTCTCATGACCTTCATTAAGGCCCTTTGCCCTACATATTCTCACTACCTTGAATCGTTGCAAGCAAGTGGTCAAATGAAATCCATCACATTTGACAAGCCGATGGAGAAAGTTGCAAAACGTGAGAAGTCCTTTGGAAAGAAGTCATCTCCTTCAATTGGCGAGACTATTTACCTTGCTCAGAAAG
This sequence comes from Picea glauca, assembly GCA_000966675.3. Lineage (NCBI taxonomy): Eukaryota > Viridiplantae > Streptophyta > Pinopsida > Pinales > Pinaceae > Picea > Picea glauca. The sequence goes on along the minus strand of JZKD02S2360898.1, from coordinate 26,928 downwards.
ACAAGAGCAAACAACACGATTCTTCTAAAGGAGAAAGCAACAGAAGAGGACATTGATGCAGAAGAAAGAGTTTCAGAGGCATGGTGTAATATCCCCATCAGAAAGATAATACTTGTTTTTTGTTCAATGATGGTGTTTCTCTTGTACGGATTTTGTCAAGTACTTTGCATTCATAAGTTTTTATGCTAGAAGCTTATTGGTGAATTTTTACAGACAGATTGCAAATGTACTATTGAAAGATATATCAAACACATTGCATTTAACCCATAGATACAAATGATAGAAGATACATCTTAGGCATTTTATTATGGATGGGAAACCAATTACAACAACAATACAAACTCCTACTGGTTGTTATTGAAGCTTCACAAACATACAATAAGTAAATCAAAACCTAGAATAATGATGCCATGGTCCCTCCTACATGTTAAACCCACTACATAATTCCTTTGTCAAGATGATTCGGCCCCTCTAATCTCCTCACGGCTCTCCTAGCCCACAGACCTGTCACAAAAGAGGCCCGACCCTCCTCCAATTGTCCCAACGGATTTCCTCAAACCCCTCCATCTGCAAGCAAATAGAAGGCGACTCCCTTAACTGAACCCACAGTCTCCTTGGCACCCAAAATACCTCACGACTTGCTCCAACAATGTCCATGGGCCTCATGATTTAGCTAGGAGAGAGAAGGGCTCCTCTAGGCGGCCTCTCCAAGTGACTCGCTCCACCACTAACCCTCATGACTTCTCTAGATGCTACAAACATGCAGAAATAGGAGATCGACCCCTTCAAAGATCTCTATGAATCCTCCCAAGTAAATTGATCCTCCACCAATCTGAAGACAAATCATAAACTGAAGCTCAATGGAAATCCCGAGTGGATTCCCCTCTTTCTTTAGTTAGGGTGGATATCTCACCGAAACCAAACTAGTAATGGAAGGATTTTTCCCAAAACCCCAACAAAAACCCTGACAACAAGAACACTCCAAATAAGATGTCAAATCATGACGAGGAAGGTGAAGTGCTACCCTTCCTTTATACTTCTCCGAAGCCTTCTAGATCTTTCCCCTTTTTTACCAAATCAAATATGACCATTATTCCCTCTTAATATTTACTTAAACCTTAAAAAGTCACTTGTTAATGTTTCAATTATTGATAATTTATCTTTTTACTTAGTGTCACTTTAGAATGTAACATCTCTTGGCTTGTGACATTAAATAAATCTCCTTCTCTCCCTTTTTCTTCATTGACTATAGCCTACGGGAGTCGTATAGGATACTAAGTCATCCTCTGTCACGATCAATTAGAAGAGGACGTTACAATCTTCCCTTCCTGAGATTGCTTGTCCTCAATTAATTCCAAATCGAGGTGTTGTAAGATTTGCTCTCCCTCCCAAGTAGCATCCTCTGCGGGAAAACCTCTCCATATGACCAGGTACTCCTGAATGACTCTGCTCCTCATCCTCCTCTCTCTGACATCAACAATCCTTGTTGAAGTAAAAAAAAATTGTCCTTCCTCATCCAATGGTGACCCGTTGTCCCAATGCCTTCTTAAAGGAGAATTCGTTTTGAGGAAGGACCTGTTGTCCCAATGCCTTCTTGAAGGAAAATTGGTTTTGAGGAAGGACATGTTGTCCCAAGGCCTTCTTGAAGGACAATTGAAAGTGGTGACCTGCTGTCCCAACGCCTTCTTGAGGCAAGATACATGGAAGACATTGTGGATCATGTTACCCTCTAGAAACTCCAACTCATAAGCTACCTCTTTGACTCTCTTGATCACCTTGTAGGGTCCATAGAAGCGAGGCTTAATCTTCTCTATGCCACTCCTCTTAAGCGAAGACTGTCTGTAAGGTTGCAACCTAAGAATGACCAAATCCCCAACCTCACAGTTGCATTCCATTTTGTGCTTGTCTGCATATGTCGTCCGTTGATTCTGAGCAACCTGTAATTTCTCCTTCAGGACTCTCAAGATGTTCTAGCTCTCCTGTAACCAATCTTTGGCCTTGGGGGTCCTTCTCTCCCCAAATTCCAAGTCCACAAATGATGGAGCATTGTAACCATACAACGATCTGAATGGACTCATCTCAATGGACATGTGATAAGTGGTGTTGTAGTCATGCTCCTCGAGATGCAACCCCTTTTTCCAAGCCCTCTATTGTCTCGAAAAATAGTTCTGAAGGTACCTCTTGATCCCCTTATTCACTATCTCTATCTTCTCATCTATCTGAGGGTGATAGTTGGTACTAGGTGTCAACTATGTCCTTGATAACTTGAATAGTTCCTTCCAGAATGTGCTGAGAAATATGTTGTCTCGATCACTAACTATATATCCCAAAAGACCATGTAGTCTGAATACCTTCCTGAAGAATATGTCTGCCACCTTAGATGTGATATACTTTGAAGGGATCACAAAGAAGTGCACATACTTGGTCAACCTGTCCACCACCACATAGATACAGTCCCTGCCTTGTACCTTTGGAAACCTTGTAATGAAGTCCATGGAAATGATTTCCCACTTCTGCTTTGGAATAGGTAATGGTTGGAGTAAACCTGCAGGATGCATGAGCTCTAACTTGTTCTACTGATAAGTCATGCACTCCATCACATATCATAGTACATCCTCCTTGAGACCCTTCCAAGAGAATCTCTCTCTCACCTTCCTATAGGTCTTCAGATATCCGAGATGTCCTTCCAGTGGTGCGTCATGTATTGCTCTCAGGATCTTATCCTTGAGTGTAGACTCAGAAACAAGATAGATCCTATCTTTGTAATAGATGATGTCATCTACTACTTTGTACCTATCATTTTGAATAATACCCTCCATCAGCTCATAGGAAAAAGTATTCTTGGAGTACTCCACCAAGAGAATGGATTTCTAGTCTGTTGATATATCAAACATGGAAAAGGCTGCAGGTCTCTTGGAAAGGGTGTCAACAACTATATTATTCTTTCCCTTTACATACTCAATGTCAAATTCATACGCTTACAATTTACTCACCCATTTCTATTGCCTCTTGCTCAAGTCTCTCTGCTCTAAGAAATACCTCAAGCTATTGTGGTCGGTTCTCACCACAAAGCGTCCTCCTACTAGGTATTGTCTGAACTTGGCCAATGAATGCATGATAGCCAACATCTCCTTATCATAGATGGAGTATATCCTTTCAGGTTCCCTCAACTTCCTTCTCTCAAAATCTATGGGATGTCGATTTTGCACCAACATTGCTCATATCCCCTCTCCAGATACACCACACTCCAATAGAAATGGTTGGGAGAAGTCTGGAAGTGCTAACACCAGGCACATGCTTATCACCTTCTTCATCATGTCAAACGATGTCTGTGCCTCCTTTGACCATCTAAATTCTCCCTTCTTCGTGAGATCCGTCAATGTTGCACCAAGTTATGAAAATCCTTTCACAAAATTCCTGTAATAGTTGCATATCCCAAAGAACCCCCACAAATTTATAAGTGATTTGGGTGTGGGCCAATACAAAATCGTCTGGATCTTCTCTTGATGTACCTATACTCCCTTAACTCCAATCACATGTCCCAGATAGAGAATCTATCTTAACCCAAATTCAGACTTTGCCTTCTTGGTAAATCGGGATTGATCCTCCATGATGCTAAGTATCTCATCCACATGCCTCATATCCTCCTCCCAAGTCTTGCTATAGATCAATAGATCATCGAAGAACACCAGTACAAATTCTCTCAACTGCTTGTTGAATATTTGGTTCATAAATGATTGAAAGGTGGATGGTGTGTTAGTCAACCTGAAGGGCCTGACTAGAAACTCATAACGTCTGTAGTGACATATGAATGTTGTTTTATGGATGTCCTCTCTAACCCGGATCTAATGGTACCCTGATCGAAGATCAATCTTAGAGAAGTACACCGCTCCATCCAACTCATCTATCAATTCATCAACCCTGGGTATTAGGTACCATTTCTTGATTTTCTTCTTGTTCAACGCCCTATAGTCGATGCAAATCCTCTTTGTGCCATACTTCTTCTTCGCTAATACCATTGAAGAAACAAAGGGACTAGAGCTAGGCCTGATGTGCCCCATCTCTAGCAACTCCTTTATGGCCTTCTTGTTCTTGTCTTTGAACTTCTTCGGATGTCTATAGGGTGTGGTGATTACGGGATTTCCCCCCTCCTCTAATTCAATAACATGCTTGTTGACTCTCAAAAGCACAAGATAGGGTACCTACTTAGGTGGTGGGACCCCTTGTATGACTTATGAGACTATGACGAAGAAGCAACACTTATAGTTCGTTCTCGGTAAAAATGCTTATGATAGGATGTTGTGGGAAAGGTGGTTAAAACAAGGAATAATGTTGTCTTGATTATCTCTCACAAAGTATGATTATGTTGCTTGTAATAGATGAAGGAATTACACTTCAGTTTTAATTTTTGATATTGTATATGTTTTATAGTGTAGTTGGGTGATCACTTCGACCCTTGCTACAATGGTTGGTGCATTGGTTTAATTGCAAGATTGGTTGTATCCCGAGCAAGTTGTTATATGTGAAATGGGGATAGCTACAATGGTTGGTGCATTGTTAAATTAGAACATATGGAAACTTTGGTATAGTTGGTTGAATTAATCGATTTGAATGTTAAAAGGTGATGAGCTCTATAGTGGGCTTGGATCATACTAGTCATGAATGAAAGTGTGAAGAGAGAAGTGACATGCATTAAATGCATGTCACTCAAACTCACCTCGAGCCCGCCACCCTAGTCATTCTTGCATTTTTCTATGTTGGTTGTTGCTGCTCTGCTTTGCTTGGTCGTGGAGGAGGTATACAACCTGGTCATTTCTCCTTAAGCAATCTTTTACACAGGTATGGGGTTTTCTTGCTTTTCCATCCATGAACATTCGCTCTTCTATTTAAGTCAATAGTTGGCTCTTGTTTTCTCACGGTCTGTGTATTTCCAAATCCATTATAATGAATTCAGACTGTGTATTGGTTGATTTTCAAGTTTTGGTTTCCTGTGGTGGTTGTTTTGAGACCATTGGCATTAAAAGAGTCGTGGGTGTATTTTATTGGTGTAACTATTTGCATTTTTTCTATGAAAATGCATGTGGTTGGGGATTCTCCAAGGCCTTCTTTGCCTCTGGTTCGTTTTGCTGGGTTTTCTTCCCTATTCGAAAATGGGTTCTCTATGCCTCTTACCTGTGGGTTTTTGTGGACATTATGCCTGTATATTAAGGTTGTTGGTCTTTGTGGCTAATACGCCCATGCCATAGTCCCGACTATGTGAGTATTAATGTGGGATATTGTGATGGGAGTAAACTTTTTGTGCTCTTTTCTAGATAAACCCTCAGGTTGTCAGCCCACTTTTTTCTACCACCTACTGTCCATTGTTGCGTTGAACCCTATGTATTATCATGAAGGTGTTGTTTACCCAGAATTTGATGAAAGCATTGTTCGTTCTCTTTTGTTTGGGTGCGGGTTTTAATTGGTCACTTGCTATGCAAGTATGGAGGAAGTGTTGGACTCACTTATTCACATGAAGTTACAGTCTGTCCATATGAATTTTATGAGGTCAATAGCAATGTGCGAATTATTGTTATAATATAAACTTGCCATGTTTTATTGCAATTACAAAAAGCACTTGTGTATAAGTTATATGATGCTCAAATGAAGTCTACGAACCATAATGAAATAGGATGAGGAATTTGATGAATTGTGGTTCGATTAAAATTATGGTTATATACAGGGATTTGTTTTGAGGCACTTCGTGGGACCTTGTGGGTTTTAATAACTTTGTTGATGTTGACGTTATGGGTTGTAGCTTGTTCACTCCAAGACTCTCTGTTGTGTCGGCTGTAGTGATTATGATGTAGTTCATTTTTCAATTATGTTATGTACATGCAGTATTGTTATTATGGTTAGTTTTATTTCTCGACAATTGGTTACTGTGTAAAAAGGCAAGTGAGCAGTTTTGTGAAGGAAGCACCATTTTTGGGTTAATTTTTTTGGAAACAAAGTATTATTTAAAGTTTAAATTTTTGAATAGTAAGGAAGTTTGATTGCGAATTGATATCATAGATGGCATGGTTAATGTATCATTTCAACAATATCCATGAGATACCCTCCCCATTCTACCATTTTTCACTAAATACACCCCCTTCATGATCCCAATTTCACTTATTCATCCCTTGTTCTATGATATTTATTTTGAAAAAGAGTCTCTATGGAAATGAAAGGAAGTTGACATGGGAAGGGTTTATGACTGATGTTCTAGATTTGTTTAGATACACAGTTAATTGTTTGAACAATATTTGTATATTAATTCCCCTCCATGATATCATTTTTCGCTAAATATAAGCTCTCCATATTTCCCATGGACCCTATCAATTCCATGTTCACATGGAAATTAAAAATGACATATTATGGATGGATTGCATGTGTCTCGTAAGTAAATTTTAGAGACAACTTTTGATTTATGTAAGCAAAGTCTCATGTATGGGTTATTAAGAATTTCATCACTGGTTAATTTTTGCTACAAGATGAGTTTTTCCAGTAGAGGCAACAATGGTCGAAATAACAAAGGCAGGGAAAATTGAAATTGAGGCCACAAAATGCCTATATTTTCTATTCATTTCGATGATGATTTACAAGAGTTGAACCAGTTGTTTCAAGCTGTTTTTTTTTTTAATTTGGCTGTCCATGGTATCTTGCATCCTCGACTTGACAGACCCCCATTTCAGTCATCAACATTTTCCTGGAATTCTTGTTCCTCCACATGTGTCTTTGCAACCCGAATTCCCCGCTAATGATGATTGGAAAGAAATTTTCCACCAACCTGTCTCCCACCACTGTGGATGGCCCGCTGCATCCTTACCTTTACCACCACCAGTTAATCCCAATGTTCAAATTTCTCCTGTTGTTTTGCCAGTAAAGTCCTCGCATGCTAACAAAAGGTTAAAAACTGATATCCCGCAACCTGTGAAATACAAAGGAAAAGCAATGACCTCCCCCTCTATTCCATCCACAGAGTCCTCTAAATCTGTGTCTTAACGTTTCCACCTCAAAGATGACTGCTCCCATCTGATCAATGAAATACAACCTCAAGGGTCTAACCAACCAAGGGCCACTCAAGAAAAGTCAGTGGGAGACAATAGTGATAAGAGAAAATATGCCTCACAAAGCAACATATATGGTTTTTAGATGCTTATTTTATGATTATCAGTGATGAGGACAATGTTTAATGGTTTTCAACATATTTTGGACATCAAGCCTTATATTTGGATATTTTGTGGATAATGTGGATATATTCTTTTTTTGGATATGATATAAATTATTGTTGATATTTAATATTCAGTTTAACTGATATCCACAGAACTACAAGGGTGTTGTATGGTCTAAATGATTATTTTTTGTACTTTGTATTTAATGGTTAACAAGAAGAAATGATAGGAGTCACAAGGGGTCCCACCTACTTAGCTATTATTAAGTAAGACCCTTATTTATATATTATTATTATTTATTTCTCCTAAATTAATTGTTAAGTTAATTTGACTTAACTAAAGAAAGTAGTTGAACTACTTCAACTGATTGAGAAAGAATAAAAGCTCAATTAGATGAAGAGACAAGGGAGAATAGAAGGAGAAATACAAGACTAAGGTTGGATCTTTAGTTAAATGAGATAAGTTCAGTTTTCATTCATTTCTGAGGTTACTTGAAAGCCTAATCATCTTGTTGACAACAAGGTCTTATTGAAAGCGGCAAGGTTCAAAACTAAATCATACTTTCCAACTACTTGTCTTAGAAGTGTTGATTCATCCTTGATAGTCTGTGTATTCTTGTATGTTTGTGAATTAATTTAATGGCTGATAAAGAATATCTTGCAGAGTCAAAATGACAACAGTTTGTGGCAAGCCGATCTAGATTATTAATTTTAGTTTTATTTTACTGTCGGAGTCTTTTTGTATGGTTCCCATCAGAGATCTCTAAATATGACTTTGGTCCATACCCTCCCAGGGGTTTGTAAAGATAAATACACTTTTGGTATCTCAGAATGAAATAAAATCAGATTATTGTTCTATCTCATACACGTGTTTTCATAACTTAGTTCCTCTTTTCGCTTTTGGTCTCCATGTTTAATTTATTGTAAAATATGTATACATTCCAGTAGCTTTGTATAAATTTTATTTTACATTGCAACATATACAAATCGTAAAACCAACCTTAATCCTTGTAATTAATACTTGCGGATTGAGTGAATGTTTTTAAGGCTATAAATCTCGGGTGACATTCCCAACTATCTTGTCCTAGCTAGAAAAGATCTGAAAATGATTGAGTAAGGTGTCCCATACCTTTTCCTCAACATTTATTTGGCGACCATACTGGGGAGATCTTCCATATCTCTCTGGTTGATTGTATTCACAATTATCTTTGAATATTTCTGTTTTCTTTTGATACTCTTTGACTGATTTTGTCATGACAATACCTTCTACAAGGCAACCTAATATTGAACTCGGTCTTAAAGACCAGACTAGCATTGCCTTGACTTTATTCAATACTATCCTAGAAACTGCTAGTACCCGGGCCGAGCTTGAATGCTCTTGGGAAGTAGTTGAACAAGATATAAGTATTCGTGAATGTTGGGAAGCCAGTAAAGGCAGCTTAGAAACCAACAGTAACTTTCTTTTCCTTAGTCCTTGATTTTCGTTTCCATGTCCTCAAATCCTCGCATTTCTATAAGAAGAAGAGGATTGTCCCCTGAAGCTACTCCTATCATTGAAATAGGATGGAGGAAATCCATTTTGTTGACCCGAGAATGCACTCTAAGGAGAACTTATTCTGACTTTTCCAGCTCACCTTTTTCTCCCTTACCCATCACTTCCAAAATGGCATCCGTAGGTGGTGCAAGTGGTGCTGAAGGTGCTTCATCATCCAAACCTTCAGCCTCATCGATAATTGGTAGTCTATATAGTCATCAAGTTCTTGTACAATCAACTACCAACCCTACTAAAGTTATAAAGAAATATAGGCTTTTCCAATTTGAGGAAGATGCTACTACCACCCCATGGCACATATCTTCTCCCTTGAATCTAGCACCTTCTACTCATACATTACCCAAGTTTAAAGAGAATCTTCCTAAGTTCTCAAGGAATAACATTGTTTCTACAAACGAACACCTAGTGGCTTTTTCTAATGCTTGTCATAATATTGGTGCTAACGATAATGATACATGCATGCGCTTATTTGTTAACTCCCTTGAAGGGAAAACAACGACCGATTTCTTGATCTCCCTCCAAAGATCCTTTCCACTTGGAAAGAGTTGGTTTATTGGTTCAAGTCCACTTATGGAGAATCTAAGAGCCCGAATGAACAATTAAGGGAATATAACAACATTTCTTACAAAGATGGTGAGACTATTAAGTCCTTTAATCTTCGCTTCACCAAATTGTACAATCAAATCCCTGAACTAATTTCCCCCCAAAACCAATCCGCCTTCATGCATTACTATAATGCACTTACTATAGGCTCGAAGAAAAGGCTATTGACAATCTTGGCTCCACTCTCCACACTTTTTTGGAGTACGAAGAGAGAGTTGAAAGAATAGGTCTCCCTAAAGGAGACTCAGTCAAACAAACATATATGTCTGCCCTCCTACAACTTGTGCAATATATGAACAATTGAATGATAGCCTATGAATGGAAGGGGAATGTTCGCTCACTTACTCCCACGTCATCATCTTCTTCCTCAACGCCTTTTAGGAATACAAATGAGAACAACTTTCATCCCAAATCCATCATGTCTCGCAGTTGGTGTAACTTTTGCGAAGAAAATCATGAAGAAAGCACTTGTGAAGTTAAGAAGAGTTCCAGAAATAAATCTTTGGAAAGAAGCCCGAATCCACTATCGTTGTTTTAGATTGGGCAGAACCGGAAGATGTTATGATCATAAATACTAGGAACAAATCGTATGCTCCTGAAGGAAAATACGAACCTCCTCGTGCTTCTTCCACTCTAGCCTCATCTTCACAAGGTACTAAAGTACAAACTGTCAAAATTCCTGAGAGTCAAGGAGTTCCTTCCCTTCTTCCCTCTTCCAAGTATAACATTCTTAACCAATTGGATAACATCAAGGCTAGTGCTATTCTTTTGGACATGGTTGTCTTCCCTGAACAACAAAATCATCTCAAGAATTTTATGGAAGGAAAAGCTTCCACCATAGCCAATCTTTCTGAAGAGGCAAAATAAGATGATCCCACTATAAATAATATAGGTGTAAATAATTTTAGACACCCTATAAAAACCCTCCATTTTTTATTTCTGTAAAAATTATGGATAAGATAGCCCATTGTTTCCTAATTGATGGCGGTTCGGGCCTAAGCATGATGTCAAAAATCATTATGGAAGAGCTAGGCTTATCATGTACTAATGAAAATTCTAGAAGTATGATCTCCTATAACAATATGCAACAATCAACAATAGGTGAAATCAAAGACGTAACTTTAGTCTTATGTGCACATCCCGAAATAATGACAACCCTTAACATCCAAGTAATCGACATGCCAATAAGAAACTATTCTATTATCCCAGGAAGAGACTGGCAAGCCCTAACATGTGGATATATTTCGCTTGATGGGACACACTTATCTGTTCCCCAGAATGGAAAGAATATTATAGTCCTAAGAGAAGGAAGAATTTCTCCATACATAGAGAGTATTCCGCAACCAAATGTAAATTATCGTGAGGAAGACTTAGGGGTGTAATCTATCTTTGTTGATGAGGGTGACACAACTTTAGAACAAATTGACCTAGAAGACGGTATGTGGCACATGCATTTTGATGGCTCGTGCTCAAACAAAGGTAATGGAGCCAGTATTATCTTGTACTCGCCTATAGGTAAAATCCATAAATTTTCTTATAGGTTAGAGTTTTCCTGCACGAACAATGTCACTGAGTTTGAAGACTTAATGCTAGGCATCGAAAATGCCTATTACCTTGGTTTCGGTCACCTTATAGTTTTTGGTGACTCTGAACTTGTTGTGAACCTTGTGCGTAAAATCTATTCTCCTAGCAATAAGTTGATGAAACACTATACCTAAGATGCCTGGGCGCTTATCTCAAACCTATTATCTTTTAACATCACTCATGTTAAGAGGGAACTTAATTCAATGGCTGATAGGTTAGCTATATTTGCGGCATCCCCTACTCGGAAAATTCTACCTCAAAGGCATGATTGTACTTTCAATCTTTGTATCGTCCTCACATTCCAGATAATGTAGAGTCATGGAAGGTTTTCCCTAACGATGAAGGAATCTATGCTTTCATACAAAATGAACCATTTAAGCCGAAGGAAATCATATCTATGGAAGATGACAAAATTCAAAAAGGCTTGACTCCTTTTGAGAGTTCATTTTCATCGAATGATGTGAGCAAAAAAGAAACACGTAAGGAAGAGGAGTCAAAAAGGAAAGTGGGTGATAGCATTTCCCTGAAACTTGGGACTTCCGAATGTCCAAAGATGGTTAAAATAGGTGCCCAATGTTCCGACGAAGAAAAGGATAAATTCATAGAACTATTACGTGAATTTCAAGATGTTTTTGCATGGTCATATGAGGATCTTCATGGTTTTGATCCTTCTCTCATACAACATGCCATTCCTATCAAGGAAGGGATAAAACCAATTAGGGAAAAGCAAAGACCGATTAACCCCACACGAGAAGCTACTATTAGAAAGGAGTTGGAAAAACTTTTGAAAGATGGTATAATCTTTCCAGTTAAATATTGTGAGTGGGTTTCAAATTTAGTTTCTGTTAGGAAGACAATTGGTCAGATTTGACTATGCATTGAATTTCACGCATTAAATAGAGCAAGTGTTAAAGATAGTTTTCCTCTTCCTAATATGGAAATGATTTTGCAACATGTTGCAGGGTCACAAATGTTGTTCTTACTTGATGGTTTCTCTGAATATAATCAAATAAAAGTAAAAATGTCTGATAGATACAAAACCACCTTTACTACACGTTGGGGAACATTTGCTTATGAACACATGCCTTTTTGGCTTGTTTAATGCAGGTGCCACTTTCAAGTGAGCTATGGAAATATATTTTGATGATTTGATCAGTAATATTATCCAGGTTTATCTTGATGATTTATTTGTCTATTCAAAGAATCGATCGGATCACTTTGGTCATCTTAGAAAAGTTCTCACGCCGTGCAAAAAATTTGGCATTTCTTTATATCCTTCTAAATATATTTTTTGTGTCACCAAGGGCAAGCTCCTTGGACATATCATTTCTTATTTAGGAATAATCATAGATCCCGAAAGGATTGTTGCTATCCTGAACCTTCCTACCCCCACTTCCAAAAAGGAGTTTCAAGCCTTTATGGGTATTATCAACTCGTTCGCAGGTTTGTTCCTGATTTTTATTTAATGGTTAAACCAATTCATAATCTTCTAAAGAAAGATCACTCTTTTCTTGGATAGATGACGTCAAAAACACTTTCGTAAGGATTAAGAAAGCAATTAGTTCCACACCGGTTCTGGCGAAACCAGACTTGGAGAAAGATTTTATCATATACACTAATGCCACCGAGGAAGCAATTTTTGCTATTCTATTACAATGTGATGACCAAAATAATGAAAAAAATGTAGCTTACATGAGCCAAAGTTTATCAGATGACGAGTTCAAATAATCTTATATTGAGAAACATTCCTTTTCTCTTGTTAAAGATGTAGAGAAATTTCGCCGCTTTATCCTAGGCAAGCACAGGCAGGTAAAATTCCCTTTGCTTGCTGTCAAGTTTTTTTTTCACAAACTTATATTTCAGGGAAGCTTGCACATTGGCTTTCCAAAATCCAGGAGCATGATTTGACCATCATGACTTCAAAAATAATTAAGGGACTAGACTTAGCCCTTCACTTAGCTCAACATGCTAAAGAAAGTGAAGAAATTGACGATCAAGATAATCCTCTTTCAACATTGTTTTATAATGAGAGTCAAACCCTTTCTATAGATGAACATCCCAAGTATAAAAATCTAGTGTATTACTTGCAATATAAAAAATGCCCAGATGACTTAGATCCTCATCAAAGGAAAAGGCTCTGTCATGAATCTTCTAGATATATTATTTTAGGATATTTTTTGTCTAGGAGGTCTGCTGATGGTATATTATGTCGATGTGTGAATAATGAGGAAACACAAAAATTGTTATAGGAATTTCATGGATCTTTATATTCTGTTATGCACGTTGGTGGCCACTTTTGTGTTAAAGCTACTACTTTTAAAATCATAAGAAATGATTATTATTGGCCTTCAATTTTTCGAGATTCTTATAAATTCGCAAGGTCTTGTGACAAGTGCCAAAAATTCGTTGGGAAAGAGCGTCTTTATGTTGTTCCCTTGCAGCCTGTTCTCCTTGATTTTCCATTTTCCAAATGGGGCCTAGACATGATTGGTCCTATAAATCCTCCATCTTCCACAGGGAAGATTTTCATTTTAACAACCACTGATTATTTCACTAAGTGGATTGAAGTTGTCCCTCTTAGACACTCATAGGAAGAACATGTAATTTATTTCTTGAAAACTAATATCTTCTTTGGATTTGGCATTCTTTTATAGATTATTACAGACAATGGTCTCGCTTTCATTTCTACTAAATTGACTCAATTTTTAGCTCAAGTGGGGGTCAAACATTTCACTTCTTCAGCTTATTACCCTCAAGGAAACGGCCAAGCCGAGTCTACTAACAAAAATATGGTTAGGATCATAAAGAGGTTCATTGAAGATAAGCCTCATCAGTGACACACCCTCCTCACTTACGCCCTTTGAACAGATCACACTACCACCAAGGTAAGCACAGGTTGCACTCCCTTTCAATTGGTTTATGGTCAATAAGCCATTCTTCCTACTGAGTTGGAGCTTTCTTCCCTATGGATGATGCTATATATCGAAGAATTAAATTCTTCCAATGTCCCTCAAAGGATAAATGCACTATTAGCATTAGAAGAACAAATAATGTTTTCCTTGGAAAACATAAAGAGAAGACAACAAACCGTGAAGAAATATTTTAACAAACGCATAAAAGCTGTCAAATTTAAATTAAATGAGAAAGTATTGCTTTGGGACTCAACCCATGCTGACAAAGGAAGACATTCAAAGTTTTAGAAATTATGGCTAGGTCCTTTCAAGATCGCTTTTGTCCTAGGCACAAACTCTTATCTTTTAAAATATTTGGAAGATCGATTATTTCTCTATAGTACAAACGATTACCACTTGAAACATTATGTGGAACCAACTTGATTGATAAACGCCATGTGGAAATCGCTGACGTATATAGTTTTTTTAATTGATTGTTCATTTTCTGTTGTTTCATTTTGTTTATCAGAAATAAGTTTTGGATCACTTTCACCACAACAATGCCATCCATTCTGTAAGGGGTGTTGATCAATAACAATAAATTTTACACAACTATCATGATGTCCTCCTTGTAGACATCGCTGGAATATCTTTTTGCTTCCATTACCGCCATTATATAGATGATTTGATTTTATTCCCTATTTTATGCTATCCCTTTCTTCCCTCCATCCTGAAATTCAAAAGAGTATATCATAAAATTTCTCCTTAAAAAAAGAAACAATTTTACTATGACTGATCAAATGTTATGCATACAGTTCCAAACCCCCTCATACATAACACTTTTCATAAGTTATTCCCAAAGTCCTGGATCATTTTTTCCCTTAAGCCATCTTTTTCCCCCTGTTGCATAATCATTCTGGTCACAAATTCTTTGATCTATGTTGAATGGTCTGCAAAACCAAATATTCTGAGTTCTTAATATGTTAAAAACAAATTTCCCTTTGGAGTCATGAGTTTGTTGATGCTCAAAAGTGAAACATAGGGTACCTTCTTGCAAATGATTTCAAACACCTTATTGTTTAATTATATTTAATTATATACTAGTAGGTGGGATCCCTTGTATGACTTATGGGACTATGACGAAGAAGCGACACTTATATCTCATTTGCCTATGTTCTGGTTGCGACACAAACTCTACAGTTTATTTTCCTCAAAATCATGGTTAAAATGCTTATGATAGGATGTTGTGGGCAAGGTGGTTAAAACAAAGAATAATGTTGTCTTGATTATCTCTCACAAAGTATGATTACACTGCTTGTAATGGATGGAGGAATTACACTTCAGTTTTAATTTTTAATTTTTGATATTGTATATGTTTTATAGTGTAGTTGGGTGATCACTTCAACTGTTTCTACAATGGTTGGCGCATTGGTTTAATTGCAAGATTGGTTGTATCCATAGAAATTTGTTATATGTGAAATGGGGATAGCTACAATGGTTGGCACATTATTAAATTGGAACATATGGAAACTTTGGTATAGTTGGCTGCAATAATCGATTTGAATGCTAAAAGGTGATGGGCTCTATATTGGGTTTGGCTTATACTAGCCATTAATGAAAGTGTGAAGAGAGAAGCGACGTGCAATAAATGCACGTCACTCAAACTCACCTCGAGCCCACCACCCTAGTCATTCTTGAATTTTTATCTGTTGGTTTTTGTTGTCCTCTTTGCTCAGTCATGGAGGAGGTATACAACTTGGTCATTTCTCCTTAAGCAATTTTTTACACAGGAATGGGTTTTTCTTTCTTTTCTATCCATGAACATTTACTTTGCTCTTTAAGTCAATAGTTGGCTCTTGTTTTCTAATGGTCTGTGTATTTCCAAATCTTTTATATTGAATTCGGACCGTGTGTTGGTTGATTTTCATGTTTTGGTTTCCTGTGGTGGTTGTTTTGAGACCATTGGCATTAAAAGAGTTGTGGGTGTCTTTTATTGGTGTAGTTGTTCACAATTTTTCTATGAAAAGGAATNGACCTCCCCCTCTATTCCATCCACAGAGTCCTCTAAATCTGTGTCTTAACGTTTCCACCTCAAAGATGACTGCTCCCATCTGATCAATGAAATACAACCTCAAGGGTCTAACCAACCAAGGGCCACTCAAGAAAAGTCAGTGGGAGACAATAGTGATAAGAGAAAATATGCCTCACAAAGCAACATATATGGTTTTTAGATGCTTATTTTATGATTATCAGTGATGAGGACAATGTTTAATGGTTTTCAACATATTTTGGACATCAAGCCTTATATTTGGATATTTTGTGGATAATGTGGATATATTCTTTTTTTGGATATGATATAAATTATTGTTGATATTTAATATTCAGTTTAACTGATATCCACAGAACTACAAGGGTGTTGTATGGTCTAAATGATTATTTTTTGTACTTTGTATTTAATGGTTAACAAGAAGAAATGATAGGAGTCACAAGGGGTCCCACCTACTTAGCTATTATTAAGTAAGACCCTTATTTATATATTATTATTATTTATTTCTCCTAAATTAATTGTTAAGTTAATTTGACTTAACTAAAGAAAGTAGTTGAACTACTTCAACTGATTGAGAAAGAATAAAAGCTCAATTAGATGAAGAGACAAGGGAGAATAGAAGGAGAAATACAAGACTAAGGTTGGATCTTTAGTTAAATGAGATAAGTTCAGTTTTCATTCATTTCTGAGGTTACTTGAAAGCCTAATCATCTTGTTGACAACAAGGTCTTATTGAAAGCGGCAAGGTTCAAAACTAAATCATACTTTCCAACTACTTGTCTTAGAAGTGTTGATTCATCCTTGATAGTCTGTGTATTCTTGTATGTTTGTGAATTAATTTAATGGCTGATAAAGAATATCTTGCAGAGTCAAAATGACAACAGTTTGTGGCAAGCCGATCTAGATTATTAATTTTAGTTTTATTTTACTGTCGGAGTCTTTTTGTATGGTTCCCATCAGAGATCTCTAAATATGACTTTGGTCCATACCCTCCCAGGGGTTTGTAAAGATAAATACACTTTTGGTATCTCAGAATGAAATAAAATCAGATTATTGTTCTATCTCATACACGTGTTTTCATAACTTAGTTCCTCTTTTCGCTTTTGGTCTCCATGTTTAATTTATTGTAAAATATGTATACATTCCAGTAGCTTTGTATAAATTTTATTTTACATTGCAACATATACAAATCGTAAAACCAACCTTAATCCTTGTAATTAATACTTGCGGATTGAGTGAATGTTTTTAAGGCTATAAATCTCGGGTGACATTCCCAACTATCTTGTCCTAGCTAGAAAAGATCTGAAAATGATTGAGTAAGGTGTCCCATACCTTTTCCTCAACATTTATTTGGCGACCATACTGGGGAGATCTTCCATATCTCTCTGGTTGATTGTATTCACAATTATCTTTGAATATTTCTGTTTTCTTTTGATACTCTTTGACTGATTTTGTCATGACAATACCTTCTACAAGGCAACCTAATATTGAACTCGGTCTTAAAGACCAGACTAGCATTGCCTTGACTTTATTCAATACTATCCTAGAAACTGCTAGTACCCGGGCCGAGCTTGAATGCTCTTGGGAAGTAGTTGAACAAGATATAAGTATTCGTGAATGTTGGGAAGCCAGTAAAGGCAGCTTAGAAACCAACAGTAACTTTCTTTTCCTTAGTCCTTGATTTTCGTTTCCATGTCCTCAAATCCTCGCATTTCTATAAGAAGAAGAGGATTGTCCCCTGAAGCTACTCCTATCATTGAAATAGGATGGAGGAAATCCATTTTGTTGACCCGAGAATGCACTCTAAGGAGAACTTATTCTGACTTTTCCAGCTCACCTTTTTCTCCCTTACCCATCACTTCCAAAATGGCATCCGTAGGTGGTGCAAGTGGTGCTGAAGGTGCTTCATCATCCAAACCTTCAGCCTCATCGATAATTGGTAGTCTATATAGTCATCAAGTTCTTGTACAATCAACTACCAACCCTACTAAAGTTATAAAGAAATATAGGCTTTTCCAATTTGAGGAAGATGCTACTACCACCCCATGGCACATATCTTCTCCCTTGAATCTAGCACCTTCTACTCATACATTACCCAAGTTTAAAGATAATCTTCCTAAGTTCTCAAGGAATAACATTGTTTCTACAAACGAACACCTAGTGGCTTTTTCTAATGCTTGTCATAATATTGGTGCTAACAATAATGATACATGCATGCGCTTATTTGTTAACTCCCTTGAAGGGAAAGCAACGACCAATTTCTTGATCTTCCTCCAAAGATCCTTTCCACTTGGAAAGAGTTGGTTTATTGGTTCAAGTCCACTTATGGAGAATCTAAGAGCCCGAATGAACAATTAAGGGAATATAACAATATTTCTTACAATATTAAGGGAAGATGGTGAGACTATTAAGTCCTTTAATCTTTGCTTCACCAAATTGTACAATCAAATCCCTGAACTAATTTTCCCCCAAAACCAATCTGCCTTCATGCATTACTATAATGTGCTTACTATAGGCTTGAAGAAAAGGCTATTGACAATCTTGGCTCCACTCTCCACACTTTTCTGGAGTACGAAGAGAGAGTTGAAATAACAGGTCTCCCTAAAGGAGACTTAGTCAAACAAACATATATGTCTTCCCTCCTAGAACTTGTGCAATATATGAACAATTGAATGATAGCCTATGAATGGAAGGGGAATGTTCGCTCACTTACTCCCACGTCATCATCTTCTTCCTCAACGCCTTTTAGGAATACAAATGATAACAACTTTCATCCCAAATCCATCATGTCTCGCAGTTGGTGTAACTTTTGCGAAGAAAATCATGAAGAAAGCACTTGTGAAGTTAAGAAGAGTTCCAGAGATAAATCTTTGGAAAGAAGCCCGAATCCACTATCGTTTTTTTAGATTGGGCAGAACCGAAAGATGTTATGATCATAAATACTAGGAACAAATTGTATGCTCCTGAAGGAAAATACAAACCTCCTCATGCTTCTTCCACTCTAGCCTCATCTTCACAAGGTACTAAAGTACAAACTGTCAAAATTCCCGAGAGTCAAGGAGTTCCTTCCCTTCTTTCCTCTTCCAAGTATAACATTCTTAACCAATTGGATAACATCAAGGCTGGTGCTACTCTTTTGGACATGGTTGTTGTCCCTGAACAACAAAATCATCTCAAGAATTTTATGGAAGGAAAAGCTTCCACCATAGCCAATCTTTCTGAAGAGGCAAAATAAGATGATCCCACTATAAATAATATAGGTGTAAATAATTTTAGACACCCTATAAAAACCCTCCATTTTTTATTTCTGTAAAAATTATGGATAAGATAGCCCATTGTTTCCTAATTGATGGCGGTTCGGGCCTAAGCATGATGTCAAAAATCATTATGGAAGAGCTAGGCTTATCATGTACTAATGAAAATTCTAGAAGTATGATCTCCTATAACAATATGCAACAATCAACAATAGGTGAAATCAAAGACGTAACTTTAGTCTTATGTGCACATCCCGAAATAATGACAACCCTTAACATCCAAGTAATCGACATGCCAATAAGAAACTATTCTATTATCCCAGGAAGAGACTGGCAAGCCCTAACATGTGGATATATTTCGCTTGATGGGACACACTTATCTGTTCCCCAGAATGGAAAGAATATTATAGTCCTAAGAGAAGGAAGAATTTCTCCATACATAGAGAGTATTCCGCAACCAAATGTAAATTATCGTGAGGAAGACTTAGGGGTGTAATCTATCTTTGTTGATGAGGGTGACACAACTTTAGAACAAATTGACCTAGAAGACGGTATGTGGCACATGCATTTTGATGGCTCGTGCTCAAACAAAGGTAATGGAGCCAGTATTATCTTGTACTCGCCTATAGGTAAAATCCATAAATTTTCTTATAGGTTAGAGTTTTCCTGCACGAACAATGTCACTGAGTTTGAAGACTTAATGCTAGGCATCGAAAATGCCTATTACCTTGGTTTCGGTCACCTTATAGTTTTTGGTGACTCTGAACTTGTTGTGAACCTTGTGCGTAAAATCTATTCTCCTAGCAATAAGTTGATGAAACACTATACCTAAGATGCCTGGGCGCTTATCTCAAACCTATTATCTTTTAACATCACTCATGTTAAGAGGGAACTTAATTCAATGGCTGATAGGTTAGCTATATTTGCGGCATCCCCTACTCGGAAAATTCTACCTCAAAGGCATGATTGTACTTTCAATCTTTGTATCGTCCTCACATTCCAGATAATGTAGAGTCATGGAAGGTTTTCCCTAACGATGAAGGAATCTATGCTTTCATACAAAATGAACCATTTAAGCCGAAGGAAATCATATCTATGGAAGATGACAAAATTCAAAAAGGCTTGACTCCTTTTGAGAGTTCATTTTCATCGAATGATGTGAGCAAAAAAGAAACACGTAAGGAAGAGGAGTCAAAAAGGAAAGTGGGTGATAGCATTTCCCTGAAACTTGGGACTTCCGAATGTCCAAAGATGGTTAAAATAGGTGCCCAATGTTCCGACGAAGAAAAGGATAAATTCATAGAACTATTACGTGAATTTCAAGATGTTTTTGCATGGTCATATGAGGATCTTCATGGTTTTGATCCTTCTCTCATACAACATGCCATTCCTATCAAGGAAGGGATAAAACCAATTAGGGAAAAGCAAAGACCGATTAACCCCACACGAGAAGCTACTATTAGAAAGGAGTTGGAAAAACTTTTGAAAGATGGTATAATCTTTCCAGTTAAATATTGTGAGTGGGTTTCAAATTTAGTTTCTGTTAGGAAGACAATTGGTCAGATTTGACTATGCATTGAATTTCACGCATTAAATAGAGCAAGTGTTAAAGATAGTTTTCCTCTTCCTAATATGGAAATGATTTTGCAACATGTTGCAGGGTCACAAATGTTGTTCTTACTTGATGGTTTCTCTGAATATAATCAAATAAAAGTAAAAATGTCTGATAGATACAAAACCACCTTTACTACACGTTGGGGAACATTTGCTTATGAACACATGCCTTTTTGGCTTGTTTAATGCAGGTGCCACTTTCAAGTGAGCTATGGAAATATATTTTGATGATTTGATCAGTAATATTATCCAGGTTTATCTTGATGATTTATTTGTCTATTCAAAGAATCGATCGGATCACTTTGGTCATCTTAGAAAAGTTCTCACGCCGTGCAAAAAATTTGGCATTTCTTTATATCCTTCTAAATATATTTTTTGTGTCACCAAGGGCAAGCTCCTTGGACATATCATTTCTTATTTAGGAATAATCATAGATCCCGAAAGGATTGTTGCTATCCTGAACCTTCCTACCCCCACTTCCAAAAAGGAGTTTCAAGCCTTTATGGGTATTATCAACTCGTTCGCAGGTTTGTTCCTGATTTTTATTTAATGGTTAAACCAATTCATAATCTTCTAAAGAAAGATCACTCTTTTCTTGGATAGATGACGTCAAAAACACTTTCGTAAGGATTAAGAAAGCAATTAGTTCCACACCGGTTCTGGCGAAACCAGACTTGGAGAAAGATTTTATCATATACACTAATGCCACCGAGGAAGCAATTTTTGCTATTCTATTACAATGTGATGACCAAAATAATGAAAAAAATGTAGCTTACATGAGCCAAAGTTTATCAGATGACGAGTTCAAATAATCTTATATTGAGAAACATTCCTTTTCTCTTGTTAAAGATGTAGAGAAATTTCGCCGCTTTATCCTAGGCAAGCACAGGCAGGTAAAATTCCCTTTGCTTGCTGTCAAGTTTTTTTTTCACAAACTTATATTTCAGGGAAGCTTGCACATTGGCTTTCCAAAATCCAGGAGCATGATTTGACCATCATGACTTCAAAAATAATTAAGGGACTAGACTTAGCCCTTCACTTAGCTCAACATGCTAAAGAAAGTGAAGAAATTGACGATCAAGATAATCCTCTTTCAACATTGTTTTATAATGAGAGTCAAACCCTTTCTATAGATGAACATCCCAAGTATAAAAATCTAGTGTATTACTTGCAATATAAAAAATGCCCAGATGACTTAGATCCTCATCAAAGGAAAAGGCTCTGTCATGAATCTTCTAGATATATTATTTTAGGATATTTTTTGTCTAGGAGGTCTGCTGATGGTATATTATGTCGATGTGTGAATAATGAGGAAACACAAAAATTGTTATAGGAATTTCATGGATCTTTATATTCTGTTATGCACGTTGGTGGCCACTTTTGTGTTAAAGCTACTACTTTTAAAATCATAAGAAATGATTATTATTGGCCTTCAATTTTTCGAGATTCTTATAAATTCGCAAGGTCTTGTGACAAGTGCCAAAAATTCGTTGGGAAAGAGCGTCTTTATGTTGTTCCCTTGCAGCCTGTTCTCCTTGATTTTCCATTTTCCAAATGGGGCCTAGACATGATTGGTCCTATAAATCCTCCATCTTCCACAGGGAAGATTTTCATTTTAACAACCACTGATTATTTCACTAAGTGGATTGAAGTTGTCCCTCTTAGACACTCATAGGAAGAACATGTAATTTATTTCTTGAAAACTAATATCTTCTTTGGATTTGGCATTCTTTTATAGATTATTACAGACAATGGTCTCGCTTTCATTTCTACTAAATTGACTCAATTTTTAGCTCAAGTGGGGGTCAAACATTTCACTTCTTCAGCTTATTACCCTCAAGGAAACGGCCAAGCCGAGTCTACTAACAAAAATATGGTTAGGATCATAAAGAGGTTCATTGAAGATAAGCCTCATCAGTGACACACCCTCCTCACTTACGCCCTTTGAACAGATCACACTACCACCAAGGTAAGCACAGGTTGCACTCCCTTTCAATTGGTTTATGGTCAATAAGCCATTCTTCCTACTGAGTTGGAGCTTTCTTCCCTATGGATGATGCTATATATCGAAGAATTAAATTCTTCCAATGTCCCTCAAAGGATAAATGCACTATTAGCATTAGAAGAACAAATAATGTTTTCCTTGGAAAACATAAAGAGAAGACAACAAACCGTGAAGAAATATTTTAACAAACGCATAAAAGCTGTCAAATTTAAATTAAATGAGAAAGTATTGCTTTGGGACTCAACCCATGCTGACAAAGGAAGACATTCAAAGTTTTAGAAATTATGGCTAGGTCCTTTCAAGATCGCTTTTGTCCTAGGCACAAACTCTTATCTTTTAAAATATTTGGAAGATCGATTATTTCTCTATAGTACAAACGATTACCACTTGAAACATTATGTGGAACCAACTTGATTGATAAACGCCATGTGGAAATCGCTGACGTATATAGTTTTTTTAATTGATTGTTCATTTTCTGTTGTTTCATTTTGTTTATCAGAAATAAGTTTTGGATCACTTTCACCACAACAATGCCATCCATTCTGTAAGGGGTGTTGATCAATAACAATAAATTTTACACAACTATCATGATGTCCTCCTTGTAGACATCGCTGGAATATCTTTTTGCTTCCATTACCGCCATTATATAGATGATTTGATTTTATTCCCTATTTTATGCTATCCCTTTCTTCCCTCCATCCTGAAATTCAAAAGAGTATATCATAAAATTTCTCCTTAAAAAAAGAAACAATTTTACTATGACTGATCAAATGTTATGCATACAGTTCCAAACCCCCTCATACATAACACTTTTCATAAGTTATTCCCAAAGTCCTGGATCATTTTTTCCCTTAAGCCATCTTTTTCCCCCTGTTGCATAATCATTCTGGTCACAAATTCTTTGATCTATGTTGAATGGTCTGCAAAACCAAATATTCTGAGTTCTTAATATGTTAAAAACAAATTTCCCTTTGGAGTCATGAGTTTGTTGATGCTCAAAAGTGAAACATAGGGTACCTTCTTGCAAATGATTTCAAACACCTTATTGTTTAATTATATTTAATTATATACTAGTAGGTGGGATCCCTTGTATGACTTATGGGACTATGACGAAGAAGCGACACTTATATCTCATTTGCCTATGTTCTGGTTGCGACACAAACTCTACAGTTTATTTTCCTCAAAATCATGGTTAAAATGCTTATGATAGGATGTTGTGGGCAAGGTGGTTAAAACAAAGAATAATGTTGTCTTGATTATCTCTCACAAAGTATGATTACACTGCTTGTAATGGATGGAGGAATTACACTTCAGTTTTAATTTTTAATTTTTGATATTGTATATGTTTTATAGTGTAGTTGGGTGATCACTTCAACTGTTTCTACAATGGTTGGCGCATTGGTTTAATTGCAAGATTGGTTGTATCCATAGAAATTTGTTATATGTGAAATGGGGATAGCTACAATGGTTGGCACATTATTAAATTGGAACATATGGAAACTTTGGTATAGTTGGCTGCAATAATCGATTTGAATGCTAAAAGGTGATGGGCTCTATATTGGGTTTGGCTTATACTAGCCATTAATGAAAGTGTGAAGAGAGAAGCGACGTGCAATAAATGCACGTCACTCAAACTCACCTCGAGCCCACCACCCTAGTCATTCTTGAATTTTTATCTGTTGGTTTTTGTTGTCCTCTTTGCTCAGTCATGGAGGAGGTATACAACTTGGTCATTTCTCCTTAAGCAATTTTTTACACAGGAATGGGTTTTTCTTTCTTTTCTATCCATGAACATTTACTTTGCTCTTTAAGTCAATAGTTGGCTCTTGTTTTCTAATGGTCTGTGTATTTCCAAATCTTTTATATTGAATTCGGACCGTGTGTTGGTTGATTTTCATGTTTTGGTTTCCTGTGGTGGTTGTTTTGAGACCATTGGCATTAAAAGAGTTGTGGGTGTCTTTTATTGGTGTAGTTGTTCACAATTTTTCTATGAAAAGGAATGTGGTTGGGGATACTCCTGGGCCTGCTTTTCCTCTGGTTTCTTGTGTTGGGTTTTCTTCTTTGTTCGAAAATAGGTTCTCTATGCCTCTTACCTGTGGGTTTTTGTGGACATTTTGCCTGTATGTTAAGGTTGTTGGTCTTCATGGATACAACGCCCATGCCATAGTCCCGACTCTGTGAGTATTAATATAGGATATTATGATGGGAGTAAACTTTTTGTGCTATTTTCTGGCCAAACCCTTAGGTTGTCATTCGACTTTCTTTTGCCACCTATTGTCCACTGTTGTGTTGAACCCTATGCATTATCATGAAGGCGTTGCTTACCCAGAATTTGATGAAAGCACTGTTCATTCTCTTTTGTTTGGGCACGGGTTTTGATTGGTCACTTGCTATGAAAGTATGGAGGAAGTGTTGGACTCACTTATTCGCATGAAGTTACAGTCTGTCCATATCAAGTTTATGAGGTCGATAACAATGTGCGAATTATTGTTATATTATAAGCTTTCCATGTTTTATTGTAATTACAAAAAGCACATGTGTATAAGTTATACGATGCTCAAATGAAGTCTACGGACCTGAATGAAACAAGATGAGGAAGTTTGATGAATTGTGGTTCAATTAAAATTATGGTTATATATGTTGAAATATTGTAACTGCAAAGAGTATTCTATTTATTATTGATGTATTATTGATCATGTCGGGCATTGTAAATGACCAAATCCCCTTTTGCGGATTGGTCAAACCCTAATTGTAATAAGCAGAATGAGAAGTCAAACCCAAAAATCAATTAAGGTGGTTCTAACCACCCAAAAAGAGAAGTCGGCCCTGCCAATGAAAAGACACCTCCTTTCAACACCTGCCAGATTGTATAAATAAAGGAGACAAACGCCTCATTTGTTCACTCACTCACTTGATCATCTAGAGCGCAAGTTTGGAGCTGCAATTGGAGAAGAAGGAAGAGAGAGAGGCGCATTACTTGGGAGAGGACTTCCTATATTGTTTGGTTTATTCTCTTGGAATTGTATTGGTAATCTATATTAAGGAATTTCTTGTTGGGTTTTCTCCCCCATGAGGGTTTCGCAGGATAAATGATGTGTCTCTTGTGATTGTGTTTCTCTCAGTGATCCTATTTATGCTACGGTTATCTAGTAAATTGAAAAGAAACCTAATAATGGCTTAAACTCTAACATGGTTTCATAGCTAATCTAAAGAGAACATCTTTCACAAGAAGAAGAAAAATGTCACTATTTCCATACATGAAAATTAGGGCTTTTTATTGAAGAGGGATTTCAGCCCAAGAGCCATCTGGAAAAGTGTGCCCTACCTCAAGGAACTCTTTGGCACCTTCAGCGCACTGTTTTAGTGGTTAGATCTACCGGAAAATGAAACCCTAGTTTTCTCCAGTACCAGAAATACCAGAAAACCAGAAGTATCAGAAAACCAGAAGCACCAGTATAGAAATCTGTTGGTCAAGTTTGAAGGGGTAAAAGTTGGATTTTCTGAAATCTAATCACACCAGGCTACTCGCCTCATCCAAGCACACCTCCTGGTAAGTTCAAAATTCAATTATGAGCATTTTCATTTTTTGGTCATTTTCCTAGCTCCAGGTAAAAGATGTCTGCAAGCACTAAGATTGTTGACAAGCTAGAAGGTGTGGAAAAATTCTTGGCCTGGAAGTATAGGATTGGACTCATTCTTGAATATAATGACCTAACAATATTCATTAAAGAAGATGTACTAGAACCCGCCGATGCTGCATCTAAAGAAAAACACCAAAAGGACACAATTAGGGCCAAAAGAATCATTGCAGATTCTATCAAAGATCACTTGATCCCTCAAGTGTATTCAAATAAGACTCCAAAATAGATGTTTGATGCCCTAACCAGATTATATGAAGGAAATAACATAAATCAAAAGATGAATCTAAGAACTCAACTCAAGAATACAAGGATGCAAAAAAGAAGAAACGATCCAGGAATATTTCTCCAGAATATCAGAATTAAAAGAACAACTAGAAGAAATTGGAGATACTATAGACGAATACGAACTCATAATGACGAACCTTAATTTATCCAGGTGGATATCGGTGGCCACCCACCTTCTCCAACTGGACCAAAACATGTTTCTGGCAATTTTGGTAATTTACTATTTTTAGCAGTTTTAACTTCCGGGGCCATTTTGAGGC
>JZKD02S2360886.1:389551-401778 GCA_000966675.3 Picea glauca | reverse complement strand
GTTATGAGGAAATACCTTTTATATGAGTTTAAGTTATAAAATTAGATGATCTTAACATTGAATCTAAAAAAAAAGTCTACATTAAGATTATGTATATTGCACTTTGCATTGTCAAATTAAGTACTTCCTTATTGAATATGTACTTCACCCCACATAGAGTACAAAAATTGATGATTTTTCCCTTTGTTAAAAAAATGGTAAATATGTAATGAATATAGTCCTTAGTGCAATAATAATCTAGTTTATGAATTCCATTGGATCCTGCATTAAATCTTGAAAACCATGACCATTGCTAACAACATATTTTCCTTGAAGAGGATAAGACAAGCTCTCAATGGAGATTCCATATTCAAAACTAAAACCTCCAAGGAATCCAAAAAACTTCACACAAACCTCTCTAGAATTAATGAAGCAAATAAGGTTTCCACAAATGAGCTCATTTACAAAGGATCAGAGTTGTGAAGTTAATAGCCACAATGTTGTCTAAAAACAATCCAGGAATTGTGGGGTGGCAGGTTCAAAAGGGGTTATCATGAACCTCAAAAGGACAATTGAAACTTCATTTGCATGGTGTCTTGGTATATCAACCAATAACTAGGATAAAGCTTATGCATTACTGCAAGGTATGAATATTTCCATCAAATCTCACATTTAGACGATGATCGTGGTGGGGGATTCAAAGACTACCATAAGACATATGGTAATGAGAACCACTCTAGCTGATACTCTCTTAGCATCAATGATAGAGTGGGAAAAGCAAGAATCAAATAAATTCTCCTATGTAAAATTTTACCAAGTATTAAGGGAGAATAACTCCTTAGTAGATAGTTGTTTCAATAAAGCCACTTCCTTAAAAATGAGGGAAATTGATATCAATGGCAAGGTATACAACCAACCTATCCCTTGACACTATAATGAATAACAAGGCATGTCGCAAGAAGATAATTAGGCACATGTCATATCATAAGGAAAACTTGTATGGAAAAGAACATTAAGAGAATATACCCTTCGCATCTTCTCACATGCCTAGACATTCACCTCCACACATATTCAAACTTATGCAAGGTAATTCTCATTAGTGTTGTGAATTTTGGCTTTGTGGTTCGGATTTCATGTGTGGAGACCCTAGTTTGCATGTCCAAGAATTATCTTGGTGAATTATGGCATTTTGGTTTGGCTTGCATGTGTGGTTTTAATATTCTTCTAGAATAAGGGTAAGTTTCCACCTTTGTTTCCTTTATGTCCTAAAGAGATTGCAACGACTAGGTTTTTCTCAAGTTTTAGTTCAGGGGATATTGTTCTTGCTTTAGTCTCTCCTCCAGGGTGACCTATTCTATCTCTATATGAATTTTATTTATCTTCAAGAAGACTTGTACTTTTGGGTGTGTTCTCTTTCAATTTTTATTCCTGTCAAGATCGATTAGGGGCCCTCTTATGGTTGAAGGAGTTTCCTTTGTTCCTTCTCATCTCTAGGAGGTTTGATTTATTTTGGTTTAATTTTCCTTCAGGATCAGGAATTCTATCCTTTGACTCCTTGTCTCCATTATTGACCCCCCTATTTACTTCAAGTAGAGATACTATGTTTGGTGTTTGCTTGGACCGCTCTGAGTTAACCCATAATATTTTGTGGGTGTTGAGGGACTTGAAGGTGAAGCAAAGGCAAGGAATTATAGGAACATTTGGATTTCAAAATTGAATTGGATCTTGGACTACTATAGTTCTCAGATGGATTATAGGGAGTTCTAGAAGATTAGGAAGACTTTGAGAAGTCATGAGGAATCCATTTAGGGAAATAGAATATCAATCTTCACAACCACAACAAAAATGAATGAGCATGGACATCATGTCACTACACAAATTGCAACTATCATGAGCACTTTGGTTTAACATAAACATCAAATCTTGATATGGAGGTGGAATGCAACATGTTTAGAAGCATGGTTATATATCTGAGTAAGGGTGGGTAGTATGGAGCATGTAATTAAGTTTAGTCAATCAATTCAAACTATGACAGACTGATGAAAGAAGAAATAGTGCACCAACATCCAAATGATATGAAAATTGTCAAGAAGGACTTAGATTCAACAAAAGAAACACTGGAAGAAACATACAACCCTCATGCCTTTTGCTAAGTTTAATGTTTTACAAAGTAATTAGGATTTTAGTCATATTTTGTAGGATCTACACTACTAAGAAATTCTTGGATGTTTTTCATATTGAATTAGATGGGTATAGCTATATGTTGGAAGATAACTCTCTTTTTCACTTTTGGTTAAAATTTTTGAATCAAACATTTGATGTAATCTCACTGTGAGCTATGTTGTAGTTTTTATTTGATATAATATCTCCCAATTATGGTTAAAAAAACAATGTTCGAGAATTGATAGGGATGTTGACAAGTAAGAGCATATTGAAGTTGAAAGTGATTTGATTCCTTTCTTATGCATGCCAAATATCATAAAGAAATCTTTGGGAACGTTGACCATTCACTAATGAGGTTAAATACTCAACTTTTGCTCCAAATACCACATGTAACAATATTGTTGTCTCTTCATAAAACTATCTTTGTACAATACACATGTACAAAAGGAAACAACAAGAAAGGTTATAATAAAAAAATGTTAATAAATATCACTGCTATGGTTAATCATATACCAAAAATCCCAATGAAGATTGTATGATTGTATAGTAAATGAAACCAGATGATAAAATGTCCTCAAATAAGATCTCAAAAGGCACCATCACCAATCATAAACCCAACTAAAATTAGTTCAAATATTCATTGTGGATCCAAGTTTTAGTCAACAATGGTTCTTAACTATTGATTTCATACAAAGAACTATGGCATCAGAATGTCAACTCTAAGTGAAAATAAATAACTTATTCAATCACTATGATTAGAATATCAATATGGCCTAGATGTAAATGGTTAAGCCTCTAGTTCTAGTTGATTAGAAGGTACAAGATTTGGTTCCTATAGATCCATAGTAGTAGAAGAAAATGGTGCAAGTATGATTCCTACAAAGTAGGAATAGTAAGATCAACAAGATGACTTCAATTTGACAATCATATTATCAAGATATTCAATGCTTTATCTTACTAGTCTTATCTTAGGGTCAATATGAGTAAGACTACTCTATGCATACTTACCAAGTCAACCACTTATATCATCCATCTGACAAAGTAACTTGGAACCAATACTTTTAGTATGCTTCTCAAAGTTTGGAGAAGATATATTATGGGTAATCAACAATGTAAGAGAAGAGGTTGCAATAGAAGATGTTTGAGCATCATTTTGCAAAGTGTGAAGTGCCTCTTCCTTCTCCCCTCTAGTATTTCTAAATTCACTTTACATAAGGTATTGATTTAAGCCACACAAATTTGGATGGATTTATTGTTGTTGGTTGTTGGAGAAAAGGATCATGGGAATTATTTAGTTATTAATACTTATCAAAGAGTTTGGTATTATATTTCTACAATAAAATATAATGCTCCTAAATTTCTATATCTTTTTTAATAGAATAATGATTAATTTACATTATTTAGTCAAACGTGACAACTTTGCCCATACTATAGGAGTTACAAAATTGAATTCACTTCACCATATAACAAGAGAAATTAGGAATTCAATATCCTTATATTCATAGTATTACTAACCATATTTCCAAAATATTAGCCAAAAAAATATAACAAGCTTATTTAAACCTCACAAGACACTCAAACAACTATTCAAAGGCATCAAAGATAATACAAACACCCTTCATAGTCAAGGTGTTTATCAAATTCCTTGTTCTTCTGGAAAATTCCACCTTGGCCAAATAGATCGCTCTATCCAAACCCACCTAAAAAAGAATATAGTCAATACCCTTCACCTTTTCTTTAACAAATATACACAAAACATTATAATAACCCTAAGCATCTCATTTTTGTTATAACTTGAAAGTCTCGACGTTAACTCCTCCTTATTCAACATGCATTATTAGATAAGCCCTAGTAATTGAAAAGCATCATAATAACTATAATCATGATCATGGGTATAAACTTAGCCACCCTTGGCATCCCATTGTCTAATGGCTTTGTCCTTATTATTTTTGAGTATTTTCTCTTCTCCCATTCTCTTCTATTTATGTATTCTACTTATCCATTTTATTTATGTCTTAACCCCTTGTTGATCCCTATATTTTCTTTGCCTCATTAATTCTCCATACTTACAAAAAATTTCTCATTTTTCCTTTTGTAAAATTCTACCTTGTCTTTTCTTTCACCATACTTAGTCATCTTCTTTCACTTCACCATGGGTTCATGGGTTAGCATACTTTTCTTTGAAATTCCGCTATCACCAAAACACCCTTTCACTTCTGTGATCCCCAACTTGCATGACACTTAACAAAAAATTCTTTTTCTTTTCTCACTTCGGGTTCATGGGTCCCAAGCTTCTCATCTCCATTTACCCTACAAACCCGACTAACAATGATACTTAACCATTTTCTAACCTTTTTCTTCCCACACACAACTTGTGCATTTTTCTTCACATCAGACTCGCGAGTTCACCCAAACTTTTCTTTCATATCATCCCCTGTCGTAACATGATTTTCATTTTGATACTTTTCTCGAGATACATTTAATGTTGGTACTACAAAATTTTAATTGTTGTGTAAATCACGAAAAGTTCGTTATTAATGGCATAAATCTCGATGGATTTTCCTTCAATGTTCATTCAAAGTTCTTCATTGGGAAAATATTAAGTCATTATTATCTATACAAGCACCTCACTTCTACAAATATGTTCTAAGTAATTACACAAACAATCCACCAAATTCATGGCTTTAAGAAGGAAATAGTTCTGTAGATATAGAGTGAATATTTTTGGATGAGGAAATCAAAATTTCAAATGGTTGAGATACTACTGGTATTACTCTACATTGCCTCTACTTCAAAGAAACAAAAAATGTAGTATGGACATCAAGAATCACTCTTGTTGGATGTGTACCAAAAGTATTTGATTGTAAAGAAGTTGTCACCTGGTGCGTTGATAAGTATATCCCAAACCAAAGAGCCATTGAACTCTAGGGCGAACCCCCTATTTCATTAGCACCAGTCATTTTTAGGAAAATGTTGAAGTTACCAAAGCCTTCTCTTACCTTTAAAGAAGAAGAAGTGAGGGATTTTCTCAAGAAAAGAAATAATGGACTCGACCTTCTACAAGAATATCATGAAGACTTTGCAACGATGCCTATTGACATAACAAAGATTCAAGTTAGTTCTTTGAAAAACCCTTATCGAGAAATTGCATGGATATTCACTAAAAAAAAAATTTGTTTGTTAATTTGTGCGGGACCTGTTGGCTACACGATTAACCTGTGGCTTGAGAAACCGTGACTCAGGGGCATCTAAGCCGTCAAAATCACCCGGGGATCGCACCCAGCCTGAGCCACACCAACCCTTAACATGGTTGGATTTTTTGTCCCCGCAGGTTTCGAACCGGTGACTTTAACAACACAGAGTGGCTTAACAACACACTCCGTCACCGACTGTCCTACACCTCGGGGACGATATTCACTAAATTTATTGGTCAATAAAATACGAAAAAAATATATCGGTTGGCTCTTTACATTTTTCACTGTACAATTAATGAAAAATCCATCTTCGACTGGGGAAATCTTATCTCTATTGAAATTTCTTCCCAACTTTCAAATTTAAAGAAATAAAAGAATTTGTTCATGGCTTCATATTTAATATTTTCTATTAGGTACTGCCATATTTTCAAGGGATTAACTATTGTTAAGAGGATAGACTGCAAAATCGACCCTGTAACTATCTGGTACCAAGCTCTTTGGAGACAAAGACCTCTATTTATTTTTATGAAGCACATAATGAATTTGTTATAGTTTTCAAGAAACTTCTTTTTGGAGATAACACATCTAGGTTGCCATAAGAGGAAATAACTTTTCTAAATAATAAGGGTACCCTGGAGAAGAGAGAAAATTATAATGTCATTAGAATCTTTTGCTCCAAAGAAAGTCTCGATTTTCTCCCTTACTACATTTCAGATAAAATGTTTATCACCAAAGTTGCTAGGAAGTATGTATTTTGGTTTCATTTTTTTTATGAGAAGAGAAAAAGAAAATTTATCCCATTGTCAAGGAAGGTCAAAGAAATTTTATTAAGAAACATAACTAGAATCAATGAATTCTTAGTCCATTTTGATCATTTGAATTTGAAATATGCAAAAAAAATCAAAGGGTTTGACCCAAGTCATATTTATGTTGACCACACGCAGTCAATAGGATTCAGTAATGCATTTACCAAAAAATTCATATTTTGGGAAGAAAAGGGTAATACTCAAGATACTCCGGTGCAACCTATTGACTATATTGAGACTGTAATAAGCACTACAAATAAACATAAACAAAAAGAAAAGGGTCCAAATGAAAAAGGTGCTCAATCTTCAATAGTTTCACAGAAAAATAGCTTACCCAAGTACAATGTTCAAACAACAACACAATAGAAAAATATTTCAAGTGGAAATACAAGTGGAGGAGGTGATAAAAATCCTCCTCAAGGAAAAATGGAAAATCCCCACAAAATTCATGTAAGAAAGAAGAGAAAGGTTCCCCCTCAAGAAGAAGAAGAACATAATGTATATCAAAATGACATAAATAACTTATATCTTGAGGATATAGATCTTGAAGTTGATATTGAAAATATACATTTCCCCGATGAAGAATAGAGATTACAAGAAACCCATCAAATTGCAGTTGAAATAGCCACACAAGAAGAAAAATCATTTACTATACAAAATGCACTATTTGACAAGGATTCTAGAATGCTAGTATTTGAAGGAGTAAATAAGAGAAATAAAAAAGGAAAATCATGTTCTGAATATGATCTTAGTAATTTTCTTGCATCTCAAATTTCTAAGATACACAAGGTAACTGGTGAATCCTTGGATGTTTCAATTGATGACTTAGAAGAACATAATTCAAAATTAAAAAAAAATCAGAGAACGGGAATCCACTTGATGCTCCCCCCTATTCTTGCAAGCCAATTACTCATTGTGAAGCTAAGAACACCTGATTTGAAATTGAAGGGATCGTCAATTTTGTTAATGATTGTCAGACAATTTGTTGAGGAAAATATAAAAATAAGAATGTCACCCATCATGGAGGCATGGGATGTATTTGGTAATATTATTTATTTTAGATCTCGAGTAAATGCTTATAATGAATTCCTTCAAGAATATTATAAACATGAAGAAGAGTTTTACAAAGATGTTTTTATACCATTTGTAATCAAAGTTTCCAACATGACCGAGCTCAAAAGAAGGGAAGAAGACTTGCTATCCCCATCCATAATGAAATAGTTGAAAGCATGTTGGATCAAAAAGATTAGTTATTTGAAGGATATTATGGACAATTGCAATGAAATTGTAAATAAAAAGGAAATATTATTTAGAAAACTCACCGAGATAGACTTGGCAGGAAACACTGGAGAAGTAAAAGATTCAAGATTAATCCTAAATTCTATATTTATGATGAAGAAATAATTTGAAGAGAATGTGGACATATTGAAAAAAAATTCATCTGGAAATTTCAATAGTATAATTGAATACAATGAAAGAGAAATTGAAGATTCGCTAGTAGATTATGCAAACAAAAATCAATATATTGAAGAGTTAATTCACAATATTTCACATGACTTAAGAGATTTGGAAGGTGAGTTATTTGATGTTAAAATTAAACATGAGATAAATGTGGCTCCAATGAAGGATTATATAGAATAATGGTTTAAAAATCCCTAATCAAGATTACCTAGGAAAATCAAGAAACGAAGGTTAGTACCAATCTAGAAACCATCAGCAAGGAAGATAAAAGGATACTGAAAACATCAAAATAAAGGGAGATATTCCATCATAGTAAGTCTATACTGATCACATTTTATTCCTTTTTTCAGAGTTCATCCAGTTGTATTCATTCTTTCATTGGAAGAATATAACTGAATTCTGATAACTTCTCTTTTGTCTTCTATCCATATTTTGGTGTTTGTCCCTTGTTCCAGTTCTGCATATTCTTCTTCATATTTATCATATTTATTTAATGGTCCACAAGAGCCCCAATCCCATCCCATTCGTGGATGAATGCCTTTAATTTTCTAATATTGTAAAAGACTCATATTATTTTTGAGAAATTCAAAAGAACTATTTCATAGTTAATTTCGATTATGTCTTGTAACTCTGAGTTTTGAGTACAAGTTTTTTGAAGTTGGATTATCAAAATCTTATTTTTATCTCAATAAGTAATACTCTTTCAAATTTCTATTGTGTGTTGGACCATTTTCCCCTTTTATTTTGAATGTTATTAGAAATATCAAAAAATTATGATGGATGTGAGAGTTTCTGTTATTTCCTGCAATTTATCCATTTCTAGCAAATGTGGTGTTTAAGGTTCCTGGTCCATTTCTCAGGAAATCTTGTATTTTATGATATTTTAAATTTCTTTGAGCGATAAATATTTAGGTTTGCCTTATTGGCATAATCTAATTTATGTTTTAAAACTTTTGAAAATTTTGCAAAGGAGTATCGCCTCTTTAAAAACGCAGGGGGATTAATATCCTCATGAGTTTGTCGTTTCGGTCTTAACAGATTTAAACGTCAAAATTTTTGGTAACCATACTGGGGAACTTAAAAATTAAGTTTTTAGTTTTATAGCAATATTAATCATGACTATAACTCAACCTGAACAACCCCAGTTGCAAATTGGATTGGGAAACCAAAGAAGTATTTTACATCACTTGTATAATCTATTCCTCGAAACTTCTCAGACTCCTGAAGAGTTGGAAAGATATTGGCAGAATCTTGTTCAAGAAGAAGAAAGAGAAATTCTTAGAAGGCAAAGAAGAGAAGAAATAAATTGAAAATTGAATCATATAAAGGTTATGTTACTAGGAGTAAAAGAAAGAAAAAGGAGAAAGTTCAAATCTTGAAAAATAAAAGGCTCAAATCATGGAAGATAGAGAAGAGAGAAATGAGGAAAGGCACAAAGAAAGGCATGAGAGGGACAAAATTCCATTAAGAAGGGCTAGAAATTCCCTTCTCAATATTCAAGGAGAGAAACATCCATTACCAACTCTCCCACAGGGAGCATTGCTAATATCTTCAGTAGATGGAAGAATTTATCCTAAAAGACATATGGATTTGTTAATAGACATGTGTGATTTTCATTTGATACGACATGATGATGTTATGGTAAGGTTATTCCTCCAGACACTGACTGGCCAGGCATATGAATGGTACACATCTCTTCCCATAATATTTATTTCAGATTTTGATGATATCAAGAGATAATTTTTGACCATGTATGCTCCTCCAGTGGCATACCATACTCTCCTCACCAATTTCACCCAAATTCACATGATTAAAGGAGAAATAATTTGAGATTTAAATCTAATATTTTTCAAAACACAATAAAATACTTGAAGAGAAAAATCCAAATGATCAAGTAACATTGGGTTGTTATAAAAATGCAATGCCCTCAAACGTGAAGTTTTCCATTAGAGATTATTTAATTGAATATTTACATCATGCAATACAAAAGGCCACATAAATGGAAGACATTATGTTGGAAATTGGTGCAGACCCTGAATTTGTCATTGGAAAAATTCAAAAACGAATGGATTATCTTACCATTTCTAATCAAGGGGCATCGAGTTCAAGAAGAATAGAAGATAAAAGAAATCATAGTGTTGAAACTCAAGGAACTAGTGGAGGGATGTTCAGAGGAACAATTCCTAATTTAATAAATGACCTAGAGTTGGCACAAGAAGCGAAGCAAAGGATGAAGATAACACAAATGAATCAAACTATCTAGTAGATGCAAAATGAAATCAATAGATTAAAGAGGAATTCTAATTATAATCTTAATCGAAGAATGCATGTTCTATAGAAAAGGAGGAATCCAATTCATGAACAGAGAGCAAGAAATGATAATGCTAATGATCAATAAAGACAAATATTTCCAACGACACCAAATCCAAACACAGTTGTACTTGAAGATGATTTTAATGAACAAAATATTGATCAAGAGGTTGATTGTATTCAAGAAGAACTTCTTGAATCTGTATAGACGGATGAAGGTGAGTCATCCATGTATATATTCAATGAGAAAGAGGAGAAATATATCTTGCAAGACAAAGTTGTCCAACTATGGGCATAAGTAAATAAATTTAGATCGAAAGAAAATTTAGAAAAAGAAAAAGAAAAGGAAAATAAGAAGGAAAAAGAGAAGAACAGATCAAGCAGTTTGGAAATAAGCAAGCATCAAAAAAATTTAAATCCCCCTCACCAAATGTGATACACTATAATTGAATATCTTTCCAAATTGAGAATCACCTTGCCTTTCATGGAAGTGATTAAAATTCTACAACAGAGAGAAAACCTTCTAATAATTTTGGATGAGCCAAGTAGTATAATGGATGTTGTTGTTACAAATCCAAGGTGACGTCAAAACATATCAACAGTTAGGCTGAAACGAAAAGTTCCCCCTTTTATATTTCAATAGAGAATCATGATGTAGTGCTTCATAATTGTTTGATAGACACCGGAGAAACAAACAACATTATGTCCCAAACAATAATGGGGGCACTTGGTATGATTTGTACTAGATATCATGAGATGGGTGAGAACATGTATGCCATTTTTTCCAGAAAAGTTCCTTCTTGTGGAGAAATTAAAGACTTCTATGCGTGTATCACTATTGCCCCTCATATCATCAATGTTTTCACCATCATAGTGGTTGATCGTCCTCCAGCCTATGGAGTAGTCCTCAAAAGAGATTGTTCATCAATGATTGGAGGTTATATCATGAATGATGGTAGTTGCATGATGCTTCCAAATAAAGAGGGAACAATGCTCAAGGTGCCTCGTGAGAATAGAAATCCTTCCTCTTTCAAGAAGAAAGAAAATGAAGTGATGGAATATTATGTTGATTCATGTATAATAAATTATGTTGTGCTTGATTCAGAACAATCATAAGACTTTAAAAGGGAAGAAAAATATTTCACTGGATTTTGGAGAATGTCATTCAATGGATCATGTTCGAGTTCAAGGAATGGTGTTGGAGTTGTATTCAAAAGTCATGATAAAATTATACATCTGCATGCTATCATATTGGAGTTTTTATGCACAAATAATGAAGCAGAGTATGAGGCATTGATTTAGAAGATTATTCTGGCATTAGAAATGAAAAATGATCACTTAATCATAAATGGTGAGTGTGAATTAGTTATAAACTAGATAACTCAAAAATACAAAATCAAAAAGAAAAGGTTGAAACTTTATGTGAAAAACCAAATGAACTAATGGAGTCATTTAGTTCATTTAACATATTTTTTGTTCCTAGAGAACAAAACCAGAAAGTAGATTCTTTTGCACTTACTGCATCATTGTTTAATCCAGATGATCTCCAGAATAAGAATAATTTTCAAGTAAAAAGAACGTTCAGACCCCCAGGTCCTAATAATTAAGAATTTCTCCAAGTATTTGAGAATGATGAAGAGTTGAATGATTTCCTTGCTAATGAGGATGCCCTTGAAGAAAGTAATAATAATGCTACACCTGTTCCAAAAAATTGTATCAAATATGAGTCTTTCTTTATAAGAGATGATCATGACAAAAAAATTCAAGAAGAACAATCTGTGTGAAAAGTGTAAGGAACAGAAAAGATAAATATTGGAACAAAAATATCCCCTAGATATGTGAATATTGGGATAGATTTCACTCCAGAAGAAATTGTCCAATATACTGCATTATTTAAAGAATATTTTGATGTTTTTGCATGGACCTATGATGATCTCAAAGAATATGACAAATAAATATTCTAGCATGTCATACCATTGAAATAGGGAGCCAAGCCATTTAAACAAAAGCTCATAAATATAAATCCAAAGTTGAATCCCTTAGTGAAGATAAAATTGGAGAAATTAAAGAAGGATGGAATCATTTTTCCTACCAAGAACGCAGAATGGCTTTCCAATCCAGTAGTAGTGAGGAAGAAAACTGGAGAAATATGTTTGTGTGTTGATTCCAAAGAATCGAATAAAGCAAGTATTAAAGACAACTTGCAAGATACCAGATATATAAAATATGCAGAACAGAAATAAAATGCTAGAAATGGCAGAATAACAGTAAAATATCCATCATAATCTTCACAATACACAGAAATGATATACGA
>JZKD02S2360886.1:379355-384355 GCA_000966675.3 Picea glauca | reverse complement strand
AACTATTTTCTCCAAGCTACTATAAAATTGCATAAGACCTATATCGAATAAGCCTGAGCTTATGATGTTGTACATATTTAATAGTCCTAAACTTTATCACCGATATGAAAATTTGGAGGGACTTGTTATAGATCATGAATCTCATTGTATTTGGCTTGACTCTTCAATAATTATCATAACCTTGTGCAAGAGGGTCGTGGAATAAAGTCGTTGGATGTCTTCCTTGCTTAAGATCAAAACCAAGAAAAGTATGTTGAAGATTGGGAAAGGGATGCAACACTAATGAAAAAGACATTTTGTATGTTGGAGAAGATTAACATAAATAACATTGCATTTGAATGGATTGAGTGTGTTCTTCTTCATGAATGAGTCATGGGTAGCCAAAGAGTTGAGTGAATCCTTGTTTGAAGCAAGATTAGGAGACAGAGAATTGCATAGTGTAGAGAGTCCTCCCTACTTGAGTATGAAGTTTCCATGAACTGCTTGGAAATTTTTTGACTAGATATAATATTGTAAGAGAAATTCTAAATAGGAAAAAATAAAGAGATTCATTTAAGGCGAGAAACCTTAAGAGTGATGGTATCAAGATGATTTTTGGATGGATGTCCAAAATGACAGGCTTGAGATGTAGAGGAATCGAAATAATTTAATGCATCTCCATAGTGTGGGCAACTTGAAAAATTAATAGTGAAGGGAATTCCTAGAAAGTAAAAGAACACACTACAATTGAGTTTGATTTCCTTGATTAATAAATAAAAAATATATTTCTTTGAATAGTTTTAAGAGGAGGCAATTCTTTAATTCTTTAGATTGTTAAAAACATCTAAAAATACACCAGTAATAACTTAAAGATGAATCTTAATTTTCTATTATCTTTTCTCAAAAGTATATATATATATATATATATATATATATATATATAATTAATTAATTTTGTTTTTTATTATTATTGTTAAAAACATCTAAAATACATAAGTAATAACTTAAAAATGAATCTTAATTTTCTATTATCTTTTCTCATATATATATATGAAAATGTAATTTTGTTTTTTATTATTATTATTATTTGATAAAATCAACATTTATATATAAAACAATGTTGAACATAGCTTCCACCTGAACATCGTTATGAGAAAATACCTTTTCTATGAGTTTAAGTTGTAAAATTAGATGATCTTAACACTGAATCTAAACAAAAAAGTCTACATTGAGATTATGTATATTGCACTTTGCATTGTCAAATTAAGTACTTCCCTATTGAATAGGTACTTCACCCCAAATAGAGTACAAAAATTGATGATTTTTCCCTTTGTTAAAAAAATGGTAAATATATAATGAATATAGTCTTTAGTGCAATAATAATCTAGTTTATGAATGCCATTGGATCCTAGATTAAATCTTAAAAACCATAACCATTGCTAACAACATACTACCCTTGAAGATGATAAGACAAGCTCTCATTGGAGATTCCATCTTCAAAACTAAAACCTCCTAGGAATCCAAAAAACTTCACACAAACCTCTCTAGAATTAATGAAGAAAATAAGGTTTCCACAAATGAGCTCATTTACAAAGGATAAGAGTTGTGAAGTTAATAGCCACAATGTTGTTAAAAAACAATCCAGGAATTGTGGGGTGGCAAGTGAAGAAGGGGTTCTCATGAACCTCAAAAGGACAATCGAAACTTCATTTGCATGGGGTCTTGGTATATCAACCAATAACTAAGATAAATCTTATGCATTACTGCAAGGTCTAAATATTTCCATCAAATCTCACATTTAGAATATGATCATGGTGGGGGATTCAAAGAATACCATAAGACATATGGTAATGAGAACCACTCTAGCTGATACTCTCTTAGCATCAATGATAGAGTGGGGAAAACAAGAATCAAATAAATTCTCCTATGCAAAATTTTACTAATTATTAAGGGAGAATAACTCCTTAGCGGATAGTTGTGTCAATAAAGCCACTTCCTTAAAAATGAGGGAAATTGATATCAATGACAAGGTATACAACCAACCTATCCCTTGACACTATAATGAAGAACAAGGCATGACCCAAGAAGATAACTAGGCACATGTCATATCATAAGGAAAATTTGTTGTATGTAAAAGCACATTAAGAGAATAGACCCTTCCCGTCTTCTCACGTGCCTAGACATTCACCTCCACACATATTCAAACTTATGCAAGGTAATTCTCATTGGTGTTGTGAATTTTGGCTTTGCGGTTTGGATTTCATGTGTGGAGACCCTAGTTTGCATGTCCAAGAATTATATTGGTGAGTTATGGCATTTTGGTTTGGCTTGCATGTGTGGTTTTAATATTCTTCTAGAATAAGGGTAAGTTTCCACCTTTGTTTCCTTAATGTCCTAAAGAGATTGCAACAACTAGGTTTTTCTCAAGTTTTAGTTTAGGGTATGTTGTTCTTGCTTTAGTCTCTCCTCCAGGGTGACCTATTCTGTCTCTATATGAATTTTATTTATCTTCAAGAAGACTTGTACTTTTGGGTGTGTTCTCTTTCAATTTTTATTCTTGTCAAGATCGATTAGGGTCCCTCTTGGGGTTGAAGGAGTTTCCTTTGTTCCTTCTCATCTCTAGGAGGTTTGATTTCTTTTGGTTTAATTTTCCTTCAGGCTCAGGAATTCTATCCTTTGACTCCTTGTCTCCATTATTGACCCCTATTTACTTCAAGTAGAGATACTATGTTTGGTGTTTGCTTGGACCGCTCTAAGTTAACCCTTAATATATTGTGGGTGTTGAGGGACTTGAAGGTGAAGCAAAGGCAAGGAATTACAGGAACACTTGGATTTCAAAATTGAATTGGATCTTGGACTACTATAGTTCTCAGATGGATTATAGGGAGTTCTATAAGATTAGGAAGACTTTGATAAGTCATGAGGAAGCCATTTAGGGATATAGAATATCAATCTTCACAACCACAACAAAAATGAATGAGCATGAACATCATGTCACTACCCAAATTGCAACTATCATGAGCACTTTGGTTTAACATAAACATCAAATCTTTATATGGAGGTGGAATGCAACATGTTTAGAAGAATGGTTATAAATC
The DNA here is from genome assembly GCA_000966675.3 of Picea glauca. Taxonomy (NCBI): domain Eukaryota; kingdom Viridiplantae; phylum Streptophyta; class Pinopsida; order Pinales; family Pinaceae; genus Picea; species Picea glauca. The sequence continues at coordinate 381,278 of JZKD02S2360886.1, read as the reverse complement.
TGAGTAAGGGTGGGTAGTATGGAGCATGTAATTAAGTGCAGTCAATCAATTAAAACTATATGAGACTGATGAAAGAAGAAATAGTGCACCAACATCCAAATGATATGAAAATTGTCAAGAAGGACTTAGATTCAACAAAAGAAACACTGGAAGAAACATCCAACCCTCATGCCTTTTGTTAAGTTTAATGTTTTACAAATTAATTAGTATTTTAGTCGTATTTTGTAGAATCTACACTACTAAGAAATTCTTGGATGTTTTTCATATTGAATTAGATGGGTATAGATATATGTTGGAAGATAGCTCTCTTTTTCACTTTTGGTTAAATTTTTTGAATCAAACGTTTGATGTAATCTCATTGTGAGCTATGTTGTAGTTTTTATTTGATATAATATCTCCCAATTATGGTTAAAAAAAACAATATCCGAGAATTGATAGGGATGTTGACAAGTAAGAGCATATTGAAGTTGAAAGTGATTTGATGCCTTTCTTATGCATGCCAAATATCATAAAGAAATCTTTGGAAAAGTTGACCATTAACTAATGAGGTTAAATACTCAACTTTTGCTTCAAATACCACATGTAACAATATTGTTGTCTCTTCATAAAACTATGTTTGTACAATACACATGTACAAAAGGAAACAAAAAGAAAGGTTAGAATAAAAAAATGTTAATAAATATCATTGCTATGGTTAATCAAATACCAAAAATCCCAATGAAGATTGTACGATTGTATAGTAAATGAAACCAGATGATAAAATGTCCTCACATAAGATCTCAAAAGGCACCATCACCAATCATAAACCCAACTAAAATTAGTTCAACTAGTCATTGTGGATCCAAGTTTTAGTCAACAATGGTTCTTAACTATTGATTTCATACAAAGAACTATGGCATCAGAATGCCAAATCTAAGTGAAAAGAAATAACTTATTCAATCACTATGATTAGAATAGCAATATGGCCTAGATGTAAATGGTTAAGCCTCTAGTTCTAGTTGATTAGAAGGTACAAGATTTGGTTCCTATAGATCCATAGTAGTAGAAGAAAATGGTGCAAGTATGATTCCTACAAAGTAGGAATAGTAAGATCAACAAGATGACTTCAATTTGACAATCATATTATCAAGATATTCAAAGCTTTATATTACTAGTCTTATCTTAGGGTCAATATGAGTAAGACTACTCTATGCATACTTACCAAGTCAACCACTTTTAGTACGCTTCTCAAAGTTTGGAGAAGATATATTATGGGTAGGAAACAATGTAAGAGAAGAGGTTGCAATAGAAGATGTTTGAGCATCATTTTGCAAAGTGTGAAGTGCCTCTTCCTTCTCCCCTTTGGTTGAGGTACATGTTGGGTACATGGTTGAGACAAGTAGTTCATGAGTTGGCACATACATCAGGTGTATATTTGATGATGTTGGTACATCTTGATGAGTCATAGTTGATGAGTAGTTGATACATGATTGGTACATATGTTGTACATGGTTGGAGACACTTTTTAGTAGTATTGTTGACACATGGTTTATGGATGATGTAGCATACTTGTATTGGTATATTATTAGAATCACATATTGATCTTGGTGATGATTATGAGTTGTTGTGTTATGCTTCGTTGATGCACATCTTTGAGAGTTGTCTTGGTGATTGATCTTGGTGAGTAGATCCGATTTGGTTGATAAGATTGCTGAGATAGGTTTTTTTGATAGGTTGTTTGGACAGGTTTTTGTGACAGGTTATTTATGCATGTTTGGTTCATGGTTGGTGCACTTGTTCATGGTACAGGTTGTTCGGTACAGGTTGGTTGTTAGGGTCCTAACCCGCACATAGGTAGAAAAATATATTTGGATGTAATAAAGGTCAATATTAATAAGGCCTTTCAATAAAATAGAATAAGGTGGATGTAAGAAGACCTAATAG
>JZKD02S2360886.1:367321-379345 GCA_000966675.3 Picea glauca | reverse complement strand
TTACACTCATCAATTCACTTTATTATTTACCTTCTAAAATCTCTTAAACCACTTTGACTACTTTGACCTTTTGGGGCTTCTAGAGGACTCATCAGGGTTCTCCAACTTCACATGGCCATAACTCTCTAACCGTGAGGAGTTATGTGACGTTCCACATACCACTGGAAATGGAATGGCATGTAATATCCATATAGAATATTCTTTCCTGCAAATATATCAAAACTCATACCAGTATCCATCAAACAAACGTGGGTCCATTACCCAAACCTGGGTTCTCGAACTTCTCATGGCCATAACTCTCTAACATTGAGGAGTTATGTGACGTTCCACATACCACCAGAAATGGAATGACATGTACTATACATATAGAATATTCTTACCTTCAATATATTAAAACTCATACCATTATACATGAAACAACCTTGGGTCCATTACCCAAATCTTTGTGCTACCAGAATTTATCCAAGGGTTGAAATCAATCACTAAGGTTTGACATCAATATACAATATCTCTCTCCAATGGTTGACATCAATGACAACCAATTTTCCATCAACCTAAGCCAATTGTTTGACAATCTCCCCCTTTGGCATTGATGGAAACACTTAGTCATGATAACATTCATGCTTATACTCCTCATCAATGTTTCTATCTCTCCCCCTTTGACATCAATGGAAACGGGTATCTCCCTTTGGGGTTGCTCCCCCTGACTAAACTCTCCTTGGGGATGCTCCCCTTGTCTACATGCCTCTATGCTATCTCTCCAAGTGTTTTTATCCTGCATCTAATAAATATCCCCCCCTTTGTCATTAATGGCAAAAATATCTTTCCATCTGGGGTTTCTACCCCTAATTGAACTGGCCTTGGCGATACTCCCCCTGTTATCAAACAAATCGGTAAGTGTTGACACAAACTAATCTCCCTAGTTTCACCCCGAAACTAGAACAAAACAAGACATAATATAAAACTTTCCCTAAGTTTTAATTATCAAGCATACTAACCAACAAGAGATAAATGTCATACCTTTTAAATGTCATTTTTCCTCGCTAGTGTCATCCTCACTCCGCTCCAAGGCTTATGGGATGTTGAACCTATAAAAATACACAAGCCAATGAAGTGAAAGAAACAACGTATACTCAACAAAACCCATGTATGTGATCAAGGAGTCATACAATAAAATAAGAACAATTTTATGGGAAAGAAGTATATTGTTGTATATAAATATGAAAAGGAGAATACAACCGAAGCCTTGATGTTGTAAGGTCCCTTCCAACAATGCCTTTATTCCCACACACTTCTTTCTCCACAGATTCTGAGACCAACAATCTATATTGACAAAGCAAAGCCCAAAGCTACAAAAATTACTCAATCTCACACCAAAAGCTAGCCAACTCAATCCAATCTTTTCCAAACTAGCTTTCTCCATGAGAGATCCTATCCTTTTATAAGCTAAAGAGGATAAGGTGAGGAGGTTAGGATGATCCCACTAAATCAGAAAAGCAAGTAAGATCCAAACCGATCGGAGGCCACCTCACCATAGAATATTCTCCTTCTAGAAGCATCGAGAAGATGCTCGTTTTTCCCACGTACGAAAATCGTCGCACCCCTATAACTGAGCAGAGTGTGACGACGTTGTAGGCCAAGTATAGTACAACATGTGATGATCTGGGATCGTCACACCCCTAGAACTGGACAGGGTGCGACAATCCTCCTTACTAGGGTTTTTACAAAGGAAAATATGATTTCATCTCTCAGGAAAGTTCTTTTCCCTTCTTTCCTCAGGAATTCAGGCCACTGATCTCTTTGAAGACAACATATAGGTTTACATCATTAATGGTCATAGGGATGACAAAAATAATGTGTAACAGAGATCCCCCCCAAAGTATGAATTTAGAACAAAGTGATAACTGAAATACTTTGTCGAGTGTGTGTAGGGAACAAGGAACACATCAATCAGAAACCTGCCAACAAACAAGGAAATACAGTACAATAATATATCATCACTGAGGTATGGATTCCCATACTCAGAATACAAATGAATCAAAGCATAAATTCTGACATGCTAAGATCCATGTCAAGTAAGACAGGTCATGTCCACCAAACATACACTATGGATCCATGCCATTATGACTCAAATCTGAACATAGCCATCAAAAATACATAATGAATCTATGTGTTAAAGACTCAAATTTGAACATTGACACGAGACATACACAGTGGATCTATGCAATAATACAATATGAATATACTCCAACACAACCTGAATCTATCAGAAAAGATCCAAGGTCTCCATCTCCACCACTCTATAGTACGAATCTAGTCATGCGAATACATGTGTTGAAGTCGAACATGGTAGAAACCACTTGATTACCGATCATTAGTGAATACCATTAACAGGTGCGAGTGAAATCACCATTAATGTCAATGATCCCCAAGGTACTCTGGTACAATCCAATGAATGTGAATCAATGAGCTGAAGTTGAACACTCGGTGGAATCTCTCGATCAGGGGTCAATAATGAAAACCCATTGTCGAAAGCGAGAAAACCTGACATTGAGGTATGAAAGTTCCAAGGTACCAATTATTTTCTAAGTCTAATTCCTAGATAATTATTTTAAGTCAACAGGAAAAGTCTTGTCATAGGAGGGCCTTAATGTATCCCCCATCAATGACACAAAACAAGTAACAAGATTTGAAGTAGATCAGAGTAACAAGTGATTTAGGACTGACTTGGGGATGGCTAATGCAATACAAGGCTTAAGGACTGTGGAAATGGCCAACGCAATAGAAGGATTTCCGGGTTGAACTTCTCTTTGAACATATTGACAACATGACAACTGTCATGGAAACACTGACTCAACAACAAGGATCACAGACCAATTTTTAATCTTATAAAGGAGTATGATCAAGAGACAAGTGGATTTTCCAACCTAGACACAAAGCGAGTGAAAGGGTGTCATGTTCAAAAGCGACTCTTCCATAGAATACAGGTTTAGATACATTTCTTTCCCAATTTTTCCCCCGCCATTTCTGGTGAGTACCTCTTTATTTTTACACAAACTTGAGGAGGATAACATATGCTTGAACTGTAAGCTCATCCTTCAGATGAGTCCTTCGAAGTATGTTTAATGAACCCTAGGAAGGAGTGGTTCGGTCCCATATGGGCCTTTTTGTTTTACGAGTCCAAAGAAAGAAAACTCAGGGGTTTTTCATATTTAGAGAGTCTGAAAAACACTTAAAGAAAACTCCAAAATGTCCTTTTTCATAAGGTAGTCTGATGAGACCGAAAAAGAGATAATCTACCGCTCAACATATGTTTTCTTCAAATACTTTAACGAGTGTGAAAAGAACAAGATCGCTCGGCAATGTTTTCATGTTTAGAGAGTCTAAAAAGAGCTTAAAGGGAACTCCAGGGGGTTCATTTTTCGTATAACCTTTATGAGTCTAAAAAAGTGATAAAAGTTTACCCGGTTACATTCTCAGGTATTTACGAGCATGAGAAAGAACAAAGACTAAGCTCGGGATTGTTTTCATTTTTACGCAAGCATAAAACAAAACAAAACTATGCTTGGGATATATTTTATTTTTTACATAAGCTTAAAACTAAACTAAACTATGCTTGGACCTGATTTCATTTTTACGCAAGATTAAACCAGAGGAAACTATTCTTGAGGTAGGTGGTTTCATTTTTCCACAAGCTTGAACCAAAGTAAAATGTATGCTTGAGACTTCCCAACGCATGGTTCAAGAATTCACATGGTTGGTAGTTAGCCCCCAACTTAAGAAGCTAGCGGCTCAACTTTAGCATGATGTCCATAGGCTGGAAGCAAATTCCCCCCAAGATTCATTTCATCCAACTACAAAGGAGAATGAAATGAAGCTTCAAATACTAGATGAAGGACTTGACTCAAACATAGAGGGGAGAAAATATATTTCATTTTTTAACGAGCTTGAAACAAGAATATGAACTATGCTCAAGAATCCAGGTTCAATCCCATACCTTTGTTTCATTTTTTAGTGAGCTTGACATAGAAACAAGAACTATGCTCATAACCTATATTTCATTTTTTAACGAGGTTGTCACAGAGACTCAAAACTATCCTCGCGACCTCTGTTTCATTTTTTAACGAGGTTTCCACAGAGACGCAAAACTATTCTCACGACTGGTTTCATTTTTTAACGAGCTTGAAATTAGAAAACCATGCTCAAAGTTGGTTTCATTTTTTAATGAGATTGAAATCATAAAACCATGCTCAACACTCTCTTCTTGATCATGGCTTCCAAGAGGATGATGCTTTGGAAGGAAACCATGTCAAGGGACAAAACTTGGTCATGGTCTCCAAGAGATCTTCACTTGATGAAAGAAACACACTCTAGAAGAAACCCATGTCGAGGGTCGCGATAGTGGTAAGGAGGTCAAGCTCCAATAGCCCTACCAAAGAGATCACCATGTCAACTACCATATCCAAGTCATAAGAGATTGAGCATACACTGATAGGCTCATTTGCATTGACAACTGAAGGCATGGGAGATAACACCGCATAATTGACTTGTGGCGGGGGTGATATCGTCTTCATATAAGAATCATTTAGGGAGGTCATTGAGTTGATGGTTAAGTCAGGGCCAATGAATGAAAGTTGATCGATAGTCACAACTCTTCCATCGTGAGGGAAAGATATCACATGAAAAAGAGTGGACACAATATCTTTCATGGCATAGACATAATCTCGCCCAAGGATTAAATCGAAATCCAATGGGTCTAGGACTACCATAACATCAATAAAGATAGTTTTCCTTCCCAAAGTTACGAGAAACTGAGGAAGGACTCCTAAAGGGTGACTGGTTCTTTTGTTAAAAGCTAACAAATTCTACGTAACCGACACAAGTTGAGGATAACCCAAAGTTTTCCAAGAAATAGAGGAGAAAATACTAACGAATGAACCTTCTTCTATTAGCATCTAAGGAACGTCTCGACCAAAAACTGAACTGTAATCTTGAAAGGAATGTGACAGGGAAGACAAGGTCCAGTTAGCGCACCCTAATAATAAAGGATGACCTCATTACTTGGAGGAGGTTCCATAGGAGAAGGAATGCCCCACAACATGGTAGTGTCTGTATCAACAAGAAAAATTTGGGCAGTATCGGGTTTACTCTCTAGCAGGAGAGTAGGATTGATCGATGATGAGATCATATCGACCACTTGAGTTTCATTCTCCAAGGGGAGAATGGGATGGATGGATGGAAACAGATCGACCGCTTGGGTTTCACCCTCTAACGAGAGAGTGGGGTGAACTGAGGATAGGATAGGATCGACCACTTTGCCAACTGGTGCAACTAAGGACGTGACTAGATTGAAAATTTTGTTATCGAACAAATCGATAAGTGCTGACAAAAACCGATCTCCCTAGTTTCACCCCGAAACTAGAACAAAACAAGACACAATATAAAACTTTCCCTAAGTTTTAATTATCAAGCATACTAACCAACAAGAGATAAATGACATACCTTTTAAATGTCATTTTTCCTCTCTACTGTCATCCTCACTCCGCTCCAAGTCTTATGGGATGTTGAACCTGTAAAAAGACACAAGCCAACAAAGTGAAAGAAACAACGTATACTCAACAAAACCTATGTGTGTGATCAAGGAGTCATACAATAAAATAAGAACAATTTTAATGGAAAGAAGTATATTGTTGTATTATAAATATGAAAAGAAGAATACAACCAAAGCCTTGATGTTTTAAGGTCCCTTCCAATAGTCCCTTGCTTCCAACACTTCTTGCTCCACGGATTCTGAGACCAACAATCTATCTTGACAAAGCAAATCCCAAAGCTACAAAAATTACTCAAGCTCACACCAAAAGCTAGCCAACTCAATCCAATCTTTTCCAATCTAACTTTATCCATGAGAGCTCCTCTCCTTTTATAAGATGAAGAGGATAAGGTGAGGAGGTTAGGATGATCCCACTAAATCAGAAAAGCAAGTAAGATCCAAACCGATCAGAGGCCACCTCACCATAGAAGCTTCTCCTTCTAGAAGCATTGAGAAGATGCTCGTTTTTCCCACATACAAAAAATCATCGCACCCCTATAACTGAGAAGAGTGTGATGACGTCGCAGGCTAGGTATAGTATAACATGCGATGATATGGGATCATCGTACCCCTAGAACTGGATAGGGTGCAACAATCCTCCTTACTAGGGTTTTTACAAAGGAAAATTTTATTTCATCTCTCAGGAAAAGTTCTTCTCCCTTATTTCCTCTAGAATTCAAGCCACTGATCCCTCTGAATAAAAAAAATAGGTTTACATCATTAATGGTCATAGGGATGATGAAAATAATGCGTAAAACCCCCTTATTGAACTCTTCCTTAAACTGATCTCCCAACTTGAATTGTCCTATTTATGGTGCTTCCTCGTGTACATCTAAGATATATAAGATAAGCATTCAAAAGCATTCATTTTGGAGTAGAAATTACTCCTACTCTCTGGTGAAGATACTCAAAGGCTTCCCGTGGAAGTGGTTTTGTAAAGATGTCTACCACTTGTTCTTTTGTTCCCACATATTCAACTCTGATGTTCTTCTCTGCAACATGTTCCCATAGAAAGTGATACTTTATTAGAATGCACTTCGTCTTGGAGTGCATAACCAAGTTCTTTGAGATACTGATGGCGCTTGTATTATCATAATATATGGGAATGGGCTCATCATACTCAACCTGTATATATGTCAGAGTTTGTTTCATCCATAGAACCTGTGTACAACATGTTGTTGCTGCAATATACTCTGCCTCGTCTATAGATAAAGATAATGATGATTGTTTCTTGCTTAACCATGATACTAAACACTCACCCAAGTAGAACATTTCTCCACTAGTGCTTTTTCAGTCATCAATGCAACCTGCCCAATCTACATCTATGTAGGAAATAAGTGATACATCATTTCCTTTTTGATACCATAATCCAAACTCTTTTGTTCCTTTGAGATATCTGAAAATCCTTTTCACTGCTAATACATGTGATTCCTTTGGTGCTTCTTGAAATCGCGCCACCTGTCCAACTGTCTCCATTACATCTGGTTTGGATGTTGTCACATATAGTAAGATACCAATCATTGACTTGTATTGCCTCTGGTCTGTAGACTTTGAATCATCATTTTTGCTCAACTTGCAACTGGTTTGCATAGGAGTGGTAACTAGTTTGCAATCTTCCATTCCGAATATCTTTAGCATTTCTATGATATACTTAGTTTGAGAAATAAAAATTCCTTGGTTGCTTTGATATATCTGAAGATCCAAAAAGAAGGATAGTTCTCCAAGTAATGAAATTTCAAATTCATTCTGCATATCCTTTGCAAATTCTAGGCTTAGCCTATCATTATTACTTCCAAAACAATATCATCAACATAAATTTCAATGAATAAAATACTACCTTGAGTTACCTTGATGTAGAGGTTGTTGTATGCACTTCCTTTCCATAGTTCATAGGGAGTTTTGTCATTTTTGTTTCTGAGCATTACTCTGTTTTGAATGTGAACTGTTGTATCAACTGTATGTGTCCAAAAAAAAATCTGTCAATTTGGAATCCATTAGCATTTTTCGAGCCATTTCCTGTGTAATTATCATCCATTATGATAACGTTCCTTTGTCTTTGAACCACTGTATGAACCAATCTATAAATCCATGATCTTGTCCACCGTCATATATCTGTCCAAACCTGTTAAGTGTTCTTATGAATCCATCTCTGTCCATATTGTCCAAGACTCTACTTGCACAACTTTTCATAATGTTGACCCATTTATCACTATACTATCATGAAGTCTTGATTAATCTGTAAAATTGTACTTTTGCTAACTGACTACTCTAAATTTGTCTTCTCAAACTCTGCAAGCTACTCGAAGGATGGTTCTTTGGTATGTCACAACTATCGCATAGACTCCCCATGTCTACTATTCATATTACCCTGGAGTCTCTAAGATAGATGGCTTAAAACAATTGTTGCTCTGATGTGTATTCATCATCATCTTCATTGGTAGATTCATCATCATCTTCATTGGTAGATTCATTATCTCTCTAAGCTATGACTTCTTTCTTTCTGTCTGTGGATTCATCTTTCACTACAATGCCTGAAAGTAAAATCTCTTGAACCTGTTCCTTATTTACCTGTCCTTCCTTTCTTTCAGTTATTTTCCAAACATTTATGTATATGACATCTTTCTTTTTCTCTGTAGAATTTTCTTCATCGCGTTTTATTGCCAATCTTGTGATCTCTGGTACCTGGTCTTTGTTCACATGTTTTTCCTATTTTCTTATCCATACTTTTTTATATCTGATATCAGTGTTCTCTTTCAGGGAAGTATCGATCATGCTTCTACAATCATTGGCTATGTGTCCATAGTTATGACATTTGTATCACTCAATGTTACATGCGACCACATAGACACTTCTTGCTTGAACATTTATTTTATAATCCCCGCAATCTGCAACCTTATGTCAAAAGTTAGTACAATAAAAACAATGACCATAAAATAAATTTGCATACCTAGGAGTGAATGATCTTCTTTGTGGCATAGTCCTTCTAAATTTTTTCCTTGACTGATCATGATCATGATTGAAGCTTCTTTGTGGCTTGAACATGGATGGTATTCTTGAAGATGTATCTTCAATAGTTTTCTTAGATTCTGCTTGACCATGATTCCTTCCTTTGAGTACTTCTACATAACTCTTTCTATTTTCTTCATTCTTCTTTTCTAACAACCTAGAGTGCTTCTCTTTATTCTCTGTAACTGAAGTGGATGTTTTTGTCTCTTCAACGTTCTTGTTGAGCTTGATGATTTTACTTCTCAATGTGACCACTTCTTCTTCAAGCTTCTCAACCTCTTCTTCTTTCTTCATTATCTAAGACTTCATGACTTCTTCTATTCTTTTCACTTCTTCAAGTTGAATTTTTAATGTGATTATTTCTTCTTCAAGTCCTTTCTCATCTTGAGCAAACTCTGCCTCAAGCTATTTTAGATCATTAGTTATTTCCTTAAGATGATCTGTCAATATCTTCTTTCTCATTTCTACTTCTTCCTTCTATGTTGCTATGCTGGTTTCCAAACACTGCTTTTAATATTCAAGATTTTCTTCGATCTTTCTCGCTTCTTTTAGCTGAGTTCTTAAGTTATCAATGACTTGTTAGGCTTCTTAAAAAATGTGAACACTTTCCTTTTGTTTCATCAATTCTTTCTTGAGTGAATTGTTTTCTTCTCTTAGTTCATCTAAAGCACTAATCAATTCTTCTTCATAATTGTCTTCCTTTTCAATTAGTTTTTCTGTCTCATTTTCTTCATGGCATTCTTTTTCAAGATGTCCACGTTTTTCAAAATTAAAGAAAAACAACATACCTCTGGTGATTATGTACTCTTCATCTTATGAATCTGCTTGACATGGTGAACATAATCGTTCTTGATTTGTATCTGCATATTCTTTGACATTTTTTGAATCTGTGATGGGTGAAGAATATATGTCATTTAACTTATCCCAAATTTCTTTTGTTGATGAACATTTACCAACCTTTTCTCTTACTGGATTAGGTAATCCTTCCCAGATGAAATCCATTGATATTTTTTTATTCTTCTTCAATTCCTTCTTGGTTGTAGTCTTTTCCCTTTTTGAACTATCATATCATGTAACAACTGATAGCCAAATATAATGTCCCTGTGCCTGTAAAAACACTTTCGTCCTTATGCTCCACATCTCATACTTAAAACCATTCTAACCATTAAACATTGGTACTCCATTCTCATAATAATCCATGATCTCCTTCCAGTGGTTAAACTGTTTCCTGAAGGAACTCGCTCCGATACCAAATGTTGGATTACTGAGAGGGGGGGTAAATCAATAATAAAGAAATTTAATCCTTTTTAACCATATAATCCAAGTGTTATATCAATGTATCATTATCATCCAATAACTGCAGATTAAATAAGCGATGAACAAATGAACAATCATACACATACATAGTACACCAGTGTTTTACGTGGAAACCCAAAGAGGGAGAAAACCACAGAATGGTTTTTCTTATATGTCTTGAAGAATTACATTCATTGGAAGCACCAACTTCCTTTGTTTTCTAGCTGCAACTAGAAGGAGGCTTCAACCCCCTAGTTTCTCAGGCTACAACTTGAGGGAAGCTCCAACTCCCCAATTCTATGGCTACAACCAGAAGGAGGATACAAGCCCCTATGTTCTCCGGCTACAACCAGAAGGTGGCTACAACCACCTGTCATTTCCCCGTCCAACTACCTTGATGTATTAGTAGAATGATGGAACCACTGTCACACTATCACTGTGAGATATATTGATGTAAACCTGTACCAATCAACCTGCACCAAACAACCTGTACCAATAACCTAAACCATGCATCAACCATGCATCAACCTGTACCTCAACCTGTAATCAACCTGTACCATAAACAAGTGCATCAACCATGCACCAACCTGTACCAAACAACCTATACCATGAACAAGTGCACCAACCATGCACCAAACCTGTATAAATAACCCGTCACAACAACATGTCCAAACAACCTATCACAACAACCTGTCTCATCAATCTTATCAACCAAATCAGATCTACTGGTGTTAGTGTTTTTAATAATATTCCTCCTGGTGTCACTACTTGGAACCTCTCAGAAAAGGATTTATAGAAAAAACAACATACCTTGTTGAATTATGGCTTATTCTAGAGAGCGAACTTGTAGAGCGTGCCCCGCATGAAATATTTGTTTTATGGATATAAAAATGTTAAACAGAATACTATAGACTGTACTTTAACCAACACATTTTTTCTTACTTAATTTGGATCTGTTATTAAGAAGTTATAACGTTTTTACTTGAAACACATTTTTTAGACTAGTTTCAGGACTAGCCACAGACCCTATTTTCCACAGAGTGTAACTCCAAAACTACAATGACCCACAAGCTAAAATTCGTACCAAATATACTTGGATATATTTTCTCAATGTCCTATCAATTTCACGGTCTGAATCATTCTCGAAAAAAATTATTGCGAAAATGGTGAGATGACCTGTAAATAACATACCTTAGAAAACATCATCAAAATAATTTATTCTCCCTTGAATTTTGGCCTTCTTTACTTCACCTTCTCTCTGAAATTTGGCTTAGATATCCTTTAGTTACCTCATTCACCTATATATATTCAATATGCTCAAGCGTGATATCAAATGAGAGAGCCTTGCCTCTTATTTATATTTTCATGTAGCTTCCTCAAGAGGTTACCTTTTAACCATCTTAACCAACTTTCCTTATTTTAGGGTTAACCAACTTCTAACCACTTGTCCAATTAGTAATTTATCCATTAAATTTATTATTTAAATAATTGATTTTGTATCCAATTTGACTTATAATACACTCACCACTTCATTTTACCTCAAGGGGTTACCTTCTAACCATCTTAAACCACTGTCTTTATTTTAGGGCTAACCCAATTCTAACCACTTGTCAACTTAGTAATTTCTCCATTAACTTTATTATTTAAATAATTTATTTTGTATTCACTTTGAATTATATTACACTCATCACTTCACTTTATTATTTACCTTCTAAAATCTCTTAAACCACTTTGACTACTTTGACCTTTTGGGGCTTCTGGAGGACTCATCAGGGTTCTCCAACTTCACATGGCCATAACTCTCTAACCGTGAGAAGTTATGTGGCATTCCACATACTATTGGAAATTACATGAAATGTACTATCCATATAGAATAGTATTTATTGAAAATATATAAACAAATCACACCATTATCCATCAAACAAACTTGGGTCCATTACCCAAACCTAGGTTCTCTAACTTCTCATGGCCATAACTCTCTAACCATGAGGAGTTATGTGACGTTCCACATACCACTAGAAATGGAATGACATGTACTATCCATATAGAATAGTCTTACCTTAAAATATATTAAAACTCATACCATTATACATGAAACAACCTTGGGTCCATTACCCAAACCTTTGTGCTAC
>JZKD02S2360886.1:338289-348544 GCA_000966675.3 Picea glauca | reverse complement strand
GTGTAACTCTTATACTATTGTTCATTGCTCATTGGATATAGTTGAATGGTTTAAGTATAATTTGAAAAAGGTTTTAAATTGTACTTGATACTGATTCACCCCCCTCTCAGTATCATCAACTAGTGCCTTCATTATTTTATGATTAATGACCATTTCATTAGATTTGGATTAATACTAAGAATCTAGACCTAAAAAATTATGAATTTCATGTTCAAAAGTGTGAATTTTGCACTTTGGAAACACTAATTTCTATCTATCATTGAAGGGGATTAGATTAAAATTAGTCCAAATTTATTGAAATGGTCCTTGACTCTCTTTTTCCTAAAAATGTTGTTCTTGAACCTAATACTCATGATGTTGAGAGAAATATGCATTTGTATTCTTATAATGTTCAATTTTGGTATGTTGATCTTAAGGATAAGATAATAGGGATTCTTCCCAAATGTGATGAGAGGCTTGACCTAAACTGAAATTTAGATAACATTCTTATCTTCAATGGTTAACCCTTCCTTGAAAATGATAATGTTGAGTTTGTTTCCTCTGAAAACAACCTTGACACATTGCATACCTTAGAAGTAAGGGTGTTAAACATGACAAAATGTGTGTTTGTTCTTAATTATTTGACAATGATCCAATAGGCTTAGATGATATCATAAGAAATACTTTTGTTGATACTCTCTCATTTGATGTAGTTGATTTAGTGGGGAAATAAGACATGTCTCTCCTCTTATGCATAGATGGCTATGAATTCAAGATTATTCCATTTCTTCTTATTGAGATCGAAACCCTTGTATTTTACAAATTTACCATTGCTTCACAAGAGTCATCTCTTATTGAAGTAGGCCTCCTCTCAATATATGATGGAGATTTTTATCAAAGTGACATAGAGGAGACTTGTTCTGCAAAAAAAGACAAATTCCCATGCCCTTAATGTTTCTATAGACATCTTATGATGCAAAAGCATCCTTGGTTAAGAAAGTTATTATGCATGCATTTGAATTCAGAAATAGGCGTGGAAGACTCATAAGAAAACAAAAAATAGGGGCTAAAGTTCACCATTGGGCTAATTTTCCAATTTTTCCCTAAAACATTATTCATCAATTTCCATTTTTTCAAAAATGATTCACCCAAATTATATAGGATAAAAATATTTTACTTTAAAAATGACCAAAAAAATTTGGACACTAAATAAAATTCTTGGAAATTTGAATATTTTTGTAGAAATATCACCAAATTTTTTGTAATTGTCATTTTGAGAATTAGTAAGATTCACCAATGTTTCTATAATTTAAGATAAGTATGGATCCTTTAAATTTTCCCTTCTTAGAAGTAATTACAATTCATATTTTAGGGCCTAGGCATGCCTACGTTTCCCTAAGAGTGCATTTTAAAGCTCTTGACATGCTTTTTCCTTAACTATGGAAATAAGGGCAATTTTTTTTAAGGCAATAAACATGGAGTCATGGAACAAGATCAAAAGGGATTGTATATAATTGAATGAAGAACTTAGAACAACTTATATAACTTGATTTGGATCCATAACATGGCCTCGACGCATATTCTTTTGATAATGGCATGCATTTCATGGAAAATGTTAAAACAATGTTAGAGGGTAGTGTTGAGTGAAAACTTCATGCATTTGAAGTTGAAATAAGAAAATATAAGACATGGGTTTTGTGCCCGGCATGACAATTTATTAGCCATGATGGATTGTTTCCTTAGGTAATACATGAGGAAGGTTGGGCGGGCATTTTTGTAAGGCCACGTAAACTTTTTGGACATTTTTGTGAAAAAAAAAATGAATTTTAATATTTTTGCACAACTTTTTTCGCTCAATTTGAAAATATAGAAATGTAGAAAGGTGAAGAATAACAAAAACACATATTCTCCAAGTTGAATTACTATAATTGGTAAAAAAATGAACCTTATCCATGCATTTTAGTGAATGAAGACAATTTTCATCAATTTTAGTCAAAATTGCATAAGTTGTTGACTTTGCATATTCAATATAGATAAATGGAGACAAATTCAGAAATTTTGAGACATGGGTTTTGTCGACATTGCTAAAATTTAGATATATTGATACTCACTTTTTGAAAGAAAAACTATACAAATTTTGGCATGCATTTCTTAAGCCCTCTCATGCATATTTGTACTATGTTTTTAACAATAGACTTAGAAATTTTGAGAAACTAATTTAAATTCGACATTTTTAGTAAATTTTTATAAACCATGGGAATATGAAGCATCACATTTTGAATTTGAATGGTTAGGGTAGTTTAAAGGACAAAATCATAGTAGCACAAACATAGGGTATTTTTTAGGGGCAAATTTTCGGCAATTGGCTACTTTTGGCATTTTTTCAAAAAATAAATTCGCTAATTGGCCATTTTCACTTTAAAAGTTTGCTTATTTTTTACATAAAATATTCTTATATCAACAATATTCGACAAATTTTACAAGTTTTTATAATGAATTGCATGTTTTTCATTGAACATTCACTTGCATATCCATTATTATTTTTTCAATCCAAAAAAATCGCTTAGAATACTATACTAACGTATAATATTTGAATCCTTAAAAAATACTCAGCATGATATATATGGAGATTGTAAATGAACAAACGGCCTTTATGTCCCTTTTGATTTGGGGTTTTTGTAGAGCTTGTTATTGTGGGGATCTAAAGACCTGTGCATATGAGACATGTGCATAGGCTTTGTGAATGTAATGAGCCCTGAGAGTATTGACCATTGACTCTTGGTGGAACTATTTGTTGTAATTTTTTGTGATAATAGATTGTGTGAGTTATGTCTATTGGAAGATTGGTTGTTGTCATTGATGTCAACCCTAGTCATTGGTTGTAGTCATTAATGTCAACCCTAGTCATTGACTTTTGGACCTCACAGTTGATCGAAGTCGATAGACATGAAAGAAATTACACATGCAGATACAACACCCATGGATGGATAATATATTTCATGCTGCTTCCGGTGGTATTTGGCACGTCACGTGGATCTTCACGATTGAGGAGAAATGAATTTTTGAATATGACAATGTGAATTGAAGCATAAACTACATGTCGACCCTAATGTTAAAAGCAAGTGACATAAAGGGTATAAATACATCTCATTATACATTCATTTTTAAACACACACAAGTTTATTAATGAAAAAGGAGATATAAGTCAAGATTTTGAGTAAAATATGAAGTAAAGAAGGCCAAATTTCAAGGGAGGATCAAGTCTTTTGGTGATGTGTTCTAAGGTATGTTATTTACAGGTCATCTTACCATTTTCGCTATAACTTTGTTTCTAGAACGATTCAGATGGTGAAATTATTAGGATATTGAGAAGATATATCTAGGTACATGTGCTAAAAAATTCATCTCTTTATTCGCTATAATTTTGGAGATACAATTTGTGGAAGATAAGGTTTTTGACTAGTCCTGAAGCTAGTCATAAACAGGTGTTCAGGGTAAAACAATCATAACATTTTCATAAATAATCCAAATGAAGTGAGACCAGTTGCATTGGAAAGAGTACATGCTTTAGTTTCCTTTGTACAAATTTCATAATCTGATGTTAAATATTGAGAGCGGGGCATGCTATACAAGTTCACTCTCCTGAATAAACCAGAATTGAATAAGGTCTACCATTTTCTCTATAACTCATTTTCTGGGAGGATTCAAGTACTGAAACTTGGAGGAGCTTCAGAGAATAAATTGAGTAATATTATATACAGGATCAAAGTATTCCAAGAAGTGAAGAATTGTAGAAGTTGAAGAAGTCTCAGGAAGCAATATCAAGTTCTATGTGATGGTTGGTTGATGGTGATAATTTAATGTAAAGTTTTATTATCTCTCATATATTCTTGGGTGGAAGGAAGGGGAAAGGATGGATAGGTCAACCCTCTCTTGATATTGGAGGATTGTATATTCCTTTTGGAGTTTTATCCCTCCCTTTATATTTGGAAGATGTAGCTACCTTTGGAAGTCATTACTTCCTTTGAACAATAATACATGATTACTTCTTATATATTGTGCATGGTGTATCTCTCATATTATTCTTCATTGTTCATTGGATAGTCTTCATTTCTTATTGGAGATAAATTGAATACATGATCTGATTGAATTACAAGTTCAAAAATAATAATTTCTCTAAATATTGATTCACCCCCTCTTAGTATTTCCAACAATGTCTATTGTTATTTAATTCGTTTATAGATATGTGGTGTGTTGTGAGTGATTTTGTTGTATGACTTTGATTTTTTGTCCATACACCCACATCAATTGGCATTAGAGCAAGTTGATCTTGTTTTTCAAACCCCTAAGTGAAAGACAATTCCAGCACTAGAAGTGAAGGTTGGGGATAATTGCCTAGGGAAATAGTAAAGGATCTAGTGGATGGTGTGGAGGTGGAGAGTTAATAGACATGGAGCTATTGTAGTGATACTAAAGATAATTTCAAAGATGACTCAAATAGGAAGAGACCATGGAAGGACCAGAAAACCAAAAGAAGATGGTGTTGATGACCTTGTAGCAATGGTGAGGACAATGATGGAAAGAATAGATTTCATAGAAGAAAAAAAAGAAGAGGTACTACCCAAGCAAAGGAAAATGATGATGAAGTAGAGGTGGAGACTACCAAAGAAGAACTAGAAGAATAAGTGATGGTTGAAGAGAGAATGATTGGAGCAATCAGATCTATTGGAGGTACACATAGACTTGAAACTCTTATCTATTTTGGAAGTTTAAATCCATCGGAATTCATAGATTGGATAGGATAAATGGAAAAATA
The DNA here is from genome assembly GCA_000966675.3 of Picea glauca. Lineage (NCBI taxonomy): Eukaryota > Viridiplantae > Streptophyta > Pinopsida > Pinales > Pinaceae > Picea > Picea glauca. The sequence continues at coordinate 343,749 of JZKD02S2360886.1, read as the reverse complement.
ATTTGAATTTAAATAAATTAAAGATCATATGAGGATTAGGTTTGTATGAACAAGGTTGAAAAGTCATGCTTTTTTATGGTCGAACAAGTGACAATTAGAAAGGAAGTATGAGAGTAAAGAAAGCATAGACATTAGGGTAATTTTGAGGTAAAAAATGTCCCTCAAAACAAAAAAAATGTATTATCAAAATAAACTTCAAAAGAACCAATATGATTCAAGATGATGATGTCAACCATAAGGGTAAAAGTGTATGGAGGGAAAGGAAGAAAACTATTTTTTAATTGTATTATTGACTTATCTCCTTATGGGTTTACTCAAATTTCAAATGTAGGCACTCGTTGGATGTGGAATCCAAGAAGCACATGGTATCATGTATTTCCAGTTTATATCACTGTCGGTCTATCAAAAGTATGCAGAGTGAGTACTCATTGGATGTTGAATTGAATTCCACATCCAACAAGTGTCTACCATTCAAACATCAAGCATTCATGGTTCATCACACATCTCCTAGATTCAATTGGTCAGGTGGTCGACCTACATCTGCATATAGTCGATCAGGTGATCAACCAAATATCTACATTAGTCGGTCCAGTAGTCGACATTCCTGTCAGTCGGACAATCAACTGACAATCTAATATAGTTTGGTTGTGGATCGACCATGCCAAAAATCAACTACGAATTGGACGCATAGGTGTTTGGGTCAATCATCCTTGTCCAGTCGACTTGACAATGCCAATTTGACGGAGTCAACTCTAACAATCGATGGTTACATGTGGACAAGATCTTCCCAATTATGTGGAAGTTGGTTAGAACTTGAGGCTATAAATAGCAGACCCTTTATGTCATTATCATCAAGTGATTGAGTTAATATTGTATGGATATATCAAGATATAATGTGAATTGTTATGTTCTTATCACAGTGTGCTTTTCTTAAGCATTTTAACGATGTCTTTAGACACCACCTTTTGTCTTCAAAAAAAATTATTCCCTCTTCGATTATCGACAAAATTGTCTATCTGTTTCATTGCAGGTTCCACCCCTTTCCCCAAAATGGTATCATATTCGATGGTTTAAATCCTCACATGTCATCTACGAACCTTGTGGATTTGGATCTGTTGTGTGGTTGAATATGGGCCAGTGGTTTGTTGATTGGAACCTTTGAAACAAATATTTTTGTCTAGATATTGAAGATGGCTTCAAAGATTGATCTTGTTGTTATGAACGAATAAACTTATGCAATATGGGCACTAGACATGGAAACCCTATTGAAGAGTAAAAGACTACGGAAGTATACAAATATTGTGATTCCATATCCAACAGATGATCTAGAAAATTTCATTGTTGATGGAAATAAGAATGAGGATGTTGGGGTCATCATGACCTATATCTTGTAAGATATTTGATTTCACCTCAGTGGAATCGACTTCCCTCATCAAGTATGGAGGAAGTTGAAGTTGTTGTTCAACTGATTCGACAAGAGATATGTCATGCATTTGGAGAAAGAGTTGATCTCTCTCAATCCTCATTCTTTTGATAGAATAGAGGACTATTTGGCGCATGTCAAATAACTCCAGTTGAAATTGGGCGAATTTGGAAAGAACTATTAGAAGAAGGATGGAAAACTCATTAAGTTGGTCCTAATCAATTTGAGAACACCATTCGACCTTTGAATCTTTATGTGTCCTTTTGATTACTAATTAGCATATATTTCTTAAAGAATACAAGCTCAGTGGTAAACATCAAGCTCACTTGCTCAAAGGAAAGAGAAAGTTTGATCGCAGGAATAAAGTATGGTTTGATAAATCTACATAGAGACCTGGATGCCATGAATAGAAACCTAAGGGACAAACAAATTCCCCCCAGCGGAGTCGAAATAAGAAGACATGTCAGTGTTTTGGAAAGACTAGAAAGGTGGATAAAGTATGTTATAAGAAAATAGACGATTTAGAGGAGAAGGTTAAACCCATGGATGGAAATGTGTTCGTTGAACACCGACCTACTGATAATATCTCCTTACGAGTTGGAAATTCTCACACCTTGATGTCTCATTCTACACAGAAATATTGGGTAGTCAACTCTGTGTGCACTCATCACATGGCTAAGGATGCCTCCTTGTTCACATAGTTGGATGAAGCTAAGGAGAAGAAAATCTATGTTGCTGATGATTTTTCTTTGGATGTTGTTGGTTGGGTGATGTTAACTATTGACATGGGAAAATTGTTGACATCTGTCATGTGCCAAACCTTATTGAAAATATGTTGTTTGTTTCTCAGTTAACACAGATAGGTAAGATTGTGGAATTTTTGCTAGATCGACTTTGTGTCCATGATTTGAAGAAAGGTAAGTCGATTTTCATCGGAGGGCTTCTCGACCCGAAGGACAATCTGTATAAATTTTGTGACATGAATTGAACTAACAATGAACCAACTACTATTGTTTCTCACACTAATGAGCGAAGTCAAATTTGTCATGAACAACTCAGAAACATGATTTTCCAAAGTATGTAGGCATTGGCAACTCAGAACATGGTTGTTGGCTCACCCAAAGTGTTTCCCACTGAAGGAATCTATAAATGTCATTTTCTTGGAAAGCATCATCATGCATATTTCGAATCTAGTAAAGCGTGGAGAGAACATAACCTACTTGATATAATTCATAGTGATGTATGTTGCATCAATATACCTTCACTAGCAATATATTTTAACTTTCATTGATGATTTCTCTCATTTCACATGGGTCTATTTTCTAAAGAATAAGAACCTTGTCTTTGAAAAGTTCAAGGAGTTTTGGGCATTTACTAAAAATCAATGTGGCTTACCCATCAAGTGCCTGAGATCAAACAATGGTGGTGAGTATGTAAATCAACATTTTGAAGAATACGTAGTTCGATCTGGTTTTCAATGGCGGCGGTCGGTTCCTCACACACCTCAACAGAATGGCATTGTAGAACACAAGAATTAGACTTTAATTGAAATGGATAGATATCTTTTGTAGGATAAATATCTACCTCCTCGCTTATGGTTTGAAGCGATGTATTGTGAAAACTATTTGCTAAATCCCATCTTGACTCGATTTGTTCTTTCCGTGACTCTAGTTGAACGATGATGTGTTTCCTAGGCTCACATTTCTGATGATTGAAAAAATAAGTTGGATGCAAAGATTCATGGTTGCATCATGATGGGATAATCTGAAGAGTCAAAATCCTATCGATTGTTTGATATTGTCAAATGAAAAATGATTATCATACAAATTGTATGGTTTGATGAGAATTCTTATAGCATTAAGTTGTTGAATGCTTCCTTTGTATTACTGCAATATGATCCCTTTTATGTTGTCTCCAAAATTGGTTCTCTTTTTCTGTTTTTTAGTCATTCGACTGGACAGTCGAACTTTGTTCATGTTTCGACTCAACCGTCAACCTCCATGTTGACTAGTCTATTGATCTTCATTTCGACTGGTCCAACACCTTTGTTTAATGAAAAATATATGAATTTTGATCAACCTGATACAATAAACCCTATTTCACCTATTTATTGTCTACCCAGATTGGATGGCAAGAAAATCGAAGCTCATGGATCTTATGTCGATGATGTCTCCTCCATATGATAGACTTGAAGTCAAAAGCAACATGCCAACATTGCCTTGATGACTTGTGCACTTATGATCTTTTTGTCGAGTGCCCTTGATCTGTGTGTCTAAAATTTGATCACTAGATTTCTATTGAATGCAGTCAAGATTGAGCTCTATTGGTGTCAACTGCTCTGTTATCTCTGAGGTGTCCAATAATGGTGGGAAATATGGTCGAAGGAGAGCCATGTTGAAGACTGTTTGCAGGCCAAGGAAAGGGGGAATGTTGAGCTCAAAATCATTGTCACCCACAACCTTGGTGATGGTGTATGGCCCATAACAAAGTGGGATAAGCTTCCGATGGGGCCCTGTAAGGCGTTCTTTCTGCAAGTGCAACCAAACTTTGTTGCCCACCTAAAACTTATGTGGAACCCGATGTTGATCATGGCATTGATTGCACTTGGAATTGGACTTATTTAAAATATCCCGAACCTGTAGACATATGTGTTGGATCCACTCAATGAACCGGGTGGCTTTGTCCACTTTTGGTGGATCAGGGGATGAGTTGGCTAAGGTGGTCGCCAAAGGTAGTGAAATATCCATGGGGCCCAATTGTTGGAATCCCAACCCCACTTGAAAGGGTTTGTGTCCATTTGAGCTATGCAGGGCTCGGTTGTAGATATGTTGTACATGGGGAAGACTCTCATCTCATGTGCGGGGGTTCTTGGAATTGCACATGCATAGATATGTATGAGCATTCAATTGACGACCTCAGTTTTACCATCTATCTGGGGGTGGAAGGCAGTGGATTTGGTGAGCTTGGTGATCTTGGTATCCAGCAGTGACCAGAGGATCGACCAGAATGTGTTGAGGAACCGACTATCCCGATATGAGACAATGGTTTGTGGGATCCCAAAATGTACCCATACTCATTTAAATAAGAGCTTGGCAGTTTCCTCTGCGGTGATGTTCTTCTTGCAGGCAGTCATAATCACCATATTGGAAAAGCGATCAACAACCACAAAAACACAGTCATTTCCCTTCTTGGTGGACGGGAGGGCCAACATGTAGTCCATTGAGATGGATTCCCATGACCTATCAGAAGTAGGTAGAGGGGTGTACATGCCCTGTTTCTTAGTGGTTGGTTTGATAATAGCACAGGCGGTGTAGGGCATGATATACATGTCGACATTATGTCAAAGTTTTGGCTAGTAGAAATGTTTCTACAACACTATCATTGTCTTTTCAATGCCAAAGTGTCCTACCACCCGACTGTAGTGAGCTTCCCAAATCAGCTTCGTGTGCTCGCTTGATGGAACACAGAGATGGCCCAGATGACACAACAACCTATCCTTAAGATGGAAATTAGTGACCATTGAGTTTGTGCCCAACATTTGGTAGGTGGTGGAGAAGTCAAGGTCTATCTCATAGAGGTGGGGCCATCCAAAGGTCTCATGGCCGCAAGATTCTATCACCGTGGTGAGTGTCACGACTGGAGGTTGGCAGAGGCATTAAAAAACTCGGTTGGCACTTCCTATTTTATACTTGATGTTGAGGTAGAACTATTGTAAGTATGTGGACCACTTATGATGGTAGTCATTCTGCAATTTTCCTTGGGTCTACATGAACTGTAGTGGCTTGTGATTAGTGTGGATGATTGTCTCCTTCCCAAGAATGTAATGTCTCCTATGGCGGCAAGCTTGCACAATGGAGTACATTTATTTGTTGTAAGTAGGGTACTTACGAACAACATCTGATAGTGTCTCACTATGATATGCCACAGGGTGGCGATGTTGAGTGAGAACGACGCCCACAACATAGTCTGAAGCATCCGTCTCGATCTCAAAGGGATGTTGCAGGTCCAGTAATGAAAGTACTGGGGATGAGCACAAA
>JZKD02S2360886.1:321590-338239 GCA_000966675.3 Picea glauca | reverse complement strand
GCTTGTGATTAGTGTGGATGATTGTCTCCTTCCCAAGAATGTAATGTCTCCTATGGCGGCAAGCTTGCACAATGGAGTACATTTATTTGTTGTAAGTAGGGTACTTACGAACAACCTCTGATAGTGTCTCACTATGATATGCCACAGGGTGGCGATGTTGAGTGAGAACGACGCCCAACACCTAGTCTGAAGCATCCGTCTCGATCTCAAAGGGATGTTGCAGGTCCAGTAATGAAAGTACTGGGGATGAGCACAAATGTTGCTTCAAGTCATCAAAGGATTATTGTTGGGACAAGCCCCACACAACTTACCGCCACCCCTGGTTACTTGTCTCAGGGCCCATGCAATATGAGAGAATCCCAACACGAACCTGAGATAGAAATTGGTGAGGCCAAAGAATCTCTAAAGCTCGGTGAGTGTGGTTGGGGTTGGCCAGTCACAGATGACCTGGATCTTGGTTGGATCCACATGCACACCATGTTGATCAATGATGTAGCCTAAGTAATGGACCCTGTCCATGCCAAAGGATCATTTTTCCAAGTTTACATATAGTTTGTGTTGTCGTAGGGTGTGTCGAACATGTTGAATATGTTGCAAGTGTTCCACCCAAGTCTTGTTGTAGATGAGGATGTCATCCAGATACACCACTACAAATGTATTTGTGAAAGGTCACAGGATATCATCCATCATCCTCATAAATGTTTTTGGAGCATTTGTCAAACCAAAGGGCATGACCAACCAAAGGGCATGACCAACCATTCAAAAAGACCTTTTTTTTACTTGAAGGAAGTCTTCCATACATCTGTCTATTCTATTTGGACCTGTTGGTAGCTAGACTTCATAACAATATTACTGAAGTATTTGTCCCACGTGAGATGATCAAGGAGGTCGTCGATTCATGGAATAAGGTATTGGTTCCAGACTGTGATTTTATTCATGGCCCAGTAATCAATGCAGAGTCGCAATGTCATGTCTTTCTTCTGCACCAGCACGATTAGGCTCCCACAAGGATATGAGTTGTGATGGATGTGCCCCTTGTGGAGAAGCTCTTGGATTTTCCTCTTGATCTCCTCATTTTCTAATAGATATCGGCGGTAGACTATCCCATTGGGTAGCGGTGCGCTTGGGGTCAGATCGATGGAATTCTTGACCTGGCAGTGTAGAGGTACCCCAGTAGGAGAGGAAAATATATATGAGTATTCTTCCATGACCTTATCCACTTACCTCTGTTGTGTGGAGAGATCGACCGCAGAGGCCTTGGATCTGGCTACGATCTTTCACTTACTTTGAGAGCGAATCATGAAGAAGACAAATTTCCCGGTGTGAGAGATGACCTTCACGCATTGCTTGGTAGAGATCAAGGAAATAGCACTAGGAGGGATTGCCTTGGGTATCCTGTACAATTTCTTGTTCAAAGTAATAATAACACTATGAGGCCTAGACTCATATACAACATGACATTTCCATAAATAAGGTTGGACCAAAAGAACATGAAAAACTTCGAGAGGAGAAACATCACACAATACCTTGTCTTTGAAGGGCTTGATGTCATACGGCAGTCAACACTATTGACTGACGCAAAGATCGCTTCCTTGGTGGAGCCATCCAATGGTGTAGATTTGTGGGTGTGACATTATCGAAAGGACCAATCGCTTGATGACCTCTACTGAGACGAGGTTCTTCTGGCTACCACTATCAATGATGAAGTGCAACAGGATTCCTTTTACCCACATATGTGAATGGAAAAGGCAATCGCTTTCTTCTGGCTCGTCTGGTGCATTAGGATGGAGCTTGGTGGTAACAATCGTGGCACTGGGTTCCACGTCAATGATCCATCTTCCCCTTTCTGGTTCTGACTCAAAGTCAGAACCCGCATCTAATTCAGAGGCTTTCACTTTGGCCACCAACGACTTCTTTGAGCTACAATCAGTTGTGTTATGCTAAGGACTCTTATGGAAGTCACACCACTTCCCGGGATATTTCTTTGTATTTCCGATGTCCTTCTTTTATTGCGGTTTGGACTAATTGTCCTAATACTTTCCATCTTTTCTCTATCCTTTTTTGTGTAGGTTGGCACCTCCATTTCCTAGCTTTTGTTGTGAGGGGTTCCCAGGCCCAAATTTCCACGTCTTTTGTTTGAGATTCTACTTGATTTTGATGACATATCGATAGGCCATGCCCAAGGAAGAGATGTCCAAGAATTCCATTTCGGTCTAGATGTATCTATGCAGAGCACCACGATACTTGAGCACTAGTGTTACGAGGGAAAAAATCTCTATGGTCAAGGGTAAACCACAACAGATAGGTATGACTACAGAAATCAACTCAATTCCATTGTGTGCTATATAAACTAATGTGCAAGATAAGAAAGAGGCCTACCTCGATCGAACGTTTGATGATGTTCCACCATTGAGCACTTCGACCCAAAGCTTTATACCTACAATAAGTTCTCAACAAACAAAAAACAAGTATATAGTGATAATGTAAATGGGTTAGCACATCAGATAGCATAATCCATTAATAAACATTACAAACATGTCCATGGATAATAATCATATATTTGCACGATACCAATAGGACAGGAAAGGAGTATTTATATTAATAATTGATCAATATAAGTGTCAACATTACAGACTTTCGTGTCGGGGCGGTTTGAAACCAAGGAACCAAGTTCCTTCCAACTGGGACTCCACCACTTCAATCCTCCACCAAAGGAAAGATCAAAGGAGAGAGACAATGAGGTTCTCTCAACAATAGGGAAAGAGCTTAGGGGCTGAACACGGTGTTCAGAATTGAGGGACAAAGGGATACAGAATCAATATGAAATAATTTCTCTAGAGTAACTTTGCTCTCAAATTTGAATGCTTTCTCCTCCTTTCCATAGCTCGAAATTGTGCTCTTATAGCCTTCAACATGCAACTGAAGGGTCAAGTCGGGACATTTCCAGTATATGGAAGGCCAAGGATCAGAGATCTCTTGTTGTGACATGGAAACTCGACTCCATTTTTGTATTTTCTGGCATAAATCCCGATGTACGCGGGCTATAGTGCAACATCCTGCGTATACGCTTGTTGTATAACTGATAGGGCGTGTATATGTGGAAAAATGTTTATTTTTAGCCTTGGATTTATCAAAAGGGGATGATAAGTCTGCATAGGGAAATGGAAAAAGGCCCTCTGTGAAAGATAGCAATGGTGGGGAAAATCTTGCTATAACAACTAGATTTCACTCTGAATCTTTGATACCTATCTTGGTGTGTAGGGTATGAAATATATTTGTGAACTCTGGCACTACTTGGTCCCTTTCTTGCCGCAATCATCAATGTGGTCCATTTGGTATACAAGTCATCATAACTTTTGACAGGGTAGTATTGTTCCTTAATAACATCCCTGCAGGATTCCTAGGTGGACGCGACTATAAATAATGAGGGTTCCTCTGTTTCTTTTTTCTCACAGAAAGTTTCCCAACAATATTTGACACGGGGAATGACTTTGAGGAGTGAAAAAGTAATATTTTCTCTATTCAAAAAGTTATGGACAAAAAAATACCCTTCTAGTAGATTCAACCACTTGTCTACAACATCTACATCTATCTGACCTTCGAATATAGGGATATCGAAGTTAATTTGTACCTTGAAGGGGGCGACACCTCCGCTCGAGGAAGATGTGTCGTCTGTTGGTAGTCGTCGAAGGATTTGCATGAAACTATCCATCATCTCGTTCCTCTATTGCATGAGGGCTTCCTCAAGCAATATTTTGAAAGGATCTCATGTCCCATCATCCTTTCTTTTCTCCTACCATGAGAGGTCGTTTGGGCATGCGATATCTTTTGTCCTCAAGAGAAACGAGCTCGAGACCTAATTCTTTTTACCCTAACCTCATTGGGGACATGCATTAAGATGACAAGGAGTAGACCTCTCTGATACCACTGATCCAGATTTTATGAGTAGAATAAAATGAATGCAGATTATTAAAAGATTCTTAACACAGTATAATAGAGATACAATAAAACCGGTTTTCTATTCAATAAGGAAATAAGAAGAAACTGTAAAATGCAACAGAAAACAAGCTTGCTGGAATGGTGACAGCTTATCTCTAAGAAGAGATGTGACGGTTGCGCTCATTCGCAAGAAGATGATTGCAATGAGGATCTGAAGGCATTTTTTACAATAAGCATGAATGCCAAAACCCTAGACATCCAAAAACCTAACCCTAGGAGATGAAGCACCAAAATTCATGTGGGCCCTGTTGGGGTAAGCTAGTACATCAACTTCCTAGGGTCATAAATTTTGCATATGATCTCCGTTTTAGGCACACAATAGTGTGTTGGAAAGGTCTATCCGAGGAATACACATGTTTTCATTAGACTCTAACTATGTCTACATTCTAATCGTGGCGAGTACTAAAAACGTTGTTTAGGGCCTCAAAACGACCCTAGAAGTCAGGGACCTAAAAACTAGGAAAAAAATGCCAAAATGAACTAGTTGGAATAGATGGGAGGCCACTGACATCCATCTAGATCATAGATGTTGAAATTCAACCTGAATGAAAACAGGCCATGCAAACAACAATTGATTCTTTGTCGAAGAATCATCACTTGGGACTTAGTTCCCCGACCACAAGGAAAGAACATTGTGAAGTGTCAATGGGTCTATAGGACCAAATTGACCTCTGAAGGTGTTTTTGAGCGACATAAATCACCCCTAGATGCAAAGGGATTTTCTAAAAAAGAAGGCATAAATTACACTAAAACCTTTTCCCCTGTTGCAAAGATGAACTCTGTTCGCCTCATTCTTTGTCTTGTTGCTTGTTTTGGATGGAAAATCTATCAAATGGATGTGAAGAGTGCCTTCCTTCATGGAGACATATCTGAAGAAATTTTCATGGAACAACCACCTAGTTTTGTGGCAGATTCTAAATTGGTTTGTTGACTCAAAAAGTCACTTTATGGTTTGAAGCAGGCTCCCTGAGTTTGGTATGCTAAGATCGACAAGTTCTTTCTTAAACTTGGTTTCAAACATTATGAATTTGATCACATATTGCATGTAATTCATACCAATGGAAATACCTTGATTGTTGTTGTATATGTAGATGATCTTCTTATTATTGGAAATAATAATGATCTCTTTCTTAGATTGAAGAAAAAACTTGTTGACTCCTTTGACATCACAGATCTTGGTACTATGCATTATTTTTTGGGTCTTCAAGTATTATCATTGTGTGATGGCCTTTTCATTTCTTATTCTAAATATGTAATGGATATTTTGACAAATTTTAAGAGACCTTTGTTAATGGGGGGGTGTTGGAACATCAAGCATTGATGGTTCATCAAACATCTCTTAGATTCAATCGGTCAGGCGGTCAACCTACATATGGATATAATATGTCAGATGATTGACCAGAACTCTACATTAGTCGGTTGAGTAGTCAACATGATTTTTGGTCGGAAAGTCGACCAACAGTCAAAGATAGTCTAGTGGTGGATCGACCAACCTATAAATAGACTGTGATTTGGATGCATAGGTGGTTAGATCAAGCATCCTTGTCGAGCCAACTTAACAACGTGGATTTTATGGAGTCACCTCTAACAACTGACAGTTACATGTGGAAACGATCTTCCTGATTCTATGGAAGTTGGTTAGATTTTGAGGCTATAAATAGCATACCCCTTGGGTCATTATCATCAAGTGATCAAGTTGATATCATATGGAGATATCAAGATCCAATATGCATTTTGATGTTTTGATCACAGTGCGCTTTGATTAAGTGTTGAAACCATGTCTTTTGTCTTCAAAAAAATGTATTCCCTTTTCAATTATCTACATAATTGTTTGTTTATTTAGTTACAGGTTCCACCCCTTTCCCCAACACTCACACTTGAAATTTAAGTAAACCCATAAGGAGATAAGTCAAAAATACAAATAAGAAAACAATTTTCTTTCATTCCCTTTGAAAAATCATAACTCGTGTTTTGTTCTTTTAACTATTGTTTTATTATTTTCCTTAGTAGGTCTGTTTTAGACCTCAAATTTCCCCTAATGCAACTTGGAAAGTAATGGTAGTAAAATTTAAAAGATTTTTTCTGGCTAGGTATATTATTCTTAAATAAATTAAGAATGTTGTGGAATTTGAAGTAAGTAAAGATGACTGTGAAATAACACACCAACGAATTTTATAGGCATTCAATAAGGTTTAGAAAAAATAAGGAAAGTCTAGAATCCATTGCTAGTTATGTAAATGATTTGATTTATGCAATTTAAAATGAATTTGATGTGTTGAATTTTTGTTCAATTGCATAAGATTATCAAGCAACCTTGAGAATTGAAAAGAAATTACAAATAAATCAATAGACCATGAAAAAAGGTCAAGTATTATGGAGAGGATAGATGATGGAAACAAGTTCCATGATTGTGGACCAACTTGTTAAAAAAAGATTTGATGTTGATAAAGGAAGAGGGTTAGCAAGAGGTAAAGATAAAGGAGGTCAATTTGAAGGTATTTGATTCATATTTGAAGTGCAAGGCCATAGAGAAATTGAATGCTCAGAATTTTTGAAGTAAGGAAGAAGACAAGAGGGAAGAACTCATATTGTTGAAGTAGAACCAATAATAGCAACAATTGAAGTGGTTGACATTGGGTTAGAGCAAGTGGAAAATTTGATGATGAATAAAATATTGTTTAGTTAGAGCAAGGGTTGTGTAGTGTTTGTTGTTGTGAGCATCCAAAGACTTATGCATAGGTTCTAAGAATCCATTGAAGCATAAAATAATTTCCATATTAACTCAATAAAGTAGTGGAGATTGTTGGTGAAATTATTCACCATAATTTTTTGTGATAACATATTGCGTTATTATTAATGCATTTGCAAATATGTGATTTATTGTGAACGTTTCCACTGCATGACTTTGAGTTGCATACCATAAACACTACATCATCTTAGATATCCAAGTTCTTCCTAAAATCAAATGGGACACTTGATTCCATGGGAAATATGTTGATTTACAACCACAAAATAGTGACTTGCAATTGCCACTAATCTTTCTTCCATATACTTAGAACAAGAAAATTATATTTAAGTTATGGACCTCTAGAAACTTGTATCAATTGAAGAAATTAACGTAAGCGGTGGAAGAAAGACCCAACCATTAAAATCTCATTGGGATTATGACCAACTATTCAATTTAATCTTCCTAAGCAATCCTTGTGTTTTCCATGTTTCCTTAGAAAAGCTAACATAAATCCTAATTATAAACCTTATCTTTCATTATAGAATTTGGAAATCATGGCTTCTTTAGGTTGATAACCCTAAAACAAGGATTCCTGCATATTTCAATTGCCTTGGGTTTTGTAAAATACCTCTACCTTTTGTTTGCTTCTCCTACACAAGTGCCAAAGAACATGCCTTATTCACTAGTGGTCATTTCAAATCCTCACCACCTCTGATTGAAATATATTTTCTCAACTGGGAATGAGAAAATCTATGAATACCCCAAGTGGCATCCACTATGGCCATTAACCTCTTCCTATTAATTGTGTAACAAAATACAAAAATAAAAATAAAAAAATCTTTGTTTATATGCTTTTTATTTTTGTTTTCTAGATTTCATTTATTTAGTTATTTTTTCCCCTCAACTTTATTTCCTTTGATCAATTTTGTTTGTAATCAAAATTCATTGATAAGTCATCATTGAACCACTCGTATGATTATGTTATCATTGATTGATAGGTTGAGCACGTCGCATGACTGAAGTGGACATTGTAGGGATGTTTTGACTTATCTAGGTTTCAAACATGAAAACAAAGGTATAAATTCTTTAATTTGCACTTAGAGTCTTCCTAAGCATTCTTAATTGTTCCTTACTTCATCCCCTTTCAAATTTATGGTATTGTAAATCTAGTGCTTACCACCTTGCTACTACGTTTATGACAATGTTAATCTCAATAGAAACATCTTGTGTCATTCTTGGCCTTAGAAGTGGTTGTAACTCCCAATAAACCCTTATCATGTTGATATATTGATGCTTCTAAACATCATATAGTAATGATGATCTTGGGGATTTAACTTTATTACTACAATTTATGTTACTACAATGGTATAGGAGAGTGTAAATGTATCCACATTTAGGATGCCATTTTTATATGTTATGACATTGATATATCAATGTCTTAGCAACATTTCTACATTTCTATTGTATCCATGTAAAAATCATAAATGAATTATATGTGCATATTTTTGTGGTGTATTCTTATCAAGTACACATATAAAATATTATGCTTTCCCATAGATGAAAATAAATAGAATTATGGAATTATTAAATTGCAGAAAAGGGAATACTGAAAATGTAAATATAGTACTTAGGTTAAAAGGGGGAAAATGAAATATAAAAGCATAGTACTTATGTTAAAAAGGAAGCATGCCTTTTGGTTAAAAAGGTAATATTTTGTACCTATATATACTTAGATGTGATGAAAACATAATATTCCCTAAATCGAAATTAAGAAATTCCCAATGGAGGTGATGCTAATGCACAAGAAATTTAAAGAAAAATTGAGGAAATTCTCAAAAGAGTTGAGGTTAAGGTTGGTGATATCAATTTTGATGAATTTGATGAGTTAGAACCTTTTAACACATGTTGAAACCTTGGTACAATAAAATCAGCTTGAAAATATTCTAACTACACATACTATAATTCATGCAAAAAATGCAAGTGTTTTAAGACAAGAAGAATTTCAATATCAATAGTTAAAATGCATTGTTAGAAACATGGGAACCTACTAGAGAGGTTTGAATATTATCCAATGGTGAGATCACAAGTATTTTCTAACACACACACACACACACACATTCCAACAAGTGCATTCCCTTATGAAACATAGAGGAATGGGGTATCAAACAATTGATGCATCTCCTAATGATTCAATGATATATTATAGAGAATGGAAAGTAGATTTTAAGTAATTCCCCAAATATAAAATTAGTATATATCACATTGACCAAGTGACAAAAATGTTCCCTGGAAGGTGTTGATTAAGGTTGCTTGTCATTGATGTCAACCCTTGAAGAAAGTTTGGTAGCACAAAGGTTTGGGTAATGAACCCAATTTTGTTTGATGTAAATATGACTCATTATTGTCTTGTCATGGTTGATAAGAAGTACAAATGGATGAACTTCAAAGTGGTCCCCTTATGGTGAAATCCCTCATGGGAAGACGCTTTGCGGATTGAGTTATCCTAGAAGTATGGTTAGAGAACCCATTCTTAATTGTGGAATAATTAGATCAAGATCATTGAATTTGTCAGTGAAACTATCCTAGATGGATAGTTATTGTCATGCCATTTCCGGTGGTATGTGGAACGTCACATAACTCCTCACGGTTAGAGATTTATGGCCATGTGAAGTTGGAGAACCCTCATGAGTCATCTAGAAGCCCCTAAAAGTCAAAGTGTTTGAAAAAGAAATTATTTAAATAATAAAGTTAATGGAGAAATCCCTAAAATAAGGAAAGTGGAATGCTACATGAAACTATAAATAAGAGGCAAGGTTCTCTCATTTAATCACACCTGAACACATTGAATATATTTTGTTGTGTGAGGCTTATTGCAAGTACTCATTGATACATCTGAAGTTGCAAAAGTTTGAGGTAGTATGAAGGGTGACGGCGAAATTCTTGGAATTACAGTGAATACAAAAAAACCCTATTTTTTGAGGTGTACATGGGCTGACAGTGTATTAGGGTGCGTACATATTGAGGTGTATGTGGGATGATTGTGTATTAGGGTGCGTACGTATGTGGGATGGCAGTGTATTAGGGTGTGTACATGTTGGTAAATCCATGGAAACTTGAGAAGATGAAGATGCAGAGGTTCTAGATTCTAAGATCAAGCTCCCAAGAAGTCTACAGTGCTCAGATACATTAGATTTGTCCATTGGTTCAAAAGGCATGTCTTATTTCTATGAATAGTTGGATTTTGATGTATGCATGAGAAATGGTTATGGAGATTTTAGGATTCTCCCTAGAGAGACTAGTGGTTGCATGGGATATTCTGCATAACTCAAATCTACATAAATACAGTGTTGGTATATTTATCATTAATTCTTATTGTTGAGGCACATCTTGTATTTCTTGGCATATGGATAAGGGTTTGAGGTACATGGTTGAGAGCTTATATTTGTGAAATGGTTGATGTATTGAGAGGATGAATATCAACAAGGGTTTGATGAGTAGATCATGTGAGAGTTATTATACTTGTTCATGATTACACACACCTATATGGCACATGACTAGAGAGAGAGATATATGCTTTGGGTAAAGGTTATGTATGAGGATGCATGCATAGGGTAAATTTATAGTTTGGATATATTGACAGGTTACAGATCTATGTGAAAGAAGTTACACAGGGTCAGAAGTTTTCAGAAGAAAGAAAATCCTAGTTTTCATAAAGCATATGCAGGATGCATAACAGTTTGGTCGCGTACATACGTGGGTTGCATAACAGATAGGGAACGTACATATTCATGTTGCAACACTATAGGTTGCGTACCTATTGTACTTTTGTTGATACATGTTCAATTCTAGTATAGATTGATAACAAGGTAGTTGTACATGTTGGATGCAGGTCAGTGGTGCAGGTTGATACAGTTGTACATTGGTATATCTCATAGTGATAGTGTGACAGTGGTTTCTTCATTCTACTTCAACTTTAGGGTGGTTGGATGGGGCAAGGATAGGTTGTTGTAGCCACCTTCCGGTTGTAGTAGGAGAACTTAGGGGGTTGTAGCCAGAGAATTGGGGAGTTGGATCTTCCCTCAGGTTGTAGCCTGAGAAAGTAGGGGGTTGGAGCCTCCTTCCAGTTGCAGCTGGAAAACAAAGGAATTTGATGCTTCCAATGAATGTAATTCTTCAAGACATATAAGAAAATGCATTATGTGGTTTTCTCTCGCTTTGGGTTTCCACGTAAAACACTTGTGTATTGTGTATGTGTATGATCGTTCATTTGTTCATTTCTTATTTACTCTGGAGTTATTGAATGATAATGCTACATTGATATAACACTTGGATTATATGGTTAAAAATGATTAAATTTCTCTATTACTTATTCACCCCCTCTCTCAGTAATCCAACAATTGGAATTAGATCAGGTTCCTTCAAAAATCAGTTTAACCACTGAAAGGTAGATCATGGAGAGAAACAACTTGTATAAAAATGGAATACCACAGTTTGATGGACAAAGCATGCATTTTGGAGCATAAGGATGAAGACATATATACTGGCACAAGGATTTGAAATTTGACAATCAATTGTAGATGGATACACAGTACCAGTAGTTCCATCAACAAATGACAAAGCAGTGAAACTCGGTCAGAATAATTCCAAAGCCAAAAATGCACTTCTGAATGGTCTTGGTGAAACGGTATTCACCAAAGTTGCACATTGTAAATCCACTAAAGATATTTGAGACAAACTTCAAAAAATTTATGAAGGAGATTCAAAATTCAAAGCAACAAAGCTTCAAACACACAGAGGTCAGTTCAAACAACTAAAGATGAAGGAAGATGAGAATATTGCAGTTTACTTCTTACGAGTTGATGAAATAGTAAATGTAATCATGAGATTGGGAGAAGAAATAAAAGAATCGATAATTGTTCAAAAGGTACTAAGATCTCTTCCTATGAGATTTGACCCTAAGATATTAGCATTAGATGAAAGAGAGGATCTAAACTCAATAAGCGTGGATGAACTACATGGAATCTTCACAGCATATGAAATTAGAACTGAATAAGAAAATCCAGATGTAAAACAAGAATCCTTCAAAGCATCCAAAAGATCAAATAAAAAGGGAAAGCAAGAATAAAAATAACATAGCAGCAGTAGTGACATCTCAGAAGATGATGAAGAAGTGGCCAAATTTGTCAGAATACTGAACAAGGGAACCGACGGTAGGTATAGAGGTAAGATTCCTTTAATTTTTTTTAATTGTGATGGTACTGGTCATTTTGCTAACAAATGTCCTCATAAGAAAAGGAGAAATGATTAAGGTGACTCAAAAAGAAAAAACCACAAATAAAGTTTTCAAGAAAATTTTATGCACCAAAGAAGACATCTCATCATCAGATGAAGATGAAGTCAGTGACAGTGAGACGGAAAGAGTTATATTCATGGCAGTATAAGACTATGAAAAAGAAGACTCTGAAGTAGAATATGAAGAAGTCAAAGAAGAAATTGAAGAGGCAGAAGTTGACTACCGAGAGGAATTGATGAGTGCCATAGAAGTTATCAGAAGAGAAAAGAGGAAAAACAAGAAGCTACAAGCGGAACTAGACAAGAAAGAAGACACTCGGGAATTAGAACAAATGATCGCAAATTTGAAGGATCAAATTTAAGAAGATAAAGGAATTGAAGAAGCACTCAAAGAACAACTATAAGGAAGAGACATGATCATTCAAAATTTGGAAGAAGAAATTGTCACATTAAGAAAGGATCTTCAAACAAAAAATATGCAGAATAACTCAAAAGTTTTGAATGACATTATCAGTAGTCAAAGGCTTAATCATGAAAAGTCCGGACTTCGATATAATTAGATAGAAAAGGGATCAAGATACAAAACAACAGAACAAGAAGCATATCCAAAAGCTATGCAGAAACAATCAAATGAGATGGGAAGGTTTACAGAGAAAATTACAGGGACACTCCTCCACCAAGAAGATTCAGTTTTCAGAATCAATGACCAATAGAAATAGATAGGTCTCAGAAGAAGAAGGATTCATAAGATAAACTCCTTTCAAAATATCTTCAACTCCTAGGTATCAAACTTTCTTTTTTGGTTTATGTTATGCATGTAATAATTTTGGACATAAATCTAAAAATTGCAGAGCTAATAGCAGGGAACATAAACAACTTTGAAAGCCATACACAAAAGAGTTATCCAAGAAGGGATAGTGAAACACAGAGAAGAAGTTACAACATCTTTGAATCATTGAGCACTTAAGTGGAATTATACAAGTGTAACAACTTTGGACACATGTCCAA
Source organism: Picea glauca (assembly GCA_000966675.3). Taxonomy (NCBI): domain Eukaryota; kingdom Viridiplantae; phylum Streptophyta; class Pinopsida; order Pinales; family Pinaceae; genus Picea; species Picea glauca. Next base: position 325,212 of record JZKD02S2360886.1, on the reverse strand, counting down.
AGATTGCAGAATGGCAATCCCTCCTAGAGAACCACAACATAAAAAAAACAATCACAGACAAGAACCTCAGAAAAGGACATGGATAAGAAAGCAGAATCAATATAGCAATGAATAATGCACACTCGCTCTATAATATAAATAGAAGAAACATGGTTGGTATGTTGACAGTGGTTATTTAAAACACATGATAGGTGATAAAGACATGTTTCTTACATTAAGAAAGGAAACAGATGGATCAGTCTCCTTCGGAAATGATGATTAAGCTAAAATCATTAGAAAAGGCACAGTCAGAATTGGGAACAAGAATACAAAGGCAAAAAATGTTCTACTAGTAGAAGATATGAAACATAATCTTTTAAGTGTGAGTCAAATATGTGACCAAGGTCATAAAGTTACTTTTGATTCACAAAAGTGCGAGATAAGAAAAGAAGGTTCAGGAAAATTGATTGCTACAGCTGTGAGAAATTCAAGCAACATATATGTGTTAAGTGAAATTGGAAATAAAAAGTGTTGTCTAGGAGAGGAAGATGAAAGTTGGATATGGAATAGAAGAATGGGTCACATACATTTTGATAACCTTGTCAAAGTAATCAAAAGAGAAGAAGTCAGAGAAATGCCCCAGATCATGAAACCAACCAACACTTTATGCAAGCATTTTCAACAAGGAAAGAAAACAAAGACCTGGTTCAAATCAAAGGAATATTCAACGACAAGACCACTGGAAATTTTGCATAATGATCTAGTTGGATCAACTACAACAAAGGGTTTAAAAGTTGAGAAATATTTTATGTTATTATTTGATGATTATACAAGAATGAAAGCAATTTTCTTTCTCAAGAACAAGTCAGAAGATTTTGAAAACTTCAAGATCTACAAGGAAATGGTTGAAAATGAAATGGATTCAAAAATCAAATGCTTGAGATCTGATAATGGAGGAGAGTTCACGTCAAAGGAATTTATGGAATACTATAGAATAAATGGAATAAAAAGGCAATTCTCCATTGCTAGGACACCTCAACACAATGGAGTTGTTGAAAGAAAGAACATGACAATACAGGAAATGGCTCGGAAAATGCTAATGGACTCCAAATTGACAGATATTTTTTGGACACGAGTAGTGCATACAACAATTCACATTCAAAATAGAGTAATGCTCAACAACAACACTGACAAAACTCCCTACAAGCTATGGAAAGGAAGACAAGAAAATGTGAAGCAGTTCAGATTTTTTGGAAGCAAATGATACATCAAAAGAGAAGATGGCAGAATGGGAAAGTTTGACTCTCGTGTGGACAAAGGAGTACTTGTTGGTTACTCAAGTAAAAGGAAATCATACAAGTGTTACAACCTGAGATTGAACAAAGTTGTGGAAAGCATCAACATAACAATTGATGAAACATGTCGACAAGAATTAAAGGAAGAAGAAAATGAATCAATGGAACAACTTTACGAAGAATAAATAGAAGATGAAAAAGAAGGGGAAGATGAAGAAGATCCAATAGAATCGGAAGATAAAGTTCAGCAAGTGCCTCCAAAAACACCTAGCAGACGAGTATAGAAGAATCATCCTTCAAATCAGATTATTAGAAACAAAGATGCAGAAGTTGAGACTAGAAGAATAATGCATTCACCAGAACAAATGCACCTAGCACTCACATCTACGATTGAACCAACCTGTTTTGAAGAGGCCAACAAGGATGAATTTGGAATAAGGCCATGGATGAAGAATTGGATCAAATAGAGAAAAATGACACTTGGGAATTGGTTCCAAGACCAAAGGATAAGAATGTGATCGACACAAAGTGGGTATGAAAGAATAAGTTGAATGAAGATGGACAGGTTACAAGGAAGAAATCTAAATTGGTATGTAAAGGATATGCACAGGTTGAAGGAATCGAATTTGAAGAGACATTTGCCCAAGTTTCCAGAATGGAAGCAATCTGATTGCTTTTATCTTATGCATGCTCCAAAAATATTAAAGTGTATCAGATGGACGTAAAATCAACCTTTATGAATGGGGAACTTGAAGAAGAAGTCTACATTGAACAACTAGAAGGATTCCATTTGTCAGAGAACACAGATTATGTGTGTAAATTAAAGAAGGCCTCTTATGGTCTAAAATAGGCTCCTAGAGCATGGTACTCTAGACTAGATAAATATCTACAACAGGTAGGGTTCAAAAAAGGAACTGCAGAAAACAACCTCTACATCAAGGTAAGCCAAGATAGTATTTTATTAATTGAAGTTTATGTTGATGATATTATTTTTGGTAGTGATGATGACAGGTTAAGCTAGAAATTTGCAAATCATATGCATAATGAATTTGAAATGCCATTACTTGGATAACTATCATTCTTTCTGGGACTTCAGATATGTCAAAGAAACCAAGGAATTTTTATTTCTCAAACCAAATATATCAAAGAAATGATAAAGAGGTTTGGAATGGAAGATTGCAAACCAGTTATTGCTCCCATACAAACCAGTTATCACTCCCATGCAAACCAGTTGCAAGTTGAGCAAAGATGATGATTCAAAGTCTACAGATCAAAGACAATATAGGTCAATGATTGGTAGCCTACTATATGCGATAGCATCTAGACCAAATTTAATGCATAAAGTTAGACAGGTGGCACGATTTCAAGTAGCACCAAAGAACTCACATGTATTAGTAATGAAGAGGATTTTCAGATATCTCAAAGGAACATAAGAGTTTGGATTATGGTATCCAAAAGGAAAGGATATATCACTTATTTCCTACATAGATGCATATTGGGCAGGTTGTATTCATGACCGACGAAGCACCAATGGAGAAGCGTTCTACTTGGGTGAGTGTTTAGTATCATGGCTAAGCAAGAAAAAATCATCAATATCTTTATCTAAAGCCGAGGCAGAGTATATTGCAGCAACAACATGTTGTACACAAGTTCTTTGGAGGAAAAAAAACTCTGATAGATATACAGGTTGAGTATGATAAGCCCATTCCAATCTATTGTGATAATACAAGTGCCACCAGTATCTCAAATAACCCGGTGATGCACTCCAAGACGAAGAACATTCCAATCAAGTATCACTTTCTATGGGAACATGTTGCAGAAAATAACATCAGAGTTGAGTATGTGGGAACAAAAGAACAAGTGGCAGACATATTTACAAAACCACCTCCACGAGAAGCCTTTGAGTATCTTCGCCAGAGACTCAGAGTTATTTCTACTCCAAAATGAATGATTTTGAATGCTTATCTTATATGTCTTAGATGTACATGAGGAAGCACCATAAAGAGGAAAGTTCAGTTAGGGGGAGCAACCCCGGATGGAAATATACCTTTTCCATTGATGACAAAGGGGGAGATATTTATAAGATGCAGATGATAGAAGCATGATTCCAGGGGGATCAAAGGTCACAAAGATGCAGAGGAAAGAGGCATGCTTACAGGGGGAGCATGAGTGATATGACTTTAGTATTGCATGACATGATTTCAATATTGCATCAAAGTGTTGTCATCAATGACAAAGGGGGAGATTGTTGATTAAGGTTGGTTGTCATTGATGTCAACCCTTGAAGAAAGTCTGGTAGCACAAAGGTTTGGGTAATGGACCCAAGTTTGTTTGATGTAAAGATGACT
>JZKD02S2360886.1:293509-309085 GCA_000966675.3 Picea glauca | reverse complement strand
ATGGGTGTTGTATATGCATGTGCATTTTCCTTCATGTCTAAATACCTTTATCAATCTTGCGGTCCAAAACCCATGACTAGGGTTGACATCAATGACAACAACCAATCTTCCAACATTAGTCCCCCCTGTGTTTTTATAGAGGTGGTACTCCTCTTTGTTTCAATATTTTCTTGGAATTCTAGATTTTCAAAATAATATAGGACTTTGAGAAAGTCTGCCATGATATTCAAAGAAATATAAAGATTGCAGTAAAATAAAATGAAATAAAATTTAAAGAGAGTTCCTGAGAGATGACTAGGAACCTCACACATCACATATTTAAAAACGATAATCAAAATTTCCTCACATCCATTATAGTTAAACTAAAGATTTTTTATCACATAAACTAAAAGAAAATGGTTTGCACAAATAAGAGAACTTTAATAGAGTAAACACATGTGGAGCTCAAATAAAGAAAATGATAGATCAATCTCAAATATTTTATACTCAAAACACAGAGTTATAAAACACTGTCAAAACTGATCCCAAAATAGTTCTCTTGGGATTTCTGAAAAATATAGAGTCTATTACAAAGATTTGAAATTTAAATGTGTTTGTCCTTAGGACTAGGATTGGGGCTTCCACAAACCATAAAGAAAATATAAACAAGAAATAAGTTTTGGAAAGAAGATGGTGGGTGATGATAGAGCAGCAAGACTTGGAAAGAAGACATGAAGGAGTTATCAGATTTCGATTAAACCTTTCTAGTCAAAGAAGCAAGATGTGATCAGCATAAACTTACTACAATGGTCTCTCTATCATTCACTTGTTTGTTTTTGTCCTTTTATTTTCCTCACTGGCGGTTATAGGAACAGTCTCAACTACTGCTTCTTAGCCTTCTTTAGTTAATTTATCAATTGTTCGTTTAAATCAATATTCAATGTAGTAACTGGATGAAAAATTGATAAAGAAAGCAAGATGTGATCAGCGTAAACTTACTACAATGGTCTCTCTATCATTCACTTGTTTGTTTTTGTCCTTTTATTTTCCTCACTGACGGTTATAGGAACAGTCTCAACTACTGCTTCTTAGCCTTCTTTAGTTAATTTATCAATTGTCCGTTTAAATCAATATTCAATGTAGTTTTTCATTGGTGCAACATTTATTTCATGCCTAATTTTGATATTGAATAATTATCCTTCCAAGTCTCTTAAGTCATGAGAAATTCTATGTATTTCCTCCTCAATATCTTGATTTTTCACAGAATAATTAACTATCCAATTGTCTATCTCTTCTTCATTATACTCAATTATGCCATAAAATTTCTCAGCTGATAACCCCTTTAATATCTCAACTTGTTCATCAAATTGTTGCCTCATCATAAACATTGAATTGAGAATTAACTTAGGGTCTTGTACCTCATCAGTGCTCTCTGCCAGATCTATCTCTGTGAGTCTTTTGAAAAATTATTCTCTTTTTTCTATGGCTTTGTTGCATGCTTGGACAATATTATTCAAATTATTGATCTTTTCCTTCCAACAAGCATTCAGTTGTTTAATTCGAATTGGAGAAGGCAGATCTTCTTCTCTTTTTTCCAATTATGTCATGTTTGATACTTTTATTCCAAATGGAAAGACAACATCAGCGTAGAAATCTTCTTCATTTTTTAAATCAGCTTGTAGATAACCATGAAAAGAATGTGCCATTGAGCCAAAAGAAACAATATTTTTTGATACCTCCCATGCTTTTGTTATCAGTGACATTCTCTTTTTAATGTTTTTCTCTACATAACTTTGGACTGATGTGAGTAAACTAGAAGATCATTTTAACTTAATTGCGGGTGTATTTGGTTTAACCATTGACAAAGGACTTGCCAAGATTGGAAGAGACATTAAGGCATTTTTCAATTCTTCGATCCTTTCTTTTAACTTAGCATTTTCAGAGAAAATATTCATGTCCTCCAGAGAAAAGATTTGGATGTCATTTTCTATATTAGTATCATCTTCTTCTTGCACTAAATTATTCATTTTCTTTGTCACGGGGAGCTTATGTGAACTCTCGACTTTCCTAGGGTGAGGATTCTTCTCTCCCCCTCCACTTGAACTATTGTTGATAACCTTTTTATTCGGTGGGTCGTTGGAGCATTTCTCCGTGATGTGGTATTCTTGGGAGTAACAATTGGAGACTGGGCACTTCTTTCACTGGGACCTTTTCCCTTTTGCTTATAAAAATCATTACTACTAAGTAATGTCTCTAGGTCACTAGCATCGTGTACAAGAGTACTTTGGTTGTTACCTTCTTCCTCTTCGTTCAAGATAGTCTGGATGAAAGAATTATATATATATATATATATATATATATATATATATATATTCCCTTAATGTTTTTTATGAAGAGTCGTGACTTTTAGTCATGACATTTTATTACAATAATTTTTAATTTTACTTTATTTATTATTTTAATGTCTTTATATTATATTATTTATTTATTGTAACATTGCCCTTCCCTTAAATTGTGCTTTGTCCTCAAAGTAATAGTAAGGAAGTATGTAACTGGAGAAAGGGCTCTGACTCCCATGTTGTGTCTTCTTCTAGTAGATCTTTCCATTTAATCATATATTCCTTGATCACTCGAGAATGTAATCTCTTTTCTCGAGTGGCGATAATGGCTTTGGGATCTAAAATGATTCTTTCTTCCTCATCCAACATAGGAAACATAGTTTGCCCCTTTTGTTGTTTCCCCAAGACTCTCTTTAGACATGATACATGAAAAATGTTGTGGATACAAATTTTATCTAGTAAATTCAACTGGTAAGCTATGTGACTGATTTTTCTATTTATTTGATATGGTCCATAAAATTTTGGAACCAATTTTTTCTTCCCATGTTGTTTAATGGATAATTGTTTGTAAGGTTTAAGTATCACAAATACCCATTATCCTACTTCGAACTCTCTTTTTGTTTGGTTATGGTTAGCTTGTTGCTTCATTCGAATCCTTGCAATTGTTAAGTTTTCTTTGAGTAATTGAAGGATTTTCTGACTTTCATCTAAATGGTCTTTTACTGGCACAAATTTTATGTGTCTAGTGGCCAAACCCTTCCACGATGGAGGTTCGTAACCATAAAGAGCTTGGAATGGTTTCATTTTAGCTAATGTGTGATAAGTGGAATTATACAACCACTCAAAAAGGCACAAGCATTAAAACCATTTTTTTTTTGTCAGAGATAAAACAACGAAGATAGGTTTCTAAACATTTATTGAAAACTTATGTTTGACCATCTATTTGAGGGTGGTAATATGATATCATATTGAGAGAGGTTCCGATCTGTTTTCAAAATTCTCTCCAAATATTCCCTTTAAATTTGGCATCTCTATCACTAACGATAACCTTAGGGAACCCATGTAGTTTGTAAATATTTTTACAGAATATTTCGGTTGTTTGTTTTGCTGAATCTATTTTCCTTACTCCAGTAAAGTGTGCATACTTGGTTAGTCTATCTACTACTACTAAAATTTTATCTTTTTTGTCGGATATGGGTAGTCCTTCAATCAAATCCATTGAAATTTCTTCCCATTTTTGGTTGGGAATGTGTAACGGGTGGAGTAACCCAGGGGTCAACACATTTTCATTCTTGTTCCTTTGACCTAGATCACATTCTGCTACATATTTTCAAATATATGCACTCATCCCTTTCCAAAAAAAAGATCTTCATGCATTATAGTATGTTTTGAAAAATATGACATGACCTTCAGCTGGGAAATCATGAGATTCTTGAAGAACCTTGGCTTTAAATATTGAGTTGGTATTTAAGTAGATTCTTCCTTTATACCATAAGATGTCGTTATTCCATTCGAACTTAGGGTATTAATTTAAATTGTTGATTATAGAGAAAGTCTTTGGGTTTTTTGCATACTCGGTTCAGATTTCATCCAACCATTCGGGAATGGCTATTGATATTGCAAAAAAATTTGTTTCTTCATCTTTTCGTGATAGGGAATCAACTGCAATGTTTTTTTTCATCATTTATGTAGAATTTCCATATCAAACGTGGCAATTCTCTCTATCCACTTTTGTTGTTCGGTTGACAATGTTTTTTTTTGTAACAAGTACTAGAGACCGTTATGATCTATGTGTATCAAGAACTTACTTCCCAATAGATATTGGCGCCATTTTTTTAATGCATGCATGATGGAAAGAATTTCCTTGTTGTAAGTGGATTGTAAGCATTCTCTTTTATTTAATTTCTTTCTCTCTAAAGTTATTGGGTGCCCATCTTGCATCAATATTGCTCCAATTCCAAAACCTGATGCATCACACTTGATGATGAAAGGTTGGGAGAAGTCGGGTGTTGCTAATACCGGGGTTGTGGACATAATGCTTTTTAAGTTTTCAAAACATTTTTGTGCTTCCAAATTCCATTGGAAAGAATTTTTCTTAAGGATATTTGTTAAGGGGGCGGTTAAATGAGCATAATTCTTGATGAATCTTTGATAGTATCATTCCAATCCTAGAAATCCTCTTAACTTGGATATTTTTTTGGGTTTAGGTCATTCTGTGATTGCCCTGATTTTCTTGGGGTCTACCTTGACTGGTCTTGATCCTGGTTTAACTTCAATTATATGTTCAATTCTTCTTTGAGGCGGTAACTCCATTGGAAGGTCTTGAAATACCTTCTTGTGTTTTTGAATTAGATATTGAACAGTTGATGTTATGAAGTCATCATGTTCTGATTCTTGTATTTCTATGTTGTGGCATTGGATGAAGTATGTGGTTGCTCCTTTTCGGATCATTTTTTCCATTTGTTGTGATGACACAAATTGTGTTTGTGGAGGTTGAAAACCATATAATTTATAACTTTTCCTTTGCCACTTGAATTGGATGAAATTTTGCTGGTGATTGATTGAGTATGTTCCCAAGATTTGTAACCATTGGACTTCTAAAACCACATCTACTCCTCCCAGAGGGACGGTGCACAGTTATGATTCCAAATTGAAATCTTGGATTTGGAATTTCACCTTATGAGATTTTTCGACATTTCCTTTTTTTTTTCCGTCTACAACCATTACTTTCATGTCTGGAACTGGATATACAAATAATTTGAGTTTCCTACAATCTTGATATGGAGGAAATTATGGGTACTTCCAGTGTCGATTAGTATGGTGATATTATCATTTTTGATATTTCCTTTTAATTTAAGAGTTTGTGGTTGGGTAATGCATATGATGGTTGCGAGCGATATTCTTGGTGTGTTGTCTTATATGAGTTCCGAAGTGTCATTTTGGAAATTTTCCATGTCTTCATTTATTGATTATGTTGATTCTGATTCGTCGTTTTTTCTGCTTCACAAGTGTAAAATTATTTTGTTTTATCTTCAAACTGGAACCTATGTCTTGGGTCTCATTTCTCTCCACATCGTTTACACTTTCCTTATTTTATCATTTGGGACTCTAAACTTCTTATTCTATCTTCATGTAGATTGGGTGTTATGTATTTTTCATTTTTTTTGGTCTGAGGTACACTCCTTGAGTAAACCTTGTTGAATCTTGATTGGCCTTCTAGTTTTTCTTCTGCGAATTTTTCCTTGTGTATTTCTATTTCTACCGTAGTAACCTCATGTAATCTTAACTCATATTGGATATGTGGTTTGAGATCACCTACGTAAGATTGGAGTAATTGATCATCAGATATTCCAAATACTCAGGTGGTGAGAGCTTCCCATTGATGTGTAAATTCATTTATGCTTCCTTTTTGTTGTAATCTAGTGAGTTTTGAAAAAAAAAAAAAACTAAGATGCCCTGGAATCTTTTAAACAAATCATTTTTGAAAGAATTCCAATTATATGACTGAATTATTCCTTTCCACCATAGATACCAATTGTATGCAGTGCCTTCGAGGTACATTGATGTGTATTTGACCTTCTCTTCATTCGTTGTCATGTTATATATGTGGAAATATTCTTCAGTTTTGTTAAACCAGACTACACATTGATTATTGCCTCCATTGTATTTTGGGAGTTTTATTTTGGCTTTGGGTGGGTGTAACATTAAGGGTTGGTATTTTGATGTAGGTTGGGGGTTTGGTATTGAATGTTGGAAAAGTGGTGGTGGATTAGATGTGCTTAACTCTGATTGGTGGTGATTCTGATTTTTTATAAGGTTTAAGAGCTCAATATGTTGTTCTTCCTGATTTTGTGTTATAACGGTCAGGTTTTGCTTCAAATCCTCTATTATTTCTCTTTTCAAGTTACCCAAGCCTTGTTGTAAGTTCATCCCAAGATCTTGAAACATATCATCTTTAAGATATTATTTTAGATTGGCTATGCCTTGTCATAATTCAGAACCAACTTTCGCGGTAATTTTTTCTTTAAGGTTAAGAGTTAGATTTTTTTGAATGCCTCGTTGTTGAGCCTTATTTCTTCTAGTAACTCATCATGAGTTTTTTGTATTGAATTTTCGAGTGATTTTCTAATGCTTTTACATTCTTGGTCTATCTTTTCCCACTTGAGTTTTTAATTCCAACATCCTTCTAGTGTTTGGGGGTGAGTATTTTTTGGTAATTTTGACCTTTCTTGGAAGATCCCCTTTTAATTATTTTAATTAAATAATTATGTGTAATTTAAGGAATATTAATTAATTAATTATATATATATATATATATAATTAATGGGTGTAAGGGGGGTACGAATTTTTAGAGTATGGGAGTGTTGAGTTGGTGGTGTGGGGGAGGCTATGGGGAGTGCATGGAAGGATGTGTGCAGAGAGAGGAGGGTTCATAATTTGGGGATGTGAACTGTGGGGTAGAGTTACGAGGGGTGAGAAGGGGTTGTGGGTGAGGGATAAGGTGTGGGAGAATAGGGAGGGGGTGGGAAGGGGTTGGGGACGAGGGATACGGTGTGGGAGAATGGGGAGGGGGTGAGGACAGGTCATGGGGGAGTGGGGAGAGGTTGGGAGGGAGTGGGGAATGTCTACGGGGTTCATACTATGGAACACGAACTGTGGGGGAGACTTACAGGGGGGTGGGAAGGAGTTGTGGGTGAGGGAGAAGGTGTGGGGCATGTGGGGGATTAGGGGGGTTGCAGGTGAGGGGAAAGGAAAGGAGGGGGAAAATGTGGGGAGTGTGGGGGACAGGAGGGTTGCAGTGAGGGGAAAAAATGTGGGGAGTGTGGAAGATGAATTTGACATGGGGGAGCGACCAGATCCGATACCAATGTGAAGGAAACAAGGGTTTCATAATGAACAACTTCACTATGAATCCATAATAAGATATATAATAATAATTGATTGTAAAAATATGATGATATTAAAAGGAAAGGGCATGCCTATATATATTCCCTTTATGGTTTTTATGAAGAGTCGTGACTTTTAGTCATGAACTTTTATATTGGAGTTGAAAGGGAAAGGGAAATAATTGTGGTGAAAGGGAAATCAAAGAATGATATTGGAGTTGTATAATTCTTTGGCTTGGCACATACTTTTCCACACACCACGCAATAAGTTATTTACACTCAAAATCCTCAGGAATACACCCAGTGCGAGCAATTCTAGATGCCCAAATTATGTCTTTATGTGTAGGAGGAGAGGAATAATATGAATATGTTCTTGAGCACTGGAAGTTTTGGTCTTCACGACCAAAGATATTTAAAGTATCACCACAAAACCATTGTCTAGATAATGTTGCCATAGGTTGACAAGAGTATTTCTTCATCTGGATAACAACTTCAAATAAAAAAAAATGGACAGATGATGATAATTTAATCCCTTGGCAAATGGAGATTTAATGCAATTTAATGAGTAATTCCTCGATCCTTTCGTCGTTAATGACAATATTTTTGGATCCTGCACAACCATTGTTAGCATTAAACAATACTTAATGCATATTGGAAAAATCAAGAGAACGATGGGGACGGACAAGAGCGAGTTTGAATATGGAGCTTTTCATGAACCAGCCAACCCAGGAACCCACCAACCCGCAATTATGGATGATCAAAAATATGTTAAGTGTAAAAAGGTGGTTAATCCAACTTGGCAGGAATAAAATACTTTGGTGCGCACCCGTGAAAACTAATTTGGTAAAAATGTAGATCACAGAACTTGGGGTGAAAAGTGAAGATCACATAACTTGGAGGATGAGGTCTTAAACCCGCGAACCCATGAAATTTAAAAAATGGCTAAGTGTAGAAGTGAACTTATGACATGGGAAATTTGATGGAGATGAAGGTCCGCCAACCCGCAGATCACTGAAAAATGACTAGGTATGGTAACTAGAAAGAGAGAGAAGAAGGGATAAAATAAAGAGGGAAAAGGGGGAGGTGTAGAAGAGGGAAAAAATATATATAAAAAAAAAATCAAGAAGATAGAATAGGGAAGGAAAACCTGGAAATAGGAAATGATATCAACAACTAGCTCCAACTATGGGATGATAACCCCCTAGGGGTTTTCAAGAATCCATAATATTTCTTACCATGTTCTTCCATCCATTGGGATATGGAGTCAAAATGTAATGATATACAAACTAATTAAAATAAAAATTATGTACAAGGAAATGAGAAAATTTTAGGTGAAGAAACATTTCAAATGTTTCCCATTAATAGGCAACATTAACATTTTACCCTTCATATCTTTGAGCATATAATAATTAAAACCCACGATATTTTTAATGATTTATGGTCCAACCCAAATTTATTTGAATTTTGTGTGCATCGATGGTTTCTCCTTAGCTTTGTTCCATAGTAACACCAGTTCGCCCTTTTGAAAATTATTTACGATTGCATTCTAATCAAAATATTTTTTGATACTTTTTTGTCTCTGAGAAGTTCTATTCAAGGCTTTACTTCATTCTTCCTCCAATTTCAATAATGGGTTCACTCTCTTTTGCATAGGTAGACTATATTTTTCATCCTCTATATTAACTACAAAATTCAAGGCATTTAGCTCGAGGATAATTGGCATTTTTGCTTCTTTCCCATAAACCAATGTATATGGAGACATCCCGGTGTTGTATTTTGGAGTCATTATGCAAGCCACAATGCATCAATCAACTTCAAATGCTAATTCCTTTGGTTCTTATCAATAGTTTTCTGCAATATATGAATGAGTTTCTTATTAGTGGATTCTGCAAGACCATTCCCTTGTGGATAATAATTTGATGACTGCCCCATAACAATTCCATATTTTCCAAAAAATTCTGTAAATCTTGAGCCAATGAAAATCGATCCATTATCAGTGATGAATTTTTCTGGGACACCGAACCTTGACAAAATATTATCTTTGAGAAACTTAATCAACTCTTCAAAATCAACCTTTTTTAATGCCACTCCTTTTGGCCACTTTGTAAAGTAATATATATATGTGTGTGTGTGTGTGTGTGTGTGTGTGTGTGTGTGTGTCCTTTGCTTGAATTTGGATTTATTGGTCCGACGACATTGAGTCCCCATTGGGAAAATGGTTGTTCGCAGATATAGGTTGCAATGGCATTGCATATTTTTTCATTTTCCCTGAAAATTGTTGACAAGATACACATTTCCTTATGGTAGTATATGAGTCTTTAAAAACTGATGGTCAATAAAAAATAGCTCTTATTATCTTATGGGTAGTGGCGGTAAGTGAAAAATTTCCACCACATATTCCTTCATGGAATTATTTCATCAATTCTTGAGATTTCCTTTCATCAACACACCTCAGCAATATACCATCATAGTTCCTCCTGAATAATATATTAGCAACCAACACATATTGACTTGACTTCGTCTTCAATGTTCTTCGCTCTTTAGGGTTCATGGTGACTGGAAATTGTTGTTGGGTATGTGTTATATTATATTATGGGCGCAAAGGGGGGTTTGAGGGGGGAGAATTCCCCCCACGCGGGGGTTTGGGGGCAGCGGCCCCGAGAAAAAAAATCTGCCTCAGGAAACGTGTCACATTTTTAGGTGGTTTTTTGGCACATGGTTTTTTGCCGATGGTTTTCTATTTTCGGTTAAGGAATTAGGGTTGTTGACTAATCCAGGTCATTGGGTTAGGGTTTTGGATGTTGATGGCTCCTATATGTATATTGTATTGTAAACAATGTTTTATGAAGAATGAATATAGAATATGATGGTTTTCCTGGTTTGGGTTTCCAGGGGAAAAATCTTTGTGTAATGTTTGTATTTGTCATTATATCTTTTTTTGTTATTTTACTGAAAATATGTTTGCAGTAAATATTGTACAAGGTCAAATTCTACATTTGGTATCAAATCTTTGTTGGCTTCAGAAGGACGCCTTTGTGTTCAAGGGTTTGGCTCAGGATTGTGATAAGCCTTGTTACAATGGGAGATGTGTGGTATTGATTTTTTCAGGTGAAAATAAATGGCAAGCAATTCGAAGATGGAGATTGAGAAGTTTAATGGGAAAATTTTTGAGCTGTGGAAGCTCAATATGGAAGATCTATTGGTGGACAAAGATTAGTGGATCGCGGTAGATCCAGGTACTGCACCTACATGAACTTCAACAGATGAATAGAATAATTTGGGTCATAAGGAAAAGAGCACAATATGATTGTGTCTCTCAGATTCAGTATTATTGAATGTGTCAGAGGAAGCTACAGCCAAGGATTTATGGGATAAGTTGGAGAATTTGTATCAGTTTAATTCCCTAGTGAATAAACTATTCCTGAGAAAGAAGTTGTATAACCTAAGGATGAGAGATGGAGACTCGGTGGTAGAGCATTTGAACGCCTTCAATACTGTGGTAAGTCAATTAGTATATGTTGAGATTAAAATTTCAGATGAAGATAAATGTATCAATTTACTGTTTTCTTTACCAGACTTGTGGGATCATTTGGTTGTGGCCATAGGTAGTAATACAAATGCCTTTATGTTTTGATGAAGTGGTCTCATCCTTGTTGTTAGAGGAGATGAGACGGAAGAATATGGAAGGACAGAGTACAGACGTATTATTTGCAAGAGGACGTTCCCAGGAAATAAATATATCTAAGTTCTCAAGTGGGAGATCTAAGTCTAAGGGTAGGTCTAAATCTCCTGGAAATTTTGTAAAGGTATGTTGGAGATGTGGAAAACAAGGGCACTACAAGAAGCAATGTAGATCCAAATTTGAGAAAAAGAAGGGATCTGAAGAATCTCCTTCTATAGGAAAAAAAAAACCTCCAAGGAAGAAGGAGGGGATGTGTACTTGGCTTCTTCAAGCACACATGCAGATCATGAGGCATGGATGTTTGACTCTGGTGCATCCTTTAATATGACTCCCCACAGGGATTGGTTCTATGAATATGAAATGTATGATGGAGGTAATGTTTTCTTTGGTGATGATTCGAAAACCAGAATCATATGACGAGGAAAATTCAAGTTGAGGCTCATAGACATAAGGACTAGAACACTTTCTGGTGTTCTGCACATCCCAGGTTTGGCCATAAATTTGATTTTTGTAAGAAAAATGGATGATGCAGGGGTAAAAACAATATTTGAAAAGGAAACCTATAGGATGGTTCAAGGAGTGATGGTGTTGTTGAAAGGAGATCGGTTTGGAACTCTGTATAAGTTGCAAGGAAGCATTATTAGTGATGGGTGTAATAGTTCCAATGTTCCTTATATTGGATTTGAAAAAGAAATAGCTCCTAAAGTCTCTGGAGAAAAGGTTATGTTGTGGCATCAAAGACTGGGGCATATCAGAGAGAAGGGTCTTCGACTACTACACGGTAAAGGTATGGTTGAAGGTTTGTCTCATTCCTCTCTAGATTTTGATTTTTGTGAACATTGTCTATATGGGAAGAAGAATCGGGTAAGATTCCCCTCTAGTGCAAAGAGGAAAGAAGGGATTTTACAACTAGTTCACAATGATTTTTTTGAACCTATGTCGGTCCCATCATTGGGAAAATCTGTGTACTATGTATCATTTATAGATGACTTCTCGAGGAATACTTGGATATATTTCCTCGGGAATAAATCTGAATTCTTTGACAAGTTTAAAAAGTTTAAGGTTCTTGTTGAGAATCGAACAGAGAAAATAATTAAGGTGTTGAGGACAGATAATGGCGGAGAGTTCTGCGGGAATGAATTTGAAGAATTATGTAAGAAGTGTGGTACAAAAAGGCAGAAGACTACTCCATATACACCTCAACGTAATGGAGTTGCAAAAAGGATAAACGAGACATTGATGGAAAAATCACGGTGCATGCTCAGTGGTGTCGGGTTAGGGAAATAATTTTGGGCAGAGGCATTGGGTATTGCATGTTACCTAGTCAACAAATCACCCTCATCAACATTGGATGAAAAGATTCCACAAGAGGTATGGACTAGTAAGGAACCTTCTCTCACACATATCAAGGTATTTGGTTGTGATGCATATGTTCATGTTCCAAAGGAAAATAGGATTAAGATAGATAATAAGGCATAAAAATGTATCTTTATTGGATATAAATATGGTCTCAAATGTTATAAGCTTTGGAACCCAGAAAATAAGAAGGCAGTGTTGGAGTTACTTCACACACACCTAGAATTTATTTTTCCTAAGGTTTTTATTTGTTTATTAGTCATAATTAGTCATTATCCAGTCTCCTATATTTTAGGAGAGAATATTCCACCTGTAGAATATTCTCTTTCAGTTCACACTTCAGTTTGACTAGTTGAGTTGAGTTTAGATGTTGCATTGGGATGATCACCATGCAACATTGGGATCATCACCATGCTAATTAGACCTTGCCTTGGTATCATCACCAAAGTGGCACATTATCCTTGATTACTTGAGTTAACTCCTCACTACTTTTTGTTCAGTCAGTTAACTGAAGACTAGTTGACTAGTTAACTCAACTAGGTGGCAGTTCACTCCCGTAACTACCTAAGAGACTAGAATAGGTGGTAGTTCACTCCCATAACTACTGGTGTGTTTCCATATCACTCTAGACCACCACTATGGTGACTTGGTTCACCTCAAGTCTAACTCATTGAGTTATACAGAGTATATCATGTGTAAACTATTCATTATTCACAATGGTTAATGAGAATTCTTCCATTCTTTCTCTCCTTCTTCTTATTTTTCCTATTCTCTCTACAAATGTGTGAATTATTGTTTAGCTAGATCTATTCTGTGAAATTTCAACACATTTACATGGTATCATAGCTGACAGACTTCTAATAAAAATCTACACCAAATTTTTTGCAGGTACAAAAGATTGAAGACAACGGAAAGATGGAATTCCAAAAAGAATTCATTCTTACACCTTACAACTATTTTGCATGGAAGGAGAAACTAGCCATACATATCCGATCTAGAGGGTTGTGCAGGTTAACCATGAATATATATACAAAGCTAACATCATCCATAGAAAACTCCAAGTACTTAAATCGCATGGATGAGGCACTCAGAACAATTTGCAGTCTTATTTCTCCCGATCTCCTTTTTCACATATCTTCCTGTAAGACTCCCAATGAAGCCTGGAAAATATTGGAAGCGATCTTTGGAAAATAGGATGAAATGAGGGGAAACATGTTGGAGGTGGACCTTCTCACATTGGATCCAAAAATCTTTGATAATACCAAGATTTCTTTACAAAATTCAAGGATTTACTGTCGCAACTCAAAGCTTGCGGGGTTGATAAATCGACAGAGGAGAAACAAATGGTTTTCACCATTATCTCCAAGCTTGGTCTTGAATTCTCTGTATTCATATCTACATTCCATACTATTAGATTCTCCTTTGGACCCACCTGGAAGATGCCTTCTCTTGAGGAATTTATCGAATCCTTGACAAAAGAGAAAACCAAGCTCATCAACATGGGCGCAATCAAAGGCCCAAGGGTGCATTCACTCACTGTGCATGATGGTAGCCACAAATATCAGAAATATAAAGATAAGTATAAGCAGAAATATCATGCACATACGAAGAAGGAAGGGTTCACAAAACCCTTCACCGATGCCTTCGAATCCAAAGGAGAAAAGGGAAGAAAAGGAGATAAATGCACATACTGTCACAAAGGATTCCATTCGGAATCCACATGCATGAAAAAAAATAGATCTGATGTCTTAGATACTTCAGAAAAACAACATTAGAGATCACACCCCTGAGGGTGCAAAGAAGAAGAAGCCAGAAGATCCGAATTCCAAGAAAGTCAATTCTATCCATTCCTTGATTGCCATCAACTCTGTTGGACACACCTACCACACTTAGAGGGGGGGTGAATGAGTGTGGGGATCTTTTTCCCAAAACTTCCCTCTTGCACACAAACTCATCAATTAGCATTCAACATTTATCCATTACCCATTGTTTTCATTTATATCTATTTAGATGTGAGCACATATCAGCAACATATATCATAAATATATCATCAACAAGTCATCACCACAATGAACACAAAGAACACAAGATGTATGTACAATTTTCTTTTTATTACGGACTACAATCCTTGGGTTTTATCAGAAACAATTGAATAGAGTACAATGCTACAAGAGTACCAGCTCTATATGCAAGACTCAACTTGCATTCTCAGCACCAACTGGGATGAGGCAACAATCCTCAATAGATATCAATCTGTACCATAAACAAGAGCATCAACCATGCACCAACCTGTTCCAAACAACCTATAATCAACTTGTACCATAAACAAGTGCATCCAACCATGTACCAAGTATATACCAATCATGTGTCAACCACTCATCAACAATGACTCATCAATATGTACCAACATCATCAACTATACATCTCATGTATGTGCCAACTCATCAACTGCTTGTCTCAACCATGACTACTTTTGGATAAGTCAACAACCCTAACTTGAAATAATCATAACTTTGTACCTGTACTGAATAAAGATCTGAAAATGATATACAATGTTCTTAAGTGTGTTTTATGCAATAAATCCAAGTGGCACTACTTGGAACCTCTCAGAAAAGGAGTTATAGAAAAAATGGCATACCTTGTTGAATTCTGGCTTATTCTAGAGAGCGACCTTGTAGAGCGTGCCCAGAACAAAATATTTGATGAATAGATCTGAAATGGTTATAGAGAATACTACAGACTGTATTATAACCAACACAATTGGTCTCACTGAATTTGGTTCTATTATGAAGAAGTTATGATGTTTTTACCCGAAACACCTGATTTTGACTAGTTTCAGGACTAGCCACAAACCCTATTTTCCACGGAGTGTAACTCCCAAACTACAACGACAAGCTGAATTTTTAACCAAAGATACTTGGCTATGTTTTCTCACTTTCATAGAAATTTCAGGATCTGAATCATTATATAAAAAAAGTTATAGCGAAAATGGTGAGATGACCTGTAAATAACATACCTTAGAAAGCACCATCAACATAATTTATCCTTCCTTGCATTTCGGCCTTCTTTTCTTCACTTTCCTAAGAATTTCGGCTTAGATATCCTTGGTTACCTCATTCACCTATATATCTTCAATATCCTCAAGTGTTCCACACCAAAAATGCTCAATAATCTCTCACAAGAAGCTCTCCATCAATACTCCAAAATATATTCCCACACGAAGCTCTCCATTGATCCACAAAAAGGATGATCTACAAGAGACCATTTTTATCTTATTTATACTTTCATCCTTTAGGTCACTTAACCCATTTTTAGGTCACTTAACCCATTTCTA
>JZKD02S2360886.1:271002-293199 GCA_000966675.3 Picea glauca | reverse complement strand
TACATATTATATTACATAAATCATCAATCAATCAATCCTTTGACATCAATCAATCACTTGAAATCAATCAATGACATCAATCAATCAAACCATTGGCATCAATGACAACATGATCATACAAACTCCTCTCCCGATGCTTGGATCGTAGACTCAGGAGCATCACATCACATGGCTTCCTCAGAAGTAGTATATTATTCATTGGATGCATGCAAAGGTCCTCCTATTCTGATGGGGGACAACTCTTTTGTCGAAGTCACCAAAAAAGGAAGGATTGAACTCACCAATGGAAGCTTCGAGAATGTGTTGCATGTTCCCAAGCTTTTTGTCAACCTTCTCTCCATGTATCAGATCAAGAATTATGGCACCGGAAAGAGAGTCATATTCACACCAAATGTCGTGGACATATACGACATGAAGACCAACTCCAGGGTTGCTACCAGTGAGGTAAATCATCAGTCTAGATTGTATACATTTTTTGAATTCATTGAACCTGATTCTGCTTTACTCCTTACTCATGTTGATGAAAGTAGTAGGATATGGAACAAAAGGTTTGGACATTTGAATTTTAGATACATGCAACAGCTTAGCAAGAACAAATTAGTTGATGGTCTACCAAAGTCACTACCACAAAGACTAAAGGAGATGGCATCTTGTATGTTGCATACAAAGTCACTACCACAGAGACTATGGGCCAAAGCACTTAACTGTGCAACATACATCCAAAACAGATCTCCCCATATATCTGTCAAGGATAAGATCCCCTACGAGGCTTGGAGCAGCCTCAAACTGGAAGTGACCCACTTTCACATTTTTGGTTCTTGTGCATGGGCCTAGATTCCCTCTGAAAAGAGGAAGGCACTTGATCTACAGAGAACTGAGTGAATTTTTGTTGGATACCTTAATGGTGTGAAGGGATATCAGATTATTGATATTTCCTTGGACCGACTCACAATTGAGCGTAGTGTCCAATTCGAGGAAAGTGTCTTGCATGTTCCTTAGCAGCCACATGTAGAAACCTTTACTCTTCCACCTGTCCAAGATTATGAGCATGCACATGTCGAATATTCCTCAGACAAGATTTATGATTAAGAGGAATCAGAAGATTCAGATTCAGAGTCAGATTCAGTACATTCAGATGCAGATTCAGAGCATCCAGATGCAGTTGCAGAGTCAGAGTAGAGGCCCAAGTGGGCACAAACTACTCTTCAGGATGCAGGGGATATCATAGGTGATCCAGCCGATACTAGGAGGACTCAATCTGATTTAGAGGAGCCTCCTATTGCACTCACTGCCATTGAACCATTGCCTTCTAGGCATCTTTTCTTGGTTCAGTCTTCAGATCCACAGTCTTATGGCGAGGCTACTGGAAATCCCTTTTGGGAATCTTCCATGCAGGAGGAGTACAACTCCCTCCTTGAGAAACAGACTTGATATCTGATTCCCCTTCCTTCTGGGAGGAAACTTGTCAGATGCAAATGGGTCTACAGGACCAAGAGCACTGCAGATGGATAGATCAACAGATACAAAGCCAGGCTTGTTGCCAAAGGCTTTCAGTAGGTTCATGGTATTGACTATGATGATAACTTCACTCCAGTAGAGAATATGGATTCCATTTGATTGGCCCTTTCCATTGCAGTAGCCAAGGGATGGGAAGTCCATCAGATGGACATGAAGAATGAATTTTTTCACGGTGATCTCTCTGAGGAGATCTACATGGAGCAGCCCCAGGGATTTATGCAGGACTCATTTTTGGTCTGTCGACTAAAGAAGTCACATTATGGCCTCAAGTAGGCTCTGAGGGCATGGAATGACAATATGAAATACTACCTATTGTCACATACCTTTGTATGTTGTAAATCATACATGAATATATACATGCTCAGGACGACTGATTCACTTCTACTTTTAGTTCTGTATGTCGATGATTTGTTGATCGTTGGTTTCTCGACTTCAGTGATTGCTACAGTCAAGAGGATTCTTCAAGACAGGTTTTTGATGATGGACATGGGTCCACTACACTTCTTCCTTGGACTTGGGATCAGTCAAGATGCATCAGGCATCAAACTGTCTCAAGCCAAGTATGCACAAGATCTCCTTGAGAGATTTCACATGACAGACTGCAAGTCTACTCCAACTCCTTTCCTATCAGGATTCAAACTTGAGGATGGCGGGGAGACTCCACTAGTTGACAACAAACTATACAGATAGCTAGTGGGGAGCTTGTTGTATCTCACACACTCTATACTAGACCTCTCATATGCAGTTGGCGCAGTTTCCAGGTTCATGCAGGAGCCGCATGAGCTACATTGGAAAGCTACAAAGTGTATCCTTTGATACGTACAGGGCACCATCACCTTTGGGATTCATTATGCAACAGACTCTACATTAGATCTCATTGGGTTTACTGATTCCGACTGGGTTGGAGATATCATTGATTACAAGTCCACATCTGGTTATTCACTTAGTCTTCGTTCCGGGCCTATCTATTGGTCGAGCAAGAAGTAAGTTTCCATTTCTCTATCTTCAGCCGAGGAATAGTACAGAGGGGTAGTTAACATAACTATTCAGGCTATGTGGCTACAACATTTTCTCACTGAGTTGGGTATTCAGTTTCATCGACCGATTGTCATCTGGTGTGATAACCAGAGCACTCTGAAGTTCTGTAGAGATACAGTTCAGAGGAAGTAGACGAAGCACATCGAGATCCACATGCACTACATCTAGGACTTAGTACACGAGGGGATCATCAACTTATATTTTTGTCCTTCAGCAAAACAGACGATAGACATTTTCACGAAGACCTTCACTAAGGGGGGATTTTTCCCATGAGTTTTTCCCTCTTTCCTCACTTTATTTTCAGTATATCTTTTGTACTTGGATACCTAACATGGCCTCATTGTCGGGACCCAATCTTTATTTTCACCATAGTGATGTTCAGGGGGGGTGTTGGAGTTACTTCAGACACACCTAGGATTTCTTTTTCCTAAGGTTTTTATTTGTTTATTATTCATAATTAGTCATTATCCAGTCTCCTATATTTTAGGAGAGAATATTCCACCTGGAGAATATTCTCTTTCAATTCACACTTCAGTTTGACTAGCTGAGTTGAGTTTAGATGTTGCATTGGGATCATCACCATGATAATTCGACCTTTCCTTGGTATCATCACCAGAGTGGTGCATTAGCCATGATTCCTTGAGTTGACTCCTCACTACTTTATGTTCATTCAATTAACTGAAGACTAGTTGACTATTTAACTCAACTAGGTGGAAGTTCACTCCCGTAACTGCCTGAGAGACTAGAATAAGTGGCAGTTCACTCCCGTAACTACTGGCATGTGTCCAGATCACTCTAGACCACCATTATGGATACTTGGTTCACCTCAAGTCGAACTCATTGATTTATATAGAGTATATCATGGGTAAATTATTCATTATTCACAACGGTTAATGAGAATTCTTCCATTCTTTCTCTCCTTCTTCTTCTTTTTCCAATTCTCTCTGCAAATGTGTGTATTATTGTTTAGCTAGATCTATTTTGTGCAGGTTCAACACATTTATAGGTAGTGTATAGCCGAGATGTGGTATTTAGAGAAATGAAGGATGTTGTTAAACATGAAGTCCTACCAAGTAAGGAAGAACCAGAGAAAATCGATTTTGATTTAAAGGATGATGAGTCAGACTCTACAAAAGAACAAGAATCAGAAGAATAAGATCCTCATACTCTGGTATTGAGGAGATCAGTTAGAGAAAGAAGGCTACGAAAAATGTATACTCCATCTAATTTCCATTCAAATTTTTCTTTGTCTATTACTAATGATGATCCTAGAATAGTCAGAGAAGCAGTGGATTCAGAGGATGGAAATCTCTGGAAAATGGCCATGGACAAAGAAATGGCATCTTTGGATAAGAATGACACTTGGGATCTAGTAGATTTTTCGACTGGAAGAAATGCCATTGGCAGAAAATAGGTATTTAAAAAGAAGTTGATTGAAGAAGGAAAAGTGGAGAAATACAAAGCTCGATTAGTAGCAAAGGGTTAATCCCAGGTTGAGGGAATTGATTTTGGTGAGATTTTTTCTTGTGTTTCCAAGTTAACCTCTATAATATTTGTGTTATCTGTTGCTGTTGAATTTGATTTTGAAGTAGAACAAATGTATGTGAAGACAACATTCCCACATGGGGATCCGGAAGAAGAAATATATATGAAGCAACCAGAAGGTTATGTTGTGTAGGGAAAGAAGGAGTTGGTATGCAAGCTGAAAAAGTCCCTGTATGGATTAAAACAATCACCAAGGATGTGGTATAAAAAATTTGATACTTATATGTTGGGACTTGGCTTCACAAGAAGCAAAGAGGATCACGGTGTGTATTTTAAATTAATTGGTGATCATTTGATTTATTTGGTCTTGTATATGGATGGCATGTTGTTGATAGGAAACAACAAGGAGATTATCCAGAATGTGAAAACTCGGTTGTCCTCTAAATATGACATGAAGGATATCGTTGCTTCAAATTTCATTTTGGGCATGGAAATTAAAATAGATCAAAAAACCATGAAACTCTAGTTAAATTAGAGAAAACATGTCGAGACAATATTGTAGAGGTTTAATATGCAGGAATATAAACTGATCAAGGTTCCTATTCCTGTTGGTGTAAAGTTATTTATTTGCATATCAGTTTCCCAAGACATGGGAAGAGGAGGAGGACATGTCTCATGTTCCATATGTGAGTGCATTTGGCAGTTTGATGTATGCAATGGTCTATACTAGACCGGACATTGCACATGCAGTGGGAGTTTTGAGCAAGTATATGTCAAAACCATGGAAGGAGCATTGGACAACAGTAAAAAGGGTTTTCAGGTATTTGCATATAACTGCTAGCTATGGATTGTGCTACAAAGGAAGACCAATATTGGACAGAGTGGTGGATATACATGGATTTGTGGATGCAGAATGGGCTAGAGATCTTTATCGTAGGAGATCTACAAGTGGGTATGTGTTTAACCTATTTAGAGGAGAAATAATTTGGATGAGCAAAAGATAAGTTGTAGTGGCACTTTCAACTACAAAATTTGAATACATGGCAGCCACTCATGCAAGTAAGGAATCAATATGGTTACAAATATTGTGTTCAGGTATTGGGTTGGTACAACAAGCTATAAGGATAGATTATGACAGTCAGAGTGAATTTTTTCTGGTGAACAACCCGACTTATCATTCAAAGACAAAGCATATTGATATTCAATATCACTTTGTGAGAGACATGATTGAAGAAAAGAAAGTATTGATGATGAAGGTGGACACTTTGAAGAATGTTGCAGATTCATTAACAAAATCTGTGAGCATTGAGAAGTTCTCTTGGTGTAGAGGATCCATGGGCATTGTTGCCCTGGATTGTTGACTATGTAACCCTATAACCCCCTGTATGCAAAGAAAACAACAAGTGGGAGAATGTTGGGTATGTGTTGTATTCTTCCTCGGGAAACATGTCACATATTTAGGTGGTTTTTTGGCACATGGTTTTTTGCCGATGGTTTTCTATTTCCAGTTAAGGAATTAGGGTTATTGACTAATCCAGGTCATTGAGTTAGGGTTTTGGATGTCATTGACTCCTATATGTATATTGTATTGTAAACAATGTATTATGAAGAATGAATATAGAATATGTTAGTTTTCTCGGTTTGGGTTTCCAGGGGAAAAATATCTGTGTAATGTTTGTATTTTTCATTATATCTTTTATGTTTTTTTATTGAAAATCTGTTTGCAATAAATATTGTACAAGGTTAAAATCTACAATTGTCTAGACCTCAAGTAGAATACAATATCTCTATACCACTCTGAATCTTCCATGGGTTCTCCTACTGATATTGAAATCACTCCATCCAAAGAATCATTATTTTCAATGAGCTTTCATAAACCATGTCCTTTAACTTCCTTTAAAGGTTTAATTTCAATATCATATTCTTGAATCTTCGCCAGCCAGTTTGCCCATTTTCATTCTCTCAATTGTTGATTTAAAATCATCTTCACAAGAGAGGATGGAGGATATACAATGACATGATAATTGAGTATGTAAGTCCGAAAGTGTGTCACCTCTTTCACAAGATATAGGGCTTGCTTCTCCAATTCTGAATATCTCAATTCATAATCATGAATGGTCTTGCTCATGAAGCTAATTGGCAGTTCTTCACCCTTGGTATTCCTATGAGTAAGAATATATGGAACAATTGTTTATGTAGGGAACGAATAAATTATGAAGTCTCTTTGAAAATATGGGCCAATGAGGATTGGAGCTGTAGTGATTTCCTTTTTTATATTATTAAAATGTTCTTGTGTATCAGTGGTCCATTCAAACATTTGGTCCCTTTTCAACAATAAATTGATCGGCTTCACAATACTTTCATAGTCAGGGACAAATCTTCGTACAAAGTTGATCTTTCCAAAGAATGATTGAACTCCCTTCTTAGATGATGGGGGGTTGATTTCATTTATAGCTTTAACTCTTTCTGGATCTATATATATTCCTTCCTTGCACACAATATGACCCAATAGTTTTCCTTGAGTTACAATAAATAAATATTTCTTTGGATTTAAGGAAACACCATATAACCTACACATGTCAAAACCTTTCCTTGGGTGATGAATGTGATCGCTCTTTGTTTTTTATTGTATTGTTAAGTCATATTGATAATCCACCATGAATTTTCCTATCAATCCCTCAAAATCATGATCCATAGCCCTCTGAAATGTAGCTCCTGCATTTTTTAAACCAAAGGGAATCTGAGCATATGCATATGTATTCCAAGGTGTTATAAAAGTTGTGTTTGCTTTGTCTTCTTCAGCAACCAAGACTTGATTATACCAATAAAAATCATCTAACATGGACATGTAGTGTTATCCCATGACTTGTTGGAGAAGAAACTCCATGTTAGGAAAAGGATAACTATCATTCATACTTGATTTATTAAGATCCCTGAAATCTACACACATCTATATCTCCATAGTCTTTTTTATTATTATTACAAGGTTTGAAAGCTAATTAGAATGTATAATGGGGTATATTATTCCAACCTTCTTTGATTTCTCCAATTCAACCTGTACCAGTGGTTTTAATTTGGGGTTCATTATTCTTGTCTTCTGCTTGACAAGTTTTACCCCTTCTCTCAAGAGAATAACATGTTGAAATATTATTTTATCATATGCCTTCAAATCATCATAACTCAATGTGAACACATCAAGATATTCTTTAAATAATGTGACATATTGATCAACTTTGTCAATTGTGCAATCAACTCCCAAATTGACGTATTTTTGGGAACTATTAGTTCCAATATTAATTTGTCTTGTTTCTTGGACTTTTCGGAGCGATGATTCTTCGAGGAGGTTTTTAGCATGACCATATCTTGTAAAAAGAGACTCGATTTAATACAATTCTCTAGGACAACAATTATGTGATTGTCCTCAGCTTCATCATCATTCATAAAAAAAAAATCCAATTCTTCACCATTCTCAAATACTTGTAAATACTCATGATTATAAGGTACATAAGGTCGAAATATTCTTCTTACTTGAAAATATTTTTTCTCTAAACATCATCTGGGTTTGACAGTGAGGCTTCCAAAGCTAATGAATCTACCTTCTGATTTTTGTCCCTTGGAACAAAATAAATGTTGAAAGAGTTGAAGGCTTCCATCAATTCATTAATTCTTTTGAAATATAACTTGAGTCTTTTGTTTTTAATCTTATACCTCTGGGTAACTTGATTTATTACCAATTTGGAGTCACCTGTCACAATTAGATGTTATATATTCATTTCTCGTGTAAGAATCACTCCCTGAATCAAAGCTTCATATTCTGCCTCATTATTAGTACATGCAAATTCAAGTCTAAAAGAATGTGGATGCGCAATTTTTCCTGGGTTTATAAGGACAATTCCAACTCCACTCCTAGAACTTGATCAAGCTCCATCAAATGACATCCTCCAATAACCTTCAAAATGATGCTTTCGATTCTCCATATCTTGAATTTTCTCCATGTATTCAATATGCTCCATGTCTAGGATAAAATAGTTTATGATCCCAACGTTTATATAATCTTCCATTAGTTCATTATCCTTATTTTTGAAATAAAAGGTTCCTATAGGTTCACGAGGGACCTTAATCATTTCGCCTTCATTATATAGCAACATCATGTAGCTTCCATCATTCATTATGTATCCCCCGATCATAGATGACCAATCTCTTCCTAAAACAACTCCATATGCAAGAGGAAGTTCTACCACAACAATATTGAAAATTGTAATAATATGGGGAGCTGTTGTGATCCAAGCGCAAAAATATTTGATTTCTCCATAAGTTGGCACTTGTCTGGAATCAATTGCATATATAATTTCACTAGTCTCATAATATTTGGTGCAACTCATGCCCAATGCCTCCATGATCGCAAGTGGCATAATATTGTTGGTTGTGCCAATGTCAACTAAACAATTATGAAGTGCAACATCATTATTTTCAATTGAAATATAAAAAGGTGGGGTTTTACCTCTCAACTTGACAGTTGATGTGTTCTGGCTTTGTTTCAGACTTATAACAACATCCTCCATTTTTCCAGATGGATCATCCAACAATCTCAAAATAGTTTCCCTTTCTTGAGGAATATTTACCACTTCTGTAAAAGGAAGAGTTATCCTTATCTTACTCAAGTCCTCCACAACATTGTATTTCATCTGGGTAGGGTTTGACATCAGGTGTTGCTTCTTGCTTCTAGCACTATCTATCACATTTTCCTTTGCCTTTTTCTCATTCACCTTTTCTTTGTCTTTTTTCTTTTCCTTTTAAAATCATTGTATTCTTGGATTTATTTACAAATGCTCATGTCTGGGAAACATTATCTTATGAGTCAGGTTCATTGTCGCCTTCTTCAAATATATACATGGGTGTCTCACATCGATCCATATGTACAGTTTCAGAACTATCATCAGGAAAATAATCATTCCCTTTCTCAACCATTTGATCATCATATACATCATCCAAAATAGTGGCATTTGGGATTGGTTGCTTGGGAACCCTTTGTCTTTGAAGATTATCAATGTTTTCAAACCTCACTCTGTTTTCTTGGGGAGGGTTCCTTCTTTTCTCTTGGACCGTAATTCTCAATTTTGCTACATAATTATCCCCCCTTCTTAATTTGTTTATATCGTTTTTCATTTTCATGATGGTTCTATTCATTTGTGCAATTTCAATTCTTTGTTTAGTTTCTTGTGATGCAACAGGGTCTACCTTCACATCTGGTATGGTTCCCTTAAAAAATCATCCTCCAATTGTTTTATTTTGTATCAGTCATGGATTTTTCTCTTTGTTCTTTCTTTAGCTAGAGGCTCCTTGATCATCAATATCTATGCTTCCCCGATTCCTTTGTACTTTTCCCAGGATAATATCAGGGTCATTACCTATCTCAATCATAATTTCTTCCATATCAATGGCCTTAATCATTGCTTCCTCCAAGGTATCCATCTGGGATGTTCTAATAGCATATTTTACATTTGGGGGCATCGCGTTCTTATAAAAACCAAGTATCACTAGGTCATTAAGTATTTTATCTTCTGGAATCGTACTCAAGGTTTTGTTGAACCTGAGATTAAAATCTTGTATTCTCTCATTCTTCCTCAAAGAAATCTGAGTGAAATTAGTGAGAAGGTTATGATATAAAAATAGAGGGGTGAATATAATCTGGAACATGGCTTCAAAGTCATTAAATGAGCCAATTGACCTAGTGGGTAATGTCATATACCATTCATAGGCTTGTTCTGATAAGGTATGAAGAAATAATCTTACCATCACATCGTCATATTCAATATGATGAAAATCACAAACATCAAGAAATAAATTAAGGTGTATTTTGGCAGCAATTGTCCTGTCTCTGGAAAATTCTTTCAAGGTACCCTTAGGGAGAATAGGGAGGTCATGTTGCTCACATCGAATATTTAAGGGGGAATCTATTACTCTTATTCAGTTTCCAAATATTAGGTCTTCTTTATTTCTTCCACCACCTCCTCTACCTCCTTGTCTTTCTTCATGAGTTTATCTTCGTGGTTCTTCTCGTGGTTCAATTCTTTCTGCCATGTCCAAAGATGTTTCAGGAATATGTTTTCCACTTATTAGAATACATAGTTTCTTTATTTTACTTCTGGTAATGGGCCCCTTGTATTTGTTTAGCTTCAATCTCAACCTTGGTCTTGTGCTACTCGAGCTAGTCTTTCATTTCTTCGGTCTTGTCGCTAGTCTCTCCTTTGTTTACGAAGGATTTCTCTTTCTTCTTCTTAGACCAGTGTATGCCAAGATATTTCCTATTCTTCCCTGGTCTCGATTGTCATTATTACCATATTATATATTTTATGTAGGATGCTTTGTTGATTATTTAATCCAATTTCCAGGTGGGGCTAATCAGCCTGGGGAAAAGTCACGTATCTTTCAAAAAATGCTAAACCATATTTAAAATTTTCAGTTCGATTCCCCAGTATGGTCTCCAAAATTTTTTACGCTTGCATCCGTCAAGACCAAAACAGAAACCTCATGAGTAAATTAGTCCCCATGTGTTTTTATAGAGGTGGTACTCCTCTTTGTTTCAAGATTTTCTTGGAATTCTAGATTTTCAAAATAATATAGGACTTTGAGAAAGTTCGTTGTGATATTCAAAGAAATATAAAGATTGCAGTAAAATAAAAAGTTTTGTTTTTAAAGAGAGTTCTTGAGAGATGACCAAGAAACTCAGGAAACTCACACATCACATATTTAAAAAAGATAACAAAAATTTCCTGACATCCATCATAGTTAAACTAAAGATTTATGATCACATAAAATAAAAGAAAATGGTTTTCACGCAAAAGAGAACTTTAACAAAGTAAACACATGTGGAGATCAAATAAATAAAATGATAGATCAATATCAAATATTTTATACTAAAAAATCAGAGTTATAAAACACCGTCAAAACTGATCCTGAAATAGTTTTCTTGAGATTTCTGAAAAATATAGAGTTTGTTACAAAGATTTAAAATTTAAATGTGTTTGTCCTTACGAATAGGATTTGGGATCCCGCTGACCATAAAGCAAATATAAACAAGAAATAAGTTGTGAAAATAATATGGTGGGTGATGATAGAGTAGCAAGACCTAGAAAGAAGACAAGAAGGAGTTATCATATTTCGGTTAAACCTTTCTAGTCAGAGAAGCGGAGTAACTGAATGAAAAAATGATAAAGAAAGCAAGATGTGATCAGCATAAACTTACTATTATGGTATCTCTCTCTCTCGTTCACTTGCTTTTTTTTGTCCTTTTATTTTCCACATTGATGGCTATAAGAACCGTCTCAACTGATGCTTATTAGCCTTCCTTAGTTAATTTATCAATTTCCTTTTTAAACCAATCTTCAATGTAGTTTTTCACTGGTGCAACATTGATTTCATGCCTGATTTTGATATTGAATAATTTGCCTTCCAAGTCTCTTAAGTCATGAAAAATTCCATGTATTGCCTCATCAATATCTTGATTTTTCACGGAATAATCAACTTGCCAATTGGCTATCTCTTCTTCACTATATTCAATTATGCCATAAAATTTCTCAGTTGATAACCCCGTTAATATCTCAACATGTTCATCAAATTTTTGCTTCATCATAAACATTGAATTAAGAATTAACTTAGGGTCTTGTACCTCATCAATGCTCCCTGCCAGATCTATATCCATGAGTCCTTTGAACAATTCTTCTCTTTTTGTTATGGCTTCACTGCATGCTTGGACAATGTTATTCAAATTCTTGATCTTTTCCTTCCAACAAGCATTCAGTTTTTTAATTTGACTTAGAGAAGGAAGATCTTCTTCTCTTCTTTCCAATTATGCCATGTTTGAGACTTTTATTCCAAATGTCAAGACAACATCAGTGTAGAAACCTTCTTCATTTTTTAAATCATCTTGCAGATACTCATGAAAAGCATGTGCCCTTGACCTGAAAGAAACAATATTTTTTTATGCCTCCCATGCTTCTATTATCAACGAAATTCTCTTTTTAATGTTTTTCTCTACATAACTTTGGACTGATGTGAGTGAACTAGAAGATCCTTTCAACTTAATAGCAAGTGTAGTTGGTTTAACCATTGACAAAGGACTTGTCGGGATTGGAAGAGGTATTAAGGAATTTTCCAATTCTCTTATCCTTTCTTTTAACTTAGCATTTTCAGCTTCCAAACCGTCAATAGAATCATCAAGAGCATCCTCGGTTTCCCTGTAGATTTTATAAATTTTGGATGGTCGCATGTCCTTCAGGTCAACCTCTGAGTGAGACTTTCCATTTTTATATTTCTGGTCACTTATTTCTACAATCAACTTTTTAGACTCTTTATCAAAAACAACACTTTGAAAAGTAAAGGATTCTTCTTCACTAAAGGTCTCATTTGCAATGACTTCCAATAAATAATTTTTTTGAGTCATATTTTTGAGTTGTTCCATTGCGGGAAATATTTTCTCAATATCTACTTATAGCTCCATGTCCTCTAGGGAAAATCTTTAGATGTTGTTTTCTATAAGATTATATTCTTCCTCTTGCACTAAATTCTTCATTTTCTTTCTCACGAGGAGCTTATGTGAACTCTCGATTTTCCCGGGGGGGGATTCCTCTCTCCCCCTCCACTTGAACTATTGTTGAAAACATTTTTAACTGGGTGGGCCATTGGAGCATTTCTTCAGAATATGGTATTCTTGGGAGTAACAATTGGAGACTGAGCACTTCTTTCACTGGGACCTTTTCCCTTATGCTTATAAAAATCAGTACTACTAAGTAATGTTTCTAAGTCACCATCATTGTTTACATGACTACTTTGGTTGTTACCTTCTTCCTCTTCGTTAAAGATAGTCTAGATGAAAGAATTATTGAATCCCACCAAAATCATATGTCCTACAAATATTTTGTTCGGATCAAAGCCTTTTATCTTTTCAGCATACTTTAAATTCATATTGTTTAAATGATTTTCAAAATCGTCAATTTTATTTATATTTCTGAACATGAAATCTCCAATCTTCGATGGCAGAGGAATAATTTTTTTTTTCCTTTTTTCGTGGAAAAAATGTAGCCAAAAGTTATATTTCCTTGCCACCTCTGTAATAAATAGTTTTTCAGATACATGAAATGGGAGAAAAGAAGGGTTTTCTTTTGAGAAGAATATCCTTATAACACTATGATTCTCCATTTTTTCTATTGTTCCTTTTTCCTCTAAGAATCTATTATCTTGGTTAGATATCTTTGAAGTATTTTCACCCAAAAACATCCTTTTGAAGACTGAAACAAAATCATTATAGACTTCATAGAAATACAGAGGGGTCTTGTGTCTCCATAGTGCCTGATACCAAAAGGTAACTGGATCTATTTCACGATTCACCCTCTTACTTATGGTTAAGTTTGGGAATTGAAAACAATACACAATAGAGAATATCAGATAAGAATCCATAAATAATTTTTTGTCCTTTTATAGTGTGATAATTCGGACGAGATTTCGATAGAAATCAGTTTTCCCCAGTCAAAGATGGCATGTTCTTGCACTATAAAATACAGAATATATAAGATAATGCGAGAGATAGAAGTAGTTATTTCTTGACCTGTCAACCTGGTAAACAACCACGCAATTTCTCGATAGGGGTTTTTAAAAGACTCAACCTGGATTCTGGTTATGTCTTTTGGGATAGATGCAGGATTATCCAAATATTTAGGTAGGAGTTCAATCCCATTGTTATGTTTCTTCAAAAAATATTTGTAGTCTTATCCTTTGAAAGTAAGCATCAGCTTTGGGAGCTTCAACATCTTGCGAAAAACGTGCGGTGAAAGGGAAATCTGAGAATGATATTGGAGTTGTATAATTCTTTGGCTTGGCACGTACTTTTCCACACACCATGCAACAAGTTCTTTACACTCAAAAACCTCATGAACACACCCAGTGCGAGTGATTCCAAATGCCAAAATTACATCTTTATGTGCAAGAGGAGAGGAATAGTATGAATATGCTCTTAACCACTGGAATTTCTAGTATTCACGACCAAAGATATTTAAAGTATCACCACAAAACTATTGTCTAGCTTATGTTGACATAGGTTGACGGGAGTATATCTTCAGCTGGATAAAAAAATTCAAATAAATATTTTCAGAGAGATGATGATAATTTGATCCCTTGGAAATGGATATTTAATGCAATTTAATGAGTAATTCATCAAGCCTTTTGCCATTAATGACAATCTTTTTGGAGCCTTCACAACAATTGTTAGCAATAAACAAAACTTAATGCATATTGGGAAAAGAAAGAGAATGGTGGGGATGAACGAGAGTGATTTTGAATATGGAGCTTTTCATGAACCCTCCAAACCGGGAACCAACAAACCCGAAGTTATGGATGATCAAAAATATGTTAAGTTTAGAAAGGCAGTCGGTCAGACTTGTGTGCAGCGGGAATAAAATACTTTGGGGCTCGGAACCCATGAAAAATCTATTGGTCAAAATGTAGATCACTAAACTTGGGGTGAAAAGTGAATATCACGGAACTTGGAGGATGAGGGCTTGAACCCGAGAACCCACAAAATTGAAAAAAAGGCCAAGTGTAGCAGCGGACTTATGACATGGGAAAGTGGATGGAGATGAAGGTCCGCCAACCCGCGAAACTACCGATCACTGAAAAATGACTAAGTATGGTAACTAGAAAGGGAGAGAATAAAGGATAAAAGAAAGAGGGAAAAAGGGGAGGTGTAGAAGAGGGAAAA
Source organism: Picea glauca (assembly GCA_000966675.3). Lineage (NCBI taxonomy): Eukaryota > Viridiplantae > Streptophyta > Pinopsida > Pinales > Pinaceae > Picea > Picea glauca. Next base: position 278,405 of record JZKD02S2360886.1, on the reverse strand, counting down.
GAAATGGAAAAAATAAATCGAGAAGATAGAACAAGGAAGGAAAACCCAAAAACGGGAAATGATCTCAACAATATTGTACATGAGATACTGACAGTTTATTTGGTTTAGTGAAAGATGATAAAATCGCAGGTGGAGTGGTATTGTATATGGCGGTAATGTAAGCCCATAAGGAAGATTATTCTCTACTATTGGAAGAGCCAAACATTATGAGCAAAAGATCGTGTCTGGAAACTTTATTTTTCTGTATAAAACAGTTTTGGAAATTGGAATTTAAATATTACTGACAATCTATTTGGTTGCATGTAAATTGAGGAAATTGTAGGTAGAATGGTCTTGGATATGGCAGGGATGTAAGCCATATGGAAGACAAAACATTATGAGCACAAAATCCATTCCCAGAAATTTTATTTTCCTATATAAAATAGATTTCATAAATTAATAGTTACAAATTGTTATGTTATGCTAACAGTTTATGTGGTTGAATGAAAGGTTGAGGAAATTGTAGGGAGAATGGTATTGTATGTGGAAGGGATGTAATCCCATACATAATACCAATTCTTGTTGCTACAAGAGCCAAGCATTATGAGAAAAATACTCATTATTGGGGAATTTTATTTCCTGTATATAAATAGATTTAAGAAATTTTTATTTTTTTATGATATGTTAACAAGTGGTTTGGTTGATTGAAAATTGAGAAAATTGTAGGAATAATGGTATTGGGTATGGGATTGTTGTAATCCATAATAAACATTGATGCCTACAGCTGCAAGAGGCAAACGAATTATGAGCAAGAAGCTCATGCTTGGAAAATTGTGTTTTCCTATATAAAGCAGTGTTGGCACAAGGGCATACCCAGGGTTCAACGCTCAAGAGCGCACCAACAAAACCCTAACTACCGACCCTTTCAGCAACACCTATGAAGTAGATGAAGTCTCACCTGAGGTAAAGGCAGGGGTGGTTGTAGGACTCAGAGGTTTGCAACCTTAGCTGGGACACCAATCTGTGATTATATCTTTTACAGGGCACTTAGCATAGATCATTCATAAATATTTAACCCTTATTATACCTCACAAATAGCACAGAGCTCCAATAATCCTTACTTCGCATAGGAAAGAAGATCTACGCAGCTTGCTAGATCCTTCTTGCTTTCACTTCAACACTAAACTACAATAACTTGCACTGAGATCTACAAGCTTCTTACAATCATGCACAAACCACTTACAATATGCAGCAGATCACACAGATCCAGTTACTAGCACCAAGCCATCAACTATACATCACATAGATGTACTAATTATGTCCTCCTATTGCCTAAGTATCTATTTATAGATTACAAAAATGGGCCTAAACGTGGGTAAACCCATGGGCCGACATCCCTTTCCCATTACATTAACCCAAAACCCTAAAAGGTCCCCAAAAGTGGGCCGAGATACCGTGATCTCTTCTTTGCCTGGCGCTCCCTCTTTGACGGGCTGTCGAAGTCCAAAAATGGTCAAATATGACCAAGTGTTCCTCAAAAATTGGTCGAGGGCCAACAAGCCCCCACCACTCAATTGTGACTCATCCCGAATCACTCTGGTATGATCAAATATGCTTTGAATGTCTCGATCTTGGCCCGAGTTACTTCGACCTAATACAGTGCGACAACCTCTTTCTCATTGAACTCCTGGATCACTGCGTCATTTACTAGTCCTTCTATGCGTTGTTCGATAGTGATAACAACCTATTCAAGCTCGATTTCCTGGATCTCAACTTCAATGAACAGTTGGCATGCCTTCTCTTGGAGAGGGTGAATTCATTGAGAGACTTCCATAACTTTACTTTGCAACATGTGTACTTGTTGTTGGGCAGTGCATTGTTCTGGAAATCGCTTCATTCTTTTGACTAGGGTCAAGGCCTTCAATTGTGTCTGTAGTGTATCTGCATGTTGCTTGTCTTCTTGGAGCTGCATCTCTAATGTCTGTATTCTGGGGTTCTCTGTGAGGTTCTCATAAGTCTAGGCACTTCTAGCGCTCAACTGCTTACATTCCAAAGCCAAGGTTTTTAACCTGTCAACTGCGCTATGGGCATTTGCCTCCCTTAGATCTCTTACTTCTTGGTGAGTCTCGAGTACAGTACGAAGTTACAAATTTGCGATGCCCTGTTGAAGTTGTTGGATTACTTCTTCAAGTTATGTCACCTGTTGAGGGACACATTCTTCAATCTTCACTTCAATGACCATCACAGAGTGAAGTTCTTTGTGAACTCATTCCTGCACGTCAAGTTTCTCTGCTAGCAATTGGTCCTTGCTCTGTTGTAACTGTGCTTTCTCCTCCTCCCACTTCGCTTGTAAGGTAAGTTTCTCCTATTTTGCCTTCCTCTTTTGTACTATAAGTGTTCTCTGTACTTGCGCCAAAGCCTAGGTGGCTTGCATTGTGTCTTCATGAGCTCGTCGAAGGCGCGCTTCGACTTTCTCGGCTATCTGGTGTAGTTGAGTGGGCTCATTGCTTGTTCCTATTGTTCCTGTCATCAAGGGCATACTAGAAACAACTTGGCTGGGTTGGAGTGCCTGCTGCACTTCTTGAAGTTCACCCTTGAGTTGGCTAAATATCTCCTCCTACTTTCCTTCTTGTCTTTCTGCGATCTCTAGTGAGGCATCATTCAGCGCGACAATCAAGAAGTCGAAGTCGTCCTATGTGAGGGTAGTCTTAAACGTAGTCCGGGTGGCCTTAGTTTTCTTTCGGGATGAGGGCTTTGGTGGGGTGACCTTCCTTTTCTTAGAGGGCTCCTCCTCCTCTCTAGGCGGAGTAACCTCGCCTTTGTTTTTCTCAACCTTCGTGCCACCTAGTTCTTCACCATCACCTCCCTGTGTAGGTGAGAGCGAAGTAGTCTTCGTGGAAGTGCTATGGATGTCTTGAACTTCATCATCCTTCTTAGTCTTTCTCGATCCAGGTGTATCTCGGATACCTTCAGGGTTGTCCACGTTAGATATTTCTACGGGGTCCGTTGGAACAAGGAGGTTCGCCAACCATTCCTTGGTAATCTACTCCAAGTCTTCATCTGTCAGCTTGTCGTATGACTGGATTTGTTGTTTGTGCTCATCAACATGCGTTTTGATATAGGTGAAGTGGCAGTCTGCGCTAAATTTGATCAAAAGTCGAAACCTATGAAGTGTGTTCGGCGTGAGGCGTAGTGTAGACTGGATGGCATTCTTCACTTGGTTGTAATAAGCATGGAAGACGACATTGGACTGCCATTGCTTGTTCATGTTGCTGGAGTACCACAGCGTACAGAACTTCATGGCTAGTGGTTCAAAGGGTTCAATCTTCGGAAAATTGTCACCTTCTGGTAGCTCCTAGGTGATGAAAGTGATGAGTATGAGAAACCAACTAAAGTGGAACTCATACCCCTGGTCTTGTGCTTCTCTGTAGTCAATCTCTAGCTGATTTACAAGGTACTTCTCCTAGTTCATTTGTAGTCCCTCCACGCACTTCCCTGTGAGGTCAACTACAAATCCAGTCACCTTTTTGGGTCTAATATTATGGACTAAATTTCCTGCGATCATCTGGAAACCAAGGCACACTGTTTCATTCTCGATGGAGGCTACCTTGTAGCCTCGCATTCCCTTCTCTACATCGTCATATGTGTCTTTAATTCGCTAGGCGAGAGCTTGATCTGCGATCTTTCTTGGGTAAAATTCTTGTGGGTCAGGGCACTGCATGCTTAGCCCTGTGATCTAATTAATCAAAATTGGATCCATCGTGATGCATAAATCCAACCATAGGTATCCTCCATGGTAGCAGGACAACAACAATCTGACGCATGCATTTACTTCCTAATGCCTCCTGAAGTGAGGAATCTTCATTACATTGAGGAGGGTCGACTGTGCGAGGTTATGGGTCCATTATTGAGGGACAATATTCGGGTTCCTCCCTTTTGTGATAGTTACGTACTTGTGCGGGGCTCGAATATTGTAAACCTTGTGATCTCCAAGCTTAAAATCACTAAATTTCAACACAGTGAGTTTATCCTGGTCAGCACGAACTGCGCACACTCCTTTTGGGAGGTATGCAGTGACCAAAGCATAGTCGAAGTCTCTGGGTATATTTTCTCTATTCACTGTGCTACTTAATGGTGGGATATATATAGGCAAGATACTTGGTATCATCTTCACAGTGGCAAAGTCGTTTCCGAGCTTAGATCGTCTTTCCAAAGGCAGTCGGGATGGTCCTGCTCAAGCAGTGGAGGGGGAAGCTTGTAATGATCCTAAGGACGATGCCTATACACCTGTAGACACTCCTCACTCCGACATGACTCTCTCATTCATTAAGTCGATTAAAAATTCTTCAACTATTTTCTCAGCAGCGCTAAGCTCGTCCGACATACAAGCTTGGGTCAGCTAGCTCTGGTGCGAAAGGAATTCAGGGACTACAACGAATAATATGGAAACAAGGTAATGATCTCAGGGTGAGTGAATATTAGATTTCATGCTCAAATCCTCATTTAGAAAAAGGTATTCTCAGTGCGTGGTGCAATGGACTAAGTAGGGGAACTTAGCAGCGGTCTGTGTGCAATGGGTATGATCCTTCATTAATTCTTGTTCGATCCGTTATGGTGTTTTTTAACGGTTGGAGGTTTTTTGTCCATTCGGAGTGGAATTTGAACGAATATATCATCCCCAATGTCTATATTTCTTTGTCATGGCAAAGTACTCTATGCCATTGTTTTGATATCTTAACGAAGCTCCAATTCTGCAATATTTCTTTCTGCGAAGTATCCTCTAGAATTTCTTGTGAACTTACAATATTAGCCTTTTTATTTCTTAACTTTCTATCCTTATTCCCAGTGAGCTTCATATCAGTAATGTTTTTACCATTCTGGTGCTTATCCTCTGTGGTCTTAGTTGCTTCGCGCTATTGAAATTCTTTCCTAGGGTTCTTGGGTAATACTTCTTTTGTGTCAAAAATAGGTAACTCAATCTTCTACAGATCCTCTAGCGTTCTCTTAACCTCAACATCAAGGTTTCTAGGATTAAATATATTCGATCGGATCTTTTGTTCTTCAATCAAGTGTGCGATCCTTCTAGTCATAAATTCTTTTAACTCTTGCTTCTTCTGTTCCAAAAATTATTCTTCCTCTTTTCGTCTGGCTTGTTATGTATCAATATAGGGTTTTCCTATGAGCATGGTAAATGGGGCATTGTCTTCAAAAAATTTAATAATATCAAAGTCTTCCTCTGTCGAAGTTCCATTGACAGTCATAGGTATATGGGCGAGCCTTCCACATAGGTTTACTAGATTTCAACTGAATAAACGTGTTCCTACTAGGGAAGGGATCATGGCAGGATTTCCTATAGCTTCCCAAGTTATTTATGGAATAATGTTCACTTGTGTTTCTTCATCAAGAATACATTCAATGTCAAAGTCCCATATTCTTGCTTCAACTTGATCCTTGTCTTTGAAGATCTCTGGTAATTGGACATCTTTATGTTCCTTCAGGGTTTCTTTTATCTGTATTAATATTTTCTCTAATTCTTGTTGGGTTTCTTCTATAATATTAGTTTCTTGGTCCATATTCATATTTTCAAGTCTAGCAATCATTCTAGGGCAATCTAGTACTTCATGGTCCATAGCCTTACAACAGAGGCAACTAGTTTTTCTCCCAGGGAATTCCTTAGCAATATGTCACAGTCTTCTGCAGTTGTAACAGAGGATTAATCCTCTCTTTCTCTTAAATGATCCCCAACTTCTTCTATATTGCACGCTAGGATCATGGTAACTAGCCTACAAAAAATTCTTTCTAGAATCCTGGATCCACTTGTTAGTCCAAACATTCTTTCTATGCATAGGTATAACATATCTATCATTATACTTATGAGATCTATTCATATCAAACTTTATTTCATCTATTAATGCCCTAGTTTTCAAGCTAGGACAGAATCTATCAAACATACCTAGATCCATGCTCTAGAAACAAAACAATTTCACTTATCCTACTTCTACAGAGCACAAAGCTTCCAGATCTAAGAAATTTTGAATATTCTTACCTTTATTAGAGCACAGGGATTACAGATATTACCTCTTTTCTACATATCTGACTTCTTTCTTTCAAAAATTTCCACTTTTACTTTTCTTAGAGCACAGATCATTCAGATCTTGCTTCTTTTCTTCAGATTTGATCTTCCTCTCTTAAGATCTGACCTTATTCCTGGCACAAAGCTTCACAGGTCGAGTAAAAGGGTGTGCACTAGGGAAAAAGATTTACGCACAGAGATTTCTTTTGCACAAAGACTCTTCTTCCTTAGTTCCAAGCAATCATAGTTTCAAGTCCTGAAAACAAAACCATTTGTTGGCACAAGGGCAGACCCAGGGTTCAACGCTCAAGAGTGCACCAAAAAAACCCTAACTACCAGCCCTTTCGGAAACACCTGTGAAGCAGATGAAGTCTCACCTGAGGTAGAGTCAGGGGTGGTTGCAGGACTCAAATGTCTGCAACCTTATCTAGGACAGCGATCTGCGATTATATATTTTAAAGGGAACTTATCATGGATCATTCATCAATATTTAACCCTTATTATACTTCACAGAGAACATAGAGCTCAAATAATCCTTACTTCACACAGGACAGAAGATCTGCGCAGCTCGCTAGATCCTTCTTCCTTGCACTTCAACACTAAACTACAACAACTTGCACTAAGCTCTGCAAGATTCTTACAATCATGCACAAAGCACTTACAATATGCAGCAGATCACACAGATCCAATTACTAGCACTAAGCCATCAACTATACATCACATAGATGTACTAATTATGTCCTCCTATTGCCTAAGTATCTATTTATAGATTACAAAAATGGGCCTAAACGTGGGTAAACCCACGGGCCAACATCCCTTTCCCATTACATTAACCCAAAACCATAAAAGTTACCCAAAAGTGGGCCGAGATCCCATGATCTCTGCTTCTCCTGGCGCTCCCTCTTTGACAGGCTGTCGAAGTCCAAAAATGGTCAAATATGACCAAGTGTTCCTCAAAATTTGGTCGAGGGCCAACAAGAAGATTTGGAATTTATGAGTGAAATTTGTTATAATGATATCTCATGATGATTGTATGTGTATAATATAAATGAGATGTTGGATATGGAATATGGAATCTCGGGAAAAACAAAACTAGAAGGAAATCGAACTCAATGATGAAGGCATAGAATGAAGAAAGTCAAATGGACTTGTTGCAACTGGAGTTCTTGGAGCCAAATCTGAGACTTCATGGTCGAGTACACTGGAGCCCTGGAGAGAAGTGGAACAACCTAAGGGAATATGCAAGATACCAGATATATAAAATATGCAGAACAGAAATGAAATGCTAGAAATGACAAAATAACAGTAAAATATCCAGCATAATCTTCACAATACACAGAAATGATATACG
>JZKD02S2360886.1:254805-266351 GCA_000966675.3 Picea glauca | reverse complement strand
TTCTATTAGGTCTTCTTACATCCGCCTTATTCTATTTTATTAAAAGGTCTTATTAATATTGACCTTTATTACATCTGAATACATTGATCTACCTATGTGCGGGTTAGGACCTTAATAGAATACATGGCAGAGAAAGGGGTTCATTTCTTTTGGTTGTGTAGGATGATAAGGAAGGACAGTTTGTTGGTTGGAATTGCTTCCAGAAATATAAATTTAGAGGATCATTATAAATGTTTTGAGTTGGATTGTCTATGTATGCATGTTTTATTTTAGGTGAGAATGCCTATGTATATAAGCAATTGGTTGGATTGCATGTGTGAATTAGGGACAGAGAACCTAGATCTGTGATATTAAGAACACTAGTATGGTCTTGCACACTGAGGATAGTGAAAAAATAAGGGGAGGGATATGTAACACCTCGAGTTTAATCTGTATGAACTATAATGTATTATGTAAATGTGACATTAGGTTGGTGAACCATTAAATTTGAAAAGGGATCAGAGTGCCTAGGAAATGTAATACTTCTATATACATTAATAAAACAATACATTGTTGGTCGCAATACAAACAAGGAAAAGAGATAGGGGGCTATGATTCCACGAGAGAGGGGGATAAAGGGGCTAAGTCTTTTTATTATATTTTATTTACCCATATTGGTTTTAATTGGGAAAAGTGGTTACATGAGCTTCTTAGAAGGAAGGCCATGTCGTTCTTGTTTTCATGTAATTATATAAATATCCCTTGTGGGTTGTTTTGGGGATTCATGTGTTCTTCTCCATTCACTCGTACACCATTCTCACTCTTTCATTTTTGGTGCCTTATTCTTGCTAATTTGTGTGCTCTTGGTCTAAGCGCAGAGATGAATGGTTGGAAGAGAATATCCATTGCTATATGGTTGTAATAAATTATTTATTATTCCATGAGGGAATGAATGTCTGAGTGCATGATATTGATGGTAGTTCAGAAAGAACAATCCACAGCTGAGAATCCTTGGAGTTTTTAGCAAGGAGATTTCTTGACTAGTAGTACTAGATCCCTGGAGAGAAATGGACTAGCATGAGGGACTACATGGCAGAGAAAGGTGTTCATTTATTTTGGTTGTGCAGGTTGAAGTGGAATGAGAGATAGAAATTAGGATTTGTTGTTTGGTTGGGAAACCTGAGAGCTAGTTATCCAATTGTTGTGTGTTTAATATTTGTCCTAGGACCCATCCTTGTGGATTCATAACCCTAGCTTGGAGATGACCTGTTGTTGAGAGTGAATGAACAACAATGTCTATGGTTGGGAGGAAGGTCCTTGGTTTGCATCCAGTTGGTGAATGTTTACTTGCAAAGATAAGTGCTCTATGTGTTTTATGTATAATGTATATTATGTTATGTATTTAATTATCTCTTAGATGTATTTATGTGTGCATGCTTGTTGGTTATTTGTTGTGCATGGAACATTTTTTATTTCATTTATGTTGTAGCATGGATCTTGATTAATTCATGGGAGTCGTTCATGCTTAATTTCGAATTAAATAATATCAAAATTCGAAATCAGTTTTGAAGTGAATTTTTGAGGTAGTCTGGCTAGCCTATGGGTGGTTGGGTACGTTACACTCAAGCACACCTAAAAAGGGTTGTGGCCAATAGAGTTGTGGAGGGATCTATTGTAGCTATGTTGAACATAAGGAAGGATCTCATCCCATGTGTGTGGATGTTTGGAATTATACATCCTTAAGATATAGAGAATCATCTTGTTGACTACCTTTGTTTTTCCATCAATCTGTGGGTGAAATTTAGTCGATTTGGTCATCTTGGTGTCCATCATCAACCATAGGTTGGACCAAAAAGTGCTCAAGAACTTAATATATCGATTTGAAATAATAGTCTGTGGTAGCCAAAAATTAACCCAAACACGTTCAAACAAGAGCTTAGTGGTGGCCTCGGTTGTGATTCTCTTCTTGCAAGGTGCCAAAACCTCCATCTTAGAGAATCGATCAATGAACAGAAAGACAGTTATTCCCATGATTGGTTGAAGGTAGACCAGATATGTAATCCATGGAGATGAACACCCAAAGTCTATAGGGAGTAGGCAGAGGGGTGTATAGTCCTTGTTTCTTGATGGTAGGTTTGGAAATGGCATAGGAAATGCAAGATCTGATGTACTTGCAGACATATTGTCGAAGCTCCAACAAATAAAAAATGATTTTGTAGTACGACCATTATATTTTCCACACCAAAGTGTCCAGACGCTCAACTGTAGCTTCTCAAATAATATTTTCACACTCGCTTGAGGGAACACAGGGATGGTTTAGATGGCATAATAGTCCATCCTGCAGATGAAATTATGGAACTAGTTTTCATGCGCTCAATTTATGATAGGGAGACATTAAGTCAGAGTCACTATCGTATAATTGTGGTCACCCAGATGTTGCATTCCCATAGGAGTTAAGAACTGTGGTTAAATCCACAACCGAGGGTCCACTGAGGCAGTCTATGACATGGTTGGTGGTGTCATTCTTATACTTGGTGTTCAAGTGGAATTGTTTCAGCTACATGGACCACTTATTATGGTGGTCATTATGTAACTTTCCATGTGTATGCATGAATTGTAGAGGCATGTTATCAGTGTGGATAATCGTTTCCTTCTCTAGAATGTAATGCTTCCACTGTTGACTCACTTGCACAAATGAGTACATCTCTCTGTCATAGGTGGGGTATCTATGAAAAACATCAGATAATTTTTCATTGTGACAGGCCAATGGATGTCCATGTTGAGAGAGGACTACACCGATGGCATAATATGAAGCATATGTCTCAATCTCAAATGGTTGTTGCAGGTTTGGTAAAATAAGGACTGGCGCTGAGCAGAGACAGAATTTCAAATCCTTGAATTCTTTTTTTGGGGATTCATCCCAAACAAACTTGGGCTTCGCTTCACCCTTGGTCACCTAGATTAGGGCCCAAGCGATATTAGAGAACCCCAACACAAACCTATGGTAGAATTTGGTGAGGCTCAAGAACCTGTAGAGCTTGTTCAGTCTCTTAAGGGCCAACCAATTGTGGATGAATTGGATCTTGGTTGGATCCAAATGCACACCCTACTCATCCATAGTGTATCCAAAGAATTGGATTATTTACATGTTGAAGGAACACTTCTCCAAATTGGAATATAACTTGTGTTTTCATAGGGTTCCCAACACCTGTTGAATGTGCTTCAAATGTTCCTCCTAGGTTTTTCTAAATATGAGGATGTCATCTAGATATACGACTACAAAGGAGTTCATGAATGGTCGCAATATATCATCCATCATCTGCATGAATGTGGTCGGGGAATTAGTCAATCCGAAAGGTATGACCAATGATCCAAATTTAAGAGCGAAACGAAATGAATAACAAACTGAATAAAATAACATTGAGATATAGAGAACAACAACAAATATCCACTGAACAATAACTTCTATTGAATAAATAAAATAGGATGAAAATGTAAAACTACAGAACTGAAAACAACTTGCTCAAATGGTGGTAGTTATCTCTGAGAAGAGATGTGGTTGTTACATGCATCTGTCTAAGAAGAATGATTACAATAAAGCTCCAGAGGAATTTTAATGGTGGTAGTTATCTCTGAGAAGAGATGTGGTTGTTACATGCATATGTCTAAGAAGAATGATTACAATAATGCTCCAAAGGAATTTTAAACATTACTCATGAGTGCCAAAACCCTAGACATCCAAAAACCTAACCCTATGAGATGAAACGCCAAAAGTTATGTGGGTCCTGATGGGTAAGTTGGTACCTCAACTTCCTGGGATCGTAACTTTTGCATACGACCTCTGTTTTAGGTGCATGATAGCTCGTTGGAAAGGTATTTTAGATAAATACACATTATTCCATCAAACTATGACTTCTTCTATAGTTTGACTATGGCAGGCCAAAAAAACATTGTTTAGGGACCCAAAATGGCCCTGGAAGTATAAAAATATGTAATGACATGAAAAATTCCAAAATAAGCGAATTGGATTAGGTGGGAGGCCATCAATATCCACCTAGAAGTTGTGTAGGGCTTCAGACAACTCCGAAAGTGTAGAACCCACAATTAAAATGAATTACAGAAGAACATGTTGAACTAAAAATTGTCAAGATGATCCAGTTGGAATAGGTGGGTGGCCACCAATATCCACCTCGATCAGTCCTCCCCCCTTATGAAGAAATGGTCTCCATTGAGTTGCGTGACCCCATTAGGTGAGTAAATTTATGTTGAATTTGGCCCCAGGTGAGCCACTTGCCTTGGTGTAGGAGTTTCTCTGCCTTGACAACACGATAAAGTTGGATCCTTTATTGGCAAGTGCCCTGACCTGTGTGTCCACTATATGATCAGTGGATGCATGTTTCGTGCAATCAAGGTTGAGCTCAGTTGGTTTCAATTGTTCTATGATCTCTTAGGTATCCAATAATGGTGGAAAATATGGTCGAAGAAGGTCCACATTGAACATTCGGTGCAAGCCAAGGGGGGAGTGTTAGCTCAAAATTATTTTCACCCACAACCTTGGTGATAGTGTAAGGCCCATAGTGAAGTGGACGAAGATTATGGTGGGGCCCTGTAAGGTGTTATTTATGTAAATGTAACCAGACCTTGTCTCCCACCTAAAATTTATGCAATACCCGGTGTTGATCATGGTGTTTCTTGTACTTATCATTGGCTTTCTACAAGATCTCATGGACCTGTTGGTGGATGTGTTGAATCTTCTCAATGAATATGGCAGCTTTATCAGCCTCAGACTGAACATGGGAATATTATGTCTGTGTGGTTGCAAGAGGTAGTGCAACATCAATGGGACCCAAGGGTTGGAATCCCAACCCCACCTGAAATGGGTTATGGTCGATGGAGCTATGCAGAGCCCTGTTGTATTTTTGTTGAACATAGGGAAGATTCTCATCCCATGTATGTGGATGCTTAGAGTTATACATGCACAAGATGTGCACAATCATCCGATTGACGACCTTTGTTTGACCATTGGTTTGAGGGTGGAATGAAATGAATTTAGTGAGCTTGGTGTCCAACAGTGACCAGAGACTTGACCAAAATGTGTTGAGGAACCTGTTGTCCCGATTAGAGATGATAGTCTGTGGTATCCCAAAATGAACCCACACTCATTTGAGGAAGATCTTGGCAGTATCTGTTGATGTGATGCTCTTCTTGCAAGCTGTGAGAATGGCCATCTTTGAAAATTGATCAATCACCACAAATATGCAATCATTTCCTTGATTGGTGGACAGAAGGCCAGACATGTAATCCATCAATATGGATTCCCAAGGCCTCTCGGGAGTAGGAAGAGGGGTGTATAAGCCTTGATTCTTGATGGTTGTCTTGGTAGTGGCACAAACAGTGCAAGATCTGATATACTTGATGACGTCCTATCAAAATTTTGGCCAATTAAAATGTTTCTGTAGAATGGACACAATTTTCTCCATGCCAAAATGTCTTTCCATCCGACTGTAGTGGGCCTCCCAAATCATATTTGCATGCTTTCTCGCAGGAACACTAAGGTGGCCCAGATGGCATAACAATCCATCCTGAATGTGAAAATTGCTGACATTCGCACCTATACCCAAGAGATGATAGGTGGTGGTGAAGTCAGGATCTCACTGATAAAGTTAGGGCCACTCAGATGCTTCATTCCCACAGGAATGGAGCACAGTAGTAAGTACAACCAAGGGAGGTCGACTAAGGAAATCAGCAATATGATTTGTGATTTTGAGATGGAACTATTGCAGGTATGTGGATGACTTTTGATGGCAGTCGTTCTGCAACTTCCCCTATGTCTGTATGAACTGCAAAGGCATGTGATCAATGTGGATGATTGTTTCCTTTCCTAGAATGTAATGTTTCCATTGACGGTAGGCTTGTAAAATGGAATACATTTCCTTGTAATAGGTGGAGTATTTCCATACGGTATATGTGAGCATCTCACTATGGTATGCTACTTGATGACCATGCTGAGTGAGAACTATGCCTACATCATAGTCAGATACATCAATCTCAATATCGAACGGTTGTTGCAAATCGGGTAAGGAGAGTATTGGATTTGAACACAAGCGATGCTTCAGATTATCAAATGCTTGTTTTTGTGTCATCCCCCATTCGAAATTTTCCCTGCCACCACCCTGGGTCACTTGGTTGAGGGCCCATGCAATATGGGAGAATCCCAACACGAACCATCGGTAGAAGTTGGAAAGTCCCAAGAATATTTGAAGCTCATTCAGTGTGGTTCGGGTTGGCCAGTCATGGATGACTTGGATCTTAGCTAGATCCACATGTACCCCATGCTCATCAATAATGTAGCCCAATTATTAGACCTTGTTCATGCCAAAGGAGTATTTATCCAAGTTGGCATATAGCTTGCGCTACCGCAGAGTGCTCAAAACTTGTTGAAAATGTTGCATGTGCTCCTCCCAAGTTCCGTTAAAGATGAGGATGTCATCTAAGTATACCACCACAAAAGAGTTGGTGAAGGGTCTCAATACATCATTCATCAACCTCATGAAAGTGCTTGATTCATTTGTTAATCCAAAGGGAATGACTAGCCATTCGAAGAGACCTTCTTTAGATTTGAAAGTTGTCTTCTATACATCAGTCGGTTTTATGTGAACCTAGTGGTATTTAGACTTTAGGTCAATCTTGTTGAAGAACTTTTCCCCCTTGAGTTGGTAAATAAGTTCATTAATTCAGGGACTTGGGTACCGATTCCTAACTGCGATTTTTTTTAATGCTCTGTAATCAATGCAGAGCCTTCAGGTCCCATATTTCTTCTGCACCAGTACAATCGAGCTTCCATAAGAGGAGGATCTGGGTCTAATGTGACCCTTTTGAATAATTTATTGGATATGATGCTTCATTTCATCATTTTCCATCAGTGAGCGATGATATATTGGTCCACTTGGAAGAGGTGCATTAGGGGTTATATCAATTGGATGCTTGACCTGGTAGTGCATCAGTACCCCGGTGGGTGAGGAGAAGATGTCTTTGTACTCTTCCACAATCATGTCCACTTGCTTCTACTGCAAAGAGAGGCTTTGTGTAGAGTTCATGGATGTGGCAGTGACCTTTTCCTTACTATGAGCATGGATCACAAAGAATACAAACTTCTCATTCTATGAAATGACATTACTGCATTGCTTATCAGAGATTAAAGAAATAGAAGTAGGTGGTTCTACCTCTAGTATCCTATACAATTGTCTACCTAAAGTAATAATAACACTGCAGGGTCTAGACTCATACACAACATGTCACTTCCAAAAATATAGTTATCCTAAAAGAACATCACAAAATTCAAGGGGAGAAATATCACACAAGACATCTTCTTTGAAGGGCTTGATGTCGTAGGGAAAATGACATTGGTGGCTGACGCAAAGATCTCTTCCTTGGAAAATCTAGTCGATGGTGTATGGCTACGGGTGTGGTGTCATCAGCAGGTCTAGCCGCTTGATGACATCTGTTGAGATCAGGTTCTTCTAACTTCCTCTATCGAAAATGAAATGAAGTGGATCCCCCTTTACCCACATCTATGAGTAAAAGAGGTGTTCCCTTTCCTCTAGTTCTTCTAGTTCACTTGGATGGAATTTGGTGTTAGCGAAAGTGGCGTTGAGTTCGACATTGATAATTTTCTTCCCTTCTTCTATATTTGATTCAGAGTATGAATCTTCCTCTGACTCAAAATCTTTCAGCTTCACCACCAGTGATTTCTTGGAGCGACATTCTTCAATGTTGTTCCAAGGGATTTTATGGTGTTCACACCACTTTCCCGTGTCCTTCTTTGACTTCTAATTACCCTTCTTGGGATGCAACTTGGACTGGTTGTACTGAGAGTGGCCATATTTTCTATCTTCCTTTTTTGTGGGTTGGGGTCGCCTTTGCCCTACTTCAGCTGTGAGGAGCTTTTAGATCCAAACTCTCGCCTCTTCTGCTTAATTTTTTTATCGATCTTGACATCATATCTATAAGCTGCACCTAATGATGCGATGTCCAAAAAATCCATTTATGTTTGAATGTATCTGTGAAAACAAATGTGGTATTTGAGCACAAAATTTTGTTCAGAGTCTTTGATACCCAATTTCGTGCATAGGGTATGGAAAATATTGGTGAAATCTTGTACTATCTGGTCCCTTTCCTGACACGGCATGGTCCATCTTGTGTATTGGTCCTCGTAGCTTTGAACAGGGTAGTGTTGTTATTTAATGAAATCCTTGATGGAATCCCATGTAGGGGAGACCATAAATATTGCATATTCCTCTATGTCCATTTTCTCATAGTAAGCTAGTCCTTAACATGGGGGACAACCTTGAGGAGTGCAAAAGTAATCTTTTCCCTGTCGAAAAAATTGTTAACCAAAAACTACCCTTCAAGCAGATTCAACCATTTATCTACACCATATTCATCTATCAGTCCTTCAAATAATGGAATATAAAAATTCACTTATACCTTGAAGGGGGTTGCATGGCCTCTTGATGAAGATGCATCTCATGTGGGAAGTCGTCAAAGGATCTATGCAAATTTATCCATCATTTCATTCCTTTGTCATGCAAGGGCTACCTCAAGCAATAATTTAAAAGGATCTCATACTCCATCATATTTCTTCTTGTCCCCCATGATTTTTTGTTGGGCTCAGCATGGTTGATCTTGCAAAGGCTCGACTGGTTCCAGTCCCAACTTCTTGTACCTAGATCTTGTCATGGACATGCACGAAAAAAAAAAAATGAAGAGCAAACCGCTTTGATACCATTAATATGGATTTAAGAGAAAAACAAATTAAATAACATATTGAATACAACGACGTGGATATACAGAGAACAACAATAGATATCTAGTGAACAATAACTTATATTGAATAAATAAAATAGGTTGAAACTGTAAAACTATAGAACTTAAAATAAATTGCTTGAATGGTGGTAGTTATCTCTGAGAAGATATGTGGCTACTACATGCATTTGTTTGAGCAGAATGATTACAATGAGGCTCTAAAGTAATTTTTAAAATTACTCATGAATTCCAAAACCCTGGACATCCAAAAACCTAACCCTAGGAGATGAAACGCCAAAAGTTATGTGGGCCCTGTTATCCACAAATTTGGTCATTGTGATGATGTCATGATGATATCATGATGATGGAAGATCAATCTCTTTACCAAAAATACTTTCCTGAGAAAATTTACAGTTGTCTTCTTCCAGAATTCACACTTTGAAACATGTTCGCAGGCTACTTATACATTCACCTGCGGGAATGCTTGTTTCCCGCAGGCTACCTTAAGCTGGGGTGAGAACTTCTCGCACTGTACTCATGATTAGGGTGTGAACATGCTCTTAAAGGGGAAAAAGATAAATATCTCTAACCTTCTAGAAGGGAATCTTCTAGAAGGATGAGTTGGATTTCGAGTGGTTATTCAAGTACTGTCATTCGAGATATCTTGGAATCATTCCCTATCCAAGTAATTAATCTATCTCTTCCTATATATTGAGGAGATTGCTCATGGAAAGGGTTAATAGAAGTTAGCAAGCAAATTAGCAAGAGATTGATTAGAGAACTAGTGCAAGACTGTATGGAGGATTGATGCTATAGCAGCAAGAGACAACAGCAAGGTCATCACATGTGGTAGACTTTCTTCATACATGAGCAAGTGTGTGTGTCAGAGCTGGAAGCCATCGAAAGGAGACCTATGAAATCAAGGCTCAGGTTGTAAGTTTCACTTTCTATTAAATTAATACAGCAATATGTCCCTTTCCCATAAATATGATGTCACTTTATTACATAATTCCTTGATCATATGTATAGACTAGTCATTGAATATATTAATCTTCCTTTACTTCGATTGGTTCGTTTTGTTGTGACCTAGACGGGACGAGAGCATTGAAGCGAAGCTTGGAACAACAGAGATCTAAGGAGAGCATTCATAAGGTATGTCCATAGCCCTTATCTCTCATTTCATTCAATAGGCTAGATCTAGGGAAAGTGTATTATTCTGTCATGTTTTGTTCTAGATACCAGGTGGATCTAGGGAGATCGGTTAGTGTCCGCACCTACGGATTTATCCTATAATAGGCCCCGATGGGTAAGTTGGTACCTAAACTTCCTAGGGTCGTAAATTTTTCATACGACCTTTGTTTTAGGTGTGTGATAGCCCGTTGGAAAGGTATTTTCAATAAATATACATTATGTTGTCAAACTTTGACTCTGTCTACGGTTTTATTGTGGCAAGAAAAACAAACATTATTTAGGCCCCCAAAATGACCCTAGAAGTACAGAAAGATGTATTGACAAGAAAACTTCCAAAACAAGCTAGTTAGATTAGGTGGGAGGCCACCAATATCCACCTAGAAGATGTCTAGGGCTTCAAATAGATCTGGTAATGTAGAACCCACAATTACAAATAATTACAGAAGAACTTGATAAACTAAAAACTGTCAAGATGAGCCATTTGGAATAGGTGGGTGGCCACCAATATCCACATGGATCAACCAACCACTCGAACAGAACTTATGAAGGATTTCTTCTATACATCAGTCTACTCAATAAGAACCTAGTAGTAGCCTATCTTTAGTTCAACCTTACTGAAAAATTTGGCTCCCTTGATCTGATCGAGAAGATCATCAATCTAGGGTCTTGGGTACCAGTTTTTTACTGTGATCTTTTTCAGGGATTTGTAATCAATACAAAGTCGCCATGTCTCATCCTTCTTTTGTACCAAAACAATTGGTCTCTTGCAAGGTGAGGATATTTGTCTGATGTGGCCCTTAAGAATTATTTCTTGGAGCTGGTGTTTGATTTCTTCATTCTCCATAACAAAATTCTTGTATACAAGGTCGTTAGGCATAGGAACATCCAGTTTCAAATCAATTGGGTGTTTTACCTGACAGTGAAAAGGCACCTGAGTAGGTGAGGAAAATATGTATTTGTGCTCTTATATGATCTTATGCACCTACTGTTGTTGTGTAGAGAGACCGTGTGTAGAGTTTTTGGCGGTTCCAGTGACCTTCCATTCACCTTCCGACTGGACCATAAAGACGATGAATCTCCTGGTCTGAGAGACCACCTTTCGGCATTGCTTTGCAAAGATAAAATAGAGCATAGTAGTTGGGACTACCTCCAGTACCCTATAGAGTTGACCTCCCAAACTAATAATGACACTACAGGGCCTAGATTCATAAACAACATGACACTTCCACATATATGGTTGTCCTAAAACAACATCACAAACTTCAAGGGGGGAAACATCACATAATACTTCATCTTTTAAGGGTTTGATGTCATAGTGCAGGATACATTGTTGGCTGACGTGGATGTCTCAACCCTGGCTGAGCCAACCAATGGTGTATGGTTGAGGGTGAAGCATCATTTTTGTTGGGTATGTGTTATATTCTTTGCATGTGTGTGTGTGTGGGTGCGTCAGATACGATTTTTGCTATTTTTAGCGGATTTTGCTATTTTTAGCTGATTTGTAAATTAATCCCGGATTAAGGGATTAGGGTTTTGGTATCTACGGAATACCTAAAAAAATTGTATATATT
>JZKD02S2360886.1:220722-233904 GCA_000966675.3 Picea glauca | reverse complement strand
ATATAAGAAATGATGAGAGAAGAATGAGTAATGCTGGAAAAAATCATGAGCAACAGGATCTGAAAAGAAGACAGATGATGTAATCAGAATTCGGTTATACTCTTCTCAAGAAAGACAAAATATAATTGGATGAATTTCGAAAGGGAATAAGAAGGGGTGATCAATATAGACTTACTATGATTGAATATCACGACTCATTTATGTGTTGTTGGTGTCCTTATATTTTCCTCGATGACAGTTTCATGGTCAGTACTAACCGCTCCTTCTTGATTTTCTTCCGTAATATTAATTAAGGCCTTCTTTAACCACTCTTATATATAATCTTTCATTGGGGCTACATTTATTTCATGTCTAATTTTTATATAAAAAAGTATACCCTCCAAGTCTCTTAAGTCAAATGAAATTTAGCTAAGCATGTCTTCATTATCTTCTTTTTTGTTTGCATAGCTTACCAACCAATTCTCAACTTCATTTTTATTATATTCAATGATACTATTAAATTTATATGTTGAAAGACCCTTTAATATTTCCACTTCTTGTTGAAATTGCTCTCTTGTCACAAATATAGAATTTAGAATTAATTTGGGGTCTTATACTTCACTTGTGGTTCTAGCTAAGTCTATTTCAGTTAATATTTTGTATAACCCCTCTTTTTTAGTAACTACATCATCATATTCCTCAAGAAATTATTTCAGAATCTGTATCTTCTTAATCCAGCAAGCCTTTAGTTGTTTTATCCAAGCAGGAGAAGGTAAATCTTATTCTTTTCTTTTCATTTCAGTCATATTTGAAACCTTCAAAGAAAAAGTAGCGATTTCATATTTATAAAACCCTTCTTCATGTTTATATTCACCTTGGAGGAAATCTCTAAAATCATTTAATTTAGTGTCAAAAGAAACAATGTTACTTCCAACATCCCATGCTTGCATAATAAGAGACATTCTATTTTTAATATTTTCTTCAACAAAATTTTTGACATCGACCAACAAGCTTGATGTTCCTTTCAATTTTAATCCGGTGTTGCAGGTTTGACAGTGGCCAATGGACTTGCAAGAATAGGGGGCAGCATCAAAGTATATTCCATATCTTTAATTATTTCCTTTAATTTTTCATTTTGTAACTCCATGTCATCAATTGAAACATCTAAAGCATCCCCTATTATCTTATGTATCTTAGCAATTCCAGATGGAAGCAATGTTTTTAGATCATACTCAGAATGAGATTTTTCCATTTTATTCTTAGGGTCAAACCCTTCAAATATTAACTTTCTAGAATTTATGTCAAATAAAGTATTTTGTATGGAAAATGACTCTTGTTCTGAAAAATATTCTTCTTGTGTAGCGAGTTCAACTGCAACTTGTTGACTTTCCTGCAACCTTTGTTCTTCATCGAGGAAATGAATATTTTCAATATCAACCTCGATGTCCATGTCCTCAAGAGATATGTCATTTTCAGATATAGGTTGTTCTACTTCTTTTCACTGATAATTTTTTCTTTTTATCTTTAATTGAAGCTTATGGGGACTTTCAATTTTTCCTTGTGGAGGGTTTTTATCACCACCACCACTACTCAAATTACTCTTTGAAACATTGTTTTGTTGCAACGTTGTTGCTTAGAGACTGCGTTTGGGTAGACTTCCTTTTCTCTGAATCCATGAGAGGTTGAGTACCTCCTTCATTTGAACCTTTGCCTCTTTTTTATGTTGAGTTGTCGAGCTTATCATAGTCTCAATATAATTAGTAGATTGCATTGGAACATCATGGGTATTATCTTTTTCTTCAATCATAAATGTATTTGTAAATGCATTGTTGAATTCAATTGATGTAATATGATCAAGAAAGATATGACTTGGGTCAAAACCCTTGATTGTTTCTTCATACTTCAGATTGAACTGGTTTGGGTGAGTTGAGTAATCATCAATTTATGCAATGCCTCTTAACATGATTTCTCATATTTTCCATGGCAATGGGATAAATTGTCTCTTTATTTTATCATGAAAAAAGTGCAACTAGAATCTGTATTTCCTAGAAACTTCAATGATGAATATTTTATTTTAAATGTAATAAAGGAGAAAGAAAGGATTTTCACGAGAACCTAAAATTATAATCAAATTATAATTTTCCATTTTTTCTAAAGTCCTTATTTTGTTCAGAAAGGTCATTGCTTCTAATGACAGTCTATTTGTATTCTCTCCAAAAATAATCTTATTGAAAACAATCACAAATTCATTGTATACTTCATAAAAGTGATAAGTGGTTTCATGTCTCCACAAATCCTACTACCACATAGTTATTGGATCAATTTTTCAATCTACCCTTTCCTCGATAGTCAAACACTTGAAGACATGGCAATAAGTAATAGAAAATATTAACTAAGAATCCATATATAACTTCTTTTATTTCTTGAATTTCGAAAGCTGGGAAAAAATTTCAACAGAGATGATTTTTCCCCAATCAAAAATAGATTTTTCATGAATTGTAAAATATAAATTATAAAGGGCCAACCGAGGAATGATTGTCATGGATTCTTGACCAATAATTATAGTGGAGATCCATGCAAGTTCTTGATAAGGGTTCTTCAATAAACTAACCTGATTTCTTGATATATCAATTGGCATTTCCACATGATCCTCTAAATATTCTTGTAAAAGATCCAATACATTGTTTTTAGTTATTGAGGAATTTCCTTGCTTCTTTTCGTTTAAAAGTGATAGTAGATTGTGGTAGTTTCAACATTTTTCTGAAGACCAATGGTGCCAAATAAATGGATGGTTCGCTTTGAAGTTGAATAACCCTTCATCTTTGAATGAATTTATCATCGCACTAGGAGACAATTTCTTTATAATCAAAGATTGCAGACACACATCCAGCTAGAGAAATCTATGATGTCCAGATTATGTTGTTATTTTGTATAGGTAATGGAAATGTAGCATAGTACCAGTAATATATTGACCATTGAAAGTTTTGATCTTCTCGCACAAAAATATTCAATGTATTTCCACATAATTGATGTGTTCTTGTATACATTCTAATGAAGTTGGCGATGTTATCACATGAAGTTGTTCAAGGTCGTAGGTGATAGCCATGAGAACAGGCGAACATGCAGGTATAGTTTTCCATGACAGAGATCCCTTGTGCATTTCTATTTAGTGCCATCTCTAAACGTGGTTGGAAGGGTTCCATAGTTGGTAGACAAGTAAAGCTTTGGCAGGGGTGCTAAAATAGTCGACACGCCCATATCACAGATCGCGATCAGATCAACGACCACTAATCATTTCGGTGCCACAAGCTGCATGGGAAATTAAAATCCAAAGGCGAGCCGAAATCCAAACTATGGTATTGAGGGGAGGCTATGTGGCGGAAGATGGTGCATTTCGGGCCCGAAAGCGGTGTGGGTCCAAACCACTTTCGACGGCCCTGAAATCGCATGCACGTATTATGTCGTATCCAACAGCAAGACGTGGTCATTCGCTAGTCATTCAGTCGCTCTCCAATCCCAAGGGGATTGAGTTAATGAACAAGGAATGGTAGTTGAAACGTCAACTCAGTCCGTAAATAGAAGGCATGGAAGTTATGGCCAAGGAGACAAAAATGTCAGCCCGAGGTACCACAATGAACAGTTTCTTATTGCAGGCCCATATTGATCTGAGCTTGCATTTGATAGGAGGAAACATGCACAGTCTGATAGAAGGAGGTGCAGACGAAAAGCCTTGGATGGGATGGCCAGACGACTCTCCTAGTGGTTGTTCACTGATCTGAGTATAAATAGATCAATTCAAGATTTTGTTATGGTGGTCGAATGGTTGAGCAGAGCTCCCTGTTTTGTAATATTTTGGTACCATAATTGTTATTTGGTTATGTATGAGATATGATACTTTATCATTAATAGAAGTCAGTTTATTTCATCATCTTGTTTATTGTTGTGCTGAAACACTCGTGCATGGATGATCCAGACAAGGTGTTGTAGTTGTATTGTAATGGAGGTTTGATTATAATGTTTTTGTGACTTGTTTCAGTATTTTCTTAGTTGTCTTGTTTCCTCTTATGCTAAAATGTTTTTTCATGGATCATCCAGACGAGTTGTTGTAGCTGTATTGTAATGGAGGTTTGATTTTAATACTATTGTGATATATTTCATTATCTTAAACTTGAGTTGAAGAGTGCTCTTATGCCCGATTTTTTATTCACCAAGTTGCTTGAAGGTCGGATGCTCATGGAATACTTGTCCACCTTTCTCATTAAGTATTCCTTCTACTCATATTTAACCTTAACCACGGACTGAATTTAATGAGAACCTCATTTCCCTATGCATTGATTGTCAAGTTTATGTGTTAAATCATTCTTGTATTGAGCTTTGTCCATTTTACCTCCACTCATAAACCTACCTCCACAAACATTTTGATGGGTACTAGGATTATCCTCTTGCAATATGAGGGTGACTCTCGGTGCTAACATTATTGGTGCCGTTGTCAGGGAACGAATTGAAGACATTTCCTTGGGATTGAACGACAAAGAAATTATGATTCTGAAGGTGCATCGTAAATCAATACCTTGAAGATTGAAACTTGCACCTGGCGACTCCATTGTTTCAGTTGTGGCTCCCAAAGGTAAACACACGAGGTCTACTCCACAAATTCCTCTAGAAACACATGAAGTTGACCCAGAAAAAATTATCAAGAAAGGAAAGACCTCTCAAGAAGGACTTTCAGTTGTTGTACCAAGTGATTCTGGTAATTTACATAATTCTTCTTTTAAAACTCCAATAGTTGTATCCAATTCTCCTTTTATACCATCTGTTGGAGTTTCCAGAAGTTTAGATTTTGAAATTTTTCATGTTGAATGTCCTCCTTCTACTCTTCATTTGGAAGGAGAAAGTTTTCAAACCCATGTTTCCCCTGATACTGTGAAGTGGTTTAGACCTGGGAGCTTAGAATATTTTCCCACTTTGGGTTTTCCTACTTCTTCTCCTATCAAAGTTGGTGTATCTAAAGAGGGGGAAACTTATTTTCCCTTGAACCCTGTATCATTCTCAACCAACACTCAGTTGTTTCCCTTTTCCCCTAGAAACACAACTACAGTCCTACCTGTCCAAGCTCCATCTCCCCCTATAGTGGATGTTAGATATGACCCTCTTGTTTTACCTTAGCCTATGAATTCTCTCCCAGTTGGAGACTACCTTAAATACATGCCCAAGTTCACAGGGGAGGAAGGCATAATTGCAGAAGAACACCTTTAAGTTTTTTATAGTTATGCAGATAATCTTAACTTTAAAAATGAAGATGTGTGGATGAGAGATTTTCTACAGAGCCTTGATGGTGAGGCAAGGAAGTGGTTTAGGGGTTTGACCCTTGGATCTATTGTTGGGATTGAAGCTCTGGATGATTCATTATTGAGGCATTAGGGGGATAAAAAAGATTTTCTTTATTATATTACAGAATTTGGGTGACTTAAGAGGAAAGAGGGGGAATATGTTTTAGACTTATCGAAAAGATTTAATAAGATGTACAATAAGATTCCCACTGAAATAAAGCCTATGGAAACCTCTTCCAAGATTACTTATGCTTGTTCTTTTGACCCTGATTTTTCCCTCCTATTGAGAGAAAGAAGAGCTACCTCCTTATCTCATATGCAAGATGCAGCCCTTGAAGTAGAATCTAGTATATTGGTAGCTAACAAGATTAGTATTAAATCGGATAGAGATATAAGAAAAAGTAGGGTTGAAACTTTAACCTCTGATTCCTCTGTTGCCTAGCCTCAAGTGGATGAGTTGACAAAACTAGTAAAATCGCTTTCTGAAGAAATGGAGAAATTGAAATTTGAAGGAAAGAAAAGATATAGGAACCCCCAAAATGATGATAATAGGGGTAATTTTAGAAGACCCAATAATGCCCCTCAGATCATCCAAAGAGATCAAAGAAATACGGATGATAAAAAAATCGAAACCCCTCTCCAAAATAACCGAGTTACTGATGAAGAATGAGAGGAAGAAGATCTTGATACCGAAATCCATTGTCTTGGTGACACCTCTTCATCTCTTCATTTAATCCAATATGCATATGAAGAGTCTCTCATGGATAGCCAACTAAATGAGTTGATCAAAGGGGAAAGGACCATTGGCAATCCAAATAGATACAACCTAAGGTCAAAGAAGAAAGAGGGAAAGCCTAAAATTCCTGATCATCCTACTATAACAGATAATACTGCTAAGGATGTGGTAGCTAGAAGCAAAGAAAAAGAGGCACAAAACCCCAGGAAGTGGTTAAAGTCCCTACCCCATAAGTTAAGGAGATTCTAAAGCCTCCCTCCTCTTTTAGCTTTGATAATGAGATTCAAAATATTAAAATCCTTGTACCTTTTTTAGAGCTAGTTAAGAATGAGGATTTCAAAAGGTGCCTTTCCAAAATGTTGCAGTCTGAACCTTCATCTCATCCCACAAACTCAGTCAACCTCCAAGATGAAAAACCAACTGTCATAATAGGACCTTTGGTAGAGGATAGGGATGACTCCTCCCCTCCTTTCTATAGATCATTGAACATTCATGATAAAGTGTTGCACAAATGGTCAATGGATTCAGGGGCATCTCATAATCTCATGCCTAAGACTGTCATGGATGATCTTGGGTTTGAAGTTACAAAAACCTACCATGACCTATACTCATTTGATTCCAGGAAGGTGAAGTGTCTTGGGGTTATTAAAGACCCGGTTGTTTCCTTGTTCCAATTTCTAATGAAAAGTGTGGTCATGGATATTGTGGTGGTTGATGTCCCCCTAAGTTTGGGATGCTCTTGTCTAGATCTTGGATCAAAAGAATAGGGGGGAATTTGTAGATGGATCTTTCATATGCCACCATTCCTGTGTTTGCGGGGGAACATAGAAGGCTTTATAGGGAAGCACAAATTGCTTACATTATCAGTGATGAAGAAAATCCTACCAACCACCCCATTTTTCAGTTGATATTGATTTAGGAACTAGTATGTGACAACTCATTGATGCTCCTCAAACACCTATTGAAATAAGAAAGAAGCCTATTACCTCTTGTGAAAATCCTCCTCCCAATACCTTTGTTTGGAAGATGTTTTTTGATGGAGCCTCTTCAAGGGAGAGTGTTGGTGTTGGGGTAGTCTTTATTTCCCCTAACCAAGAGGCCATATCTATGTCTTACAAGCTTGAATTTGAAACAACAAACAATGTGGAACAATATGAGGCTCTTGTTTTGGGTTTGAGGGTTGCTAAAGACATGAAGATTGAAGAGTTATCGGTGTTTGGAGATGTTGAGTTGATTGTTCATCAAGTCAAAAATATGTATCAAGTTAAGCACCCCAGGATGAGGGCCTATAGAAATGAAGTATGGGATCTTTTTGATAGTTTCTTCTTGGATTTTAATATCTCATTTGTTCCAAGAGAAGAGAATATTATGGAAGATTCCTTGGCTATCTTAGCAAGTAATTTTAGAATTTATTTTCCCCCAAAACTCAAGTATGATGTGGAAGTGAGGTATAGACCCTCTATTCCTAACAATGTCAAACATTGGAAGGCTTTTGAGGACGATTTTGAGATAAAAATATTTCTTGAGACTATGGATGAATTCTTTGCTTTACAGATTGAGCAAGTGATACTTAAGAAAGCCCCCATGTTGATATTTTTCTGAATAAAATTGTTGACCATCATATTGTCCAATTACCCAGTAACCATATTCCAAAAGGATGTGTCCCCTTGGAGAGATTGTTTGAAAGAAACAATTTTGTTGTGAAGGTTAAAGGTTAAAATGAAAATACTGATGTGACTGAATACAATTTAGGAACAGAAGAAGACCCAAAATATGCCAAATTGTCTTGCAGTTTGTCGAAGGAACAAAGGGTTGAATATGTTAAGATTTTAAAGGATTTTTCTGATGTGTTTTCCTAGAGATATGCAGACTTAAGAACATATGAAACAAACATCATCAAACATAAGATCCCTTTGAAAGAGGAAGCCAAGTCGTTTAGGCAGAAACTTAGACAGATAAATCCCATGTTGTTGCCTATTATGGAAAAGGAAGTGAAAAAGTTGTTGGATGACCAGATCATCATTCCTTTGAGATATTCAGAATGGGTCGCTAACTCGGTGCCTGTGAGGAATAAAAATGGGGAAATCAGGTTATGTGTTGATTTTAGGAATTTAAACATAAGCTCCAAGAAAAATAACTACCCCTTGCCAAAGATGGAGCACATTTTGCAGAGAGTGATTAGTTCATCTAGGATGTCTATGATGGATGGCTTCTCTTGCTACAATCAAATCTTTGTCCTGCATGAAGATAGAGAGAAGAAACCTCCTTGGAGCACATTCATGTATGCTAAAATTCCCTTTGGATTGATGAATGTATAAGAAACCTTCCAGCGAGCCATGGACATTGCCTTTATTAGGGAGAAAGACAAATTTGTAGTCATCTATATGGATGAAATTAAAGTGTTCTCAAAATCTGACAAAGATCATTGTCATGATTTGAAGAAGGTATTCCTGAAGTGCACAAGGTTTGGTCTCTCCCTCAATCCTAAGAAATCTTTGTTTTCTATGAAGGAGGGAAAATTATTGGTGCATACTGTGTCAGCAAAAGGGGTAAAAATTGATCCAAGTAGAGTAGAGGCCATCCAGACCTTATCTTTTCCTAGATCTAGGAAGGAGGTTCAGTCTTCTTGGGTAAGATCAATTTTCTAAGAAGGTTCATATCTAACTTTGTTGAATTAGTGAAGTACATTACAACCATGCTCAAAAAAGGAAACAAGGTGAAATGGACTTTTGAGGCTCGAGAATATTTTGATCAAATAAAAAAGGCTTTAATTTAATCACATGTACTCATCAGCCCTGACTATTCTAGGGAATTTCTGATATTTTCTTTTCCTCAATTGATACATTGGTTGTTGTTTTTCTACATAAAAATGCAAGGGGGTTAGAGAATCCCATTTCCTTTTTCAACAGAGCATTGAGGGATGTAGAAGATATAATATCATGGAAAAGCAGTTGTATGATTTGGTCAAATCCCTCAAGGCTTTCAGAGTATATGTTTTGCATTCAAAGATTGTTGCATATGTCCCTTTAGCCTCAGTGAAAGATATATTGATCCAACCTGACATAGATGGGAAGAGAAGCAAATGGATTGCTAAAATTATGGAATTTGACCTTGAAATAAATCCCACTAAATTGGTGAAAGGCCAAGGTTTGGCCAGGTTTTTGGCTGAATCAAATTGCAAGGGTTTGGGGGTTAATTTCATGAACATAAACTCGGAAAATCAAAAAGCTGAGATTGTTGATAAAGGCTCTCATGTCAGCCCCAGCTTGGCAGAATGCACTTTGTATAAACACATCATATATTTTCTGCAGAAGTTGTAGCCTCCTCATGGCTTGGAAAAAAACAAGGTGAGAGATTTGAAACTCAAATCAATCAAATATTATCTCATTGATCAGGTTTTGTATTGGAAAGATCCTCTCGGAGTTCTTTTGAGATGTATGGATCCACAGGAGACCCAAAGGGCCATAAATTGTTTTCATGACAGCTTATGTGGGGCCCATCATTTTTGGAGGACCACAGCTTATAAGATCCTCAGAGATGGGTATTTTTGGCCTATCCTTTTTACTGATGTTTGTGAAAATATTAGAGCTTGTGTCAAATGCCAAAAGTTTTCTGGAAAGCAGCAACTCAAATATTTTCCTTTGAAACTTGTGATGGTTTCTGGACCTTTTCAGCAGTGGGGTCTTGACTTCATTGGAGAAATCCACCCATCCTCAAGTGGTCAGCACAGGTGGATTTTGAATTCCACTGGTTATTTCACCAAGTGGATAGAATCCATTCCTACAAGAAGTTCATCCCACAAGGTAATCATTAGCTTTCTTGAGGATATCATGTCCAGATTTGGTTGTCCGAGCAAGATTGTTACAGACAATGTTGCCTCCTTCAAAATTGAACCATTGATCAAGTTCTATGAATAGTATGATATTACATTAGTCCATTCTACTCCTTACTATCCCCAAGGAAATGGTTTGGTAGATTCCTCTAACAAGAGCCTCATAAATATCATCAAGAAATTATTAGAAGACAACAAGAAAGCATGGGACTCAAAGCTAAAATTTTCATTATGGATTGACAGAGTTACAACAAAGAGGTGACTTGGTGTTTCCCCTTTTCAGCTTGTGTGTGGAATTGAGGCTATCTTTCCTACTCATCTTGCCTTGCTTGTGGAAAAATTACTCCAGGACTACCAAGGATAACCTGATGATATGGTCAAGAGGATACAACAAATGGTAGAAGTACAACAAGCTAGGGAGTAGTTACTTGATAAATATCAGGACCATCAACAAAAGATAAAACGAGCCTTTGACAAGAAGGTAAGCAAGGAAGATTTTCAGTTGGGTGATCTACTGCTCAAGTGGGATGCACCCAAGCAAGACAAAGGCAAACATGGTAAATTCAAATCCTTATGGATTGTTCCTTTCAAGATTTCTGAGACATTTTCAAATATCACTTATAAATTGCAAAACTTGGAGGATCTTGAAGTTTTTGGTGGCCCTATCAATGGGCACTTTCTAAGAAAATATTTTTCTTAAGCCATGATTGGCTTTCCATCCATTGTAATTACCACTTATTCTTTTATTTCGGTTTGGATAAGTGACTCCATGACCCAAAGCTAAGGCACTAAAACTACTTGTTCTTGGCAACTCACAGGGATCATGCCATCCCTTGTAGAGCCAATGTTATCATATGAAGTTGTTCATGGTCGCAGGGGACAACCATGAGCATAGGCGAACATGCGGGTGCAGTTTTCCACGACAGATATCCCTTGTGAATTTTGATTTAGTGCCATCTCTAAACGTGGTTGGAAGGGTTCCATAGTTGGTAGATGGATAAATCTTTGGCAGGGGCGCTAAAACAGTCGGTGCCACATATCGCAGATCGTGATCAAATCAATGACCACTAATCATTTTGGCACCACAAGCTGCACAAGCGATTAAAATCCAAAGGCGAGATGAAATCCAAATTGTGGTATTACGGGGAGGCTACGTGATGGAAGATGGTGCATTTTGGGCCTGAAAGTGGTGTGGGTCCAAACCTCTTTTGACGGCCCTGAAATCATGTGCACATATTATGTTGTATCCAACACCAACACGTGGTCGCCCGCTAGTCCTTCAGTCACACTCCAATCCCGAGGGGGATTCAATTAATGAACAAGGATTGGTAGCTGAAACCTCATCTCAGACCATAAATAGAAGGCATGGAAGTTATGGGCAAGGAGACAGAATTGTCAGCCGGAGGTACTATGATGACCGGTTTCTTCTTGCAGGCCCATACCAATATGAGCTTGCATCTGACAGGAGGAAACATGCACAGTCTGACAGAAGGAGGTGCAAACGAAAATACTTGGATGGGATGGTCAGATGACTCTCCTAGCGGTTGTTCACTGATCTGAGTATAAATAGATCAGTTCAAGATTTTATTATGGTGGTCAAATGGTTGAGCAAAGCTCCCTATTTTGTAATATTTTGGTACCGGAATTGTTCTCTGGTTATGTATGAGATTTGAGAATTTTTCATTAATAGAATTCAGTTTCTTTCATCATCTTGTGTACTGTTGTGATGAAACACTTGTGCATGGATGATCCAGACGAGGTGTTGTAGTTGTATTGTAATGGAGGTTTGATTATAATGTTGTTGTGACCTGTTTCAATATTTTCTTATTTTTCTTGTTTCCTCTTATGTTGAGATGCTCATGCATGGATGATCCAGACGAGTTGTTGTATTTGTATTGTAATGAAGGTTTGATTATAATATTGTTGTGATATATTTTAGTATCTTAAACTTGAGTTCAAGAGTGCTCTTGTGCCTGAGTTTTTCTTCACCAAGCTGCTTGAAGGTTGGATGCTCATGGAATACTTTTCCACCTTTCTCATTAAGTCTTGCTTCTCCTCATATTTAACCTTAATCATCGACTAAAGTTAATGAGAACCTCATTTCCCTATGCATTGATTGTTCAGTTTATGTGTTAAATCATTCTTGTATTGAGCTTTGTCCATTTGACCTCCACTCATAAACCTACCTCCACAAACATTTTGATGGGTACTGGGCTTATCCTCTTGCAATATGAGGGTGACTCTCAGTGCTAACAGGCAGATTGTAGTATAAATCCTTATAACAGTGATTATGAAATGAATATTTTCTTGGTAATATAACTTAAATCATTTTTTCGATGAAGAAATTAATACAAATTAAATGATATTACCTCAAGAATTTTGTCACTAATGACGGCCTTTTCATAATTTAATTGGTAGTTGTTTTTTGTAGGATTATCATTTAATGTATCTCGAGAAGTGTAGAAAAGCAAGGATACACTATGGTGGGGAGTCAAGCATGGGAGGGACGATGAGGTGAACCCGTGAGTCCGCCAACCTGTGAACCCACCATATAATAGAAATATGGCTAAATATTGTTCAAGGATAAGAATGAAAAAAATGAAATGGTTAAGTGTAGTTATCGGCCGAACTCATGAGAAAATAAATATTCAAGACTTAAGACCCGCGAACCCACAGTGCCGAAAATCAGAAATATTCTAAGTATAAGACTTAAAATGAGGATCTTGGAGAAAATGAAAGTTTGTTTTGGTGGTGGTGGAGAAAAGGGTACATAATAAATGAAAACATGAACCCGTGATTCCTCCAACTCGTGAACCTATGCTTATAAAGAAAGATTATGAAATACAACTAAGTCATGGCTCATTATGAATATGACGGAGGAACAGAAATGTAATTTGTATAACACGGAACTCTTTGATAAAGAGTGTTATGAATCCGCCATGGTCATGAATTTTCTAAGTAAAAATAAAATAAAAGGATGAGGAAAATTCTATATACTAGTCAACAATGTGTTAAAACTCAATATTACGCATTGAAGGAATTACACATCTCCCTCATATGGAGAAGTAGCAAGCAACTATTTGTCAAATAAGAATTTTTTTACTTTCAATTTCTCTCTCTCTAAAGTTGATATAAAATTATTTTACTTAAAGTGGATGTTAAAATATTTTTCTAAATGCCACATGTCAACCACATGTTGATCATAGAAGGAATTACAAATCTTCATACTCCAATGTAGAAAGTGTATTTTATCACAATACATTTTTTTTGTTTACTTTCAATTGCTTTATATATATATATATATA